>VWYO01020519.1:563331-579906 GCA_013400275.1 Rhadina sibilatrix | reverse complement strand
ATCATTTTTTGCAGACTCATAGATGGAAAGTATTATATCTGAAGTTAAGCAAGATGAAAGCCTGTCCTAGTTTCAGAGCTCAAGAAACTTGGTGGTTGATCTGTGTTTAGCACATTAATGTTTGATTCAAACCCCTGTGCCTTTCCCTTCTCTACAGCCATGCATACTCTTATTTGCTGAGAGGACATCCTCAGCTCCATCTGAGTTCTCATAAACATCCAAATTTTCTCCCTGGAAAGTATTCAAAATACTCTGATTACCTTTCATAATATTAAAAAAAACCCCAAAGGCAAGACAGGGGGGAAATTCTGATCTCAGTGTCTGAAGAAGCAGAGGAAACTCTTGAATGGTTTTAACAGCTGTTAGAAATGTTAAAACCAAATAGACAAGGAGGTAAGCTGTAAGAACAAACCCATGACTATTATGCAGCTCTGCACATTGAAAATATCAAAGACCCAACAGCCTAAAAAAGAGATGTCTTCCAAACATCTAAGCTGAATAAACTTTTACTTAAAAAATTCCTGCTGAAGCTTGTCAGTGAATGAACTGCAATTTATCTTGTTATACTGTATAGGTTTGTCTTTACATAAACTGCCATTTAAGGGGACTGTGAATGTCATTCTGGCAATCTCTTCCTCCATCCTATGATGTATGTTGCTTTTTAACAGCCAAAAATTTTTAAAGTTAATTTTATGTTTAATCATCAGTCTAATGATAATAATATTCCTGTAACAATGCTTTGGTCAATGCAAAGAATATTTTAATAAGAAAACCAATTTCCTAAATACATAATGATGTACTCCACCACCTTTTAAATGATTCATATTATTAGGCAGGCTTTGCCCTTATGATTCATTTTACTTACCAGGCTTTGCTTCCACTGCAACTTCTCGAGCAGTTGGCAGAGTTTTGTGAAAAGCTAAAACAAATGTGTATTCCAAATCCCTACTGGTGAAGGATTTCTAACATTTTGTGCCATGTAACTCTCCAAGCAGGAAGTTCTGACAGTGTTTCTTTTTCCATGTCTGTTTTTTTGAGAATTGCATTGTGACCTTGTCTTACAGTACAAACAGTATGAGGAGGTTAGGAATTCCTTTGTACATTCCAAACTCACTCGACACACTAAATTTCATCCTAATCCAATTAAGTTACCACTTAAAATTCAGCATATTTTTAAGCATGATTGCTATACTGGGATGACTTTGACTATTGCCTCTGTACACCTGTGTAATATTTCCCACACTTTTTAAGCCTTTTCAATTTTTCTTTAATTCTTCTCTCAGATAAAAGACAACAAAAGTTTTCTCCAGATGGCATAAAAATATTTTCTTTAAACACAGTGAAAAAGAGGATTCAGTCACAAACATCTTGCTTCCTAAGTTAAAAATGAATTAAATAAAATATGTTGCTTGTTTTAAAGATTTCCTTTAGGCAATTTCTCTTTCCAAAAGTAGAATTTAAAAAAAAATTCCGAATTCTGACTTCAGCTTAATCATAAAGCATGCAACATATTCATGAATTACCTTATCACTTGAGCACTAGGTTATGCTTCCCTAGCTAGTTTTAAAAGCAGCAATTCTCAAAGTCATAATTCTTTCATATTCTATATTTATTTTGAATTGATGTCTATAAGTAGAGCTTGCTGCTCTATTCTTTATAATTATTGGACCTGCTCCCAGACACCTGAATACAGTCAGTTGTAACTTTGGCTTGCTCTAGGTCTTAAAAAAATATGACGATTAACATTTATAAACTGAGATATTAGTGAGATGCTGATGTTGAAAAATGTAAATATAGAGCATAATTAAAGTACATCCAAGCACAGTGACTTTCAAATATATGAATGTTCCTTGCTTCTAGCAAAAATTTGTGGGGTTATTTGCCATAATTAATACTCAGCAACAGCAAAGTAGCACAGTGTACTCTGAGAGCTGATGTAAGGTCGGAGTGACCCCACTGAACCTGAAGAAAGCAAGGATTACATGATGTTCCTCTGAAGAAGGAGCATGGTAAGATTCCATACACTCAAACTCTTGTATTACTAAGTCACCTCTTGGCAAATTAGAAGTCCCCATCCTTACTAGAAAGCCCAGTAGAAAAGTAGTTGTTAGTCCAAGGTAATGCAGTTCAAGAATCATTACGGACTAATCTTATCCATTTATTAAAACAAGTTTTCCAAGCACAGAGCAAAAGGTAGGTAGGCATTTAAAAGTGACAGTGTCAGGAATCACACACCTATCATAACAGAAAGCAGTGATAATAGCTGCTGGTCTTTATTGCTGGCTATTTCCTATGTTTCCTGGGAGATTTTAGAAAAGCTAAAGACACTGATAATGCCTCCACTCCTTTGTGTATTAGAAAAAGAAGGTTGGCTGGAATAAAAAAGCCTGAGATTCCAGAAGAAAAAATAAGAGGTTTTCATCAGAAAGACTGTTGCAAACTGTCATTACAGAATGAGGCTTGAAAAGATTAATTGTAGCAATTCAAATTGAGAGTGACCTCTCTTTCCTGGAGACTGCCTTCCATACAGCCAAGAACACTTGCAGCCTTGGCAGCCTTGTTCAAATCCTCTTGGGCTGCCACTTTAAACTTTTTGCTTTGGGGAAGGGCTATGTCTTGAATGCTAGGGCTGGCTCTACACAGTATAGCAGCCTTCTACCTGAAGCCTCCCTGGGCTCCTGAGGCAAAGTAAAAGGAAACATTGTAATGCTGCAGAATGTGCATAATCCAATAGAAAATAATTTAATTGGAACATTCTTAATGAGCTTTAATTACAAATCCCAAGAGTACACCACAAGACAACCATAGAGCTAAATTTATTAAACCCTTGGTATTTCTGGGTGAAATGTATTATTACAAGGCTATACTAATTGAAGCTTAGGCAAAAGATCCTGGAACCACTACAGAAGCATCCAGAGGAATATGTAATTCTTCTGTATGAAATGGGGTTTTAACCAGATTCTCACTTAATCCTGTGCTGGCTTTTAGTACTGCAAAAATAGATGACAGTGATATGTGAGATGTAATAGGAAGCCAAGTACTCCTCAAAGCAGAGGGAAGTCAACCCTTCTCTGAGCATCTGGTCCAGTAGGAACAGTGGATTTGTATTCCTTCTTTACCTCCAGTTGCATCCCAGTTAGCCTTCACATCTCTTCTGCTTGCAGAGGTCCCATGGTTTTGAGGAAATGCTAATTTTGTTCACTCTTCATAATTTCTTTGTTCCTGAGGAGCTTCATTCACAGTGATCTCCTGCTGCAACATGCCCAGCTGTGAAACTTGAACACATACTTTGCCATTTAGGACTCTTTTATTGTAGTGTGTGTTTGTGTGTATCTGTGCAGTAAAAATAGGCAAATAGGATCTGGCAATGCTTTAAAAAGCTGATATGGAAAGAGAAATGGGCACAAATTTCCACAGCATCAGATTCTGCAGTTTTCTTATCACACTGTTTGCCCTAGGTCTTCAGCTCAAACCAGTTGTTCTCTGCCCTTTACACCCTACCTGTGGGCAATAAGTGATACTACTTTTGCAGAAAGAGGCACCTCTGAGCTTCTGTGAAAAGTATCCTAGGAAACAGCAGGATATCTCCCAGGGCATGAAAACTATCTTTTTTTTTGTATGGGAAATGGAGCCACAGTAATGGTGATAAACAGGAACTCATTGGAACAGCAGAATTTGACTTATGCTTATGGAAAATGAAAGAAAATTGATAAATTGGACTCTTCCAGTAAGTATTGTCAGAAAACTAACAATTACAGCACTTAAATGTGGAAATGAGATTTAACTGAATAGCCCTATGTTCTGTGGAGGTGCTCAGTACCACATCTCCTTGCCAGATGTTCCAAACAAATCTCAAGTGTTCAGCTAAAATAAGCATTTGAATGTAGAAAGACCAAGCATAAAGGAAAGTAGGAAACCCAAAACATGCACAAAACCATGTTATTAGCTGTCCAGAGGAAAGAGCTGTTTTTTTCATACTAAATTGGATTGTCTTTCTGCTGCCAGGTTAGGGGGTCATGCAGTACTATGGAGAGATAGGGAACGAAACAGATGCAATGCATGCTTTTAAGCCTAGTTTTTCTAGACCTGCCTGAAAGCTGCTCTCTGTACTAATTTTGAATCTTTGGCTGCAGGTTTATTTAGCCTCTGAGGAAACAAAGAGATTGCATTAAATGTAATTAAATGAAGCATAGCAGAGTCAGTATTGCAGCAAGGTCCTGATCTAGAGCTAATGACAGACTAACTAAATTAAACCAATTAAGTTTGGAAACAATACTCATAATATGATTATTCCATTTTAAATATAAACGGGAAAACTCCATCATGGGGAAGGAATTGTAGCAGTAGTAGTGAATGCAATGAGATTTAAGGCAATGGTACCTGCTAAACCATTGGATTTGGATAACTTTTTTATCCCTTTACTGGGATAACACCCATATTTGCGGTAGCATCACAAGCAATATTTCACAGGATAGGCCAGGATCCAAGGGGGACTGTTTTCAGGCAGCCTGAACACATGGAGAAAACATACACAGACGTTTTATTAATAAGAGAAAGAAGATAAAAAAGCATGGTGTGGTCTACTCACATCATGTATTAGCATGGGCTGTTGCCTCTGTGGATCTGATGACATCTCAGTTTACAGCTTTAAGAATGATAAATCTAGAATTTTTCCCCACCCTCAATGCTTTGTTAGTGAGATTCTCTATTTAACCATTTTCAGACAGAAAAGGCACAAAATTCTAATCAGCTGTACACTGAACCAAGTTAGTCTGTGTTATTGATCTTGATTTTACATTACAGATGAATTGCATGTGTTTTGTTCCAGCATTGAAGGGGTGGTGAAGGCATCATCTGTTAGCTACTGGAAAATTCAAAACTTTCCTATATGAAGACCAGACTAACACAGCCTATGGTGCTACTAACAGCAAAGAAAAATCAGACACTACCTTCAGTTTCCACTAAAAAGTAGATTTTTCTCCTCAGCTGAACTTTAAATAAAAGCTTCACAAAGGTCTATGTGGGAGGCTTTTCTTGCAGTCAAGGTTATCAGTAATAGAACTGTGTTTCAAATGAAACAGAGCACTGGAAGACAGACAAAGAAGATAAAATCCAGAAAACCAGCACAATTATACTCTATATTTTATCACATAGTGAGTGCATTGATGTCAAGGAAAACAAAAAATTCACTTCCAGTATAGACAGAATTCTGAATTCCACTGTGCTCAAATTATATCCACAGCAGATGTATCACTGGCCAAAATATTAGAAGATACATTGCAGTCTACCTCCACCCACTCTCCAGTTGGATGTTTCTTTTGCAAAATGAAACAAAGAATGTAACACAGCAGAAGGAAATTATATTCCAGTGGAGAAGTTGTTATAGGTTTGCTCGGGATAGCTCAATTGAATGAATATTGAAGGAAATTAAAAATCTCATATTCAAGATATATTTGACCACTGTAAAAACTCATTTTTATGCAGTATATATAAAAACTTCTTAAACTACTGAACCGAACTTTTTTGAAAAGTGTTTTCTTGTTTTCTGTCCAAAGAGTGGCTCATTTCAAGACTTTCTCCACCCATGTAAATCCCCTTTTTCCACCTACATAGTCAACACTTAACTTTTTCTCATTCTGCTTGGAGGTTTAGGAGTAAAGGAAATGAAATCAAGCACAGGAACAATTCATTTTACTAGGATGCAAAATATGAAGTTCCAGTCTCTGCTATTCAAGTGGTATTGGTGTGGTGCATTAAAGCAAAGTGTTCGGGAGAGAGAGAGGAATTCTATTCTCAAGTCCTCGTGCATTTTCAAGCAGAAAATTCAGAGAGCAGTCCCCAGGTTTCTGGCATGGCTGGATGCAAAGTGGGCTGCTGAGAAGCCAGAGCAGCCTCCTGGCTGCCTCTGCCACCTCCAGACATTTCGTTATATATGTTTCTGTGATGTTCAGCTTCCAGCTGTGCACTCATTCCAGGCCTGCTATAATGATTTAGAATTTGATCTTGAATTGTTAGAAGCAAATATTTTCCATTGGATGGAGGCTTCATCTGGCAGCAATGAAACATTAATATAAAGGTTGAAAATGATCCTTAGAACTTTATGTGCTGTTAACTTCACTTGAGGTTGAATAAAGCCTAGGGGGAAATACAAACATCACTTAGGAAAACATGTTTAAAATAAGGCATAGTAACAAGTCAAATGCAGTGTCTAAAATATGAACAAGTTCAATTCAGATGTTTCCCTCCATTAAATCCATGCTATTTCAGCTTTCCAGTTAGATACTTTTATATCTTGGCACCATAGAAAGGCTGATATTTTTCTATTCCCCAGAGTTGCACAGAATCTGGATGGATAAGGCAAAGGTCCTATGGTTCAAAATGACAAACTCATGTTTCCTAAGATAAATATTATGAGACCAATGCAGGAATATAATCATTCACTTCTCTGAGATTTATTGTAAGCTGTCAGAAATAGTATCTCAAAGTCAAAGAAGACTTATACTTACTCCAAGTATCCATGTAAAAAAACTTCTACCAAATCTACAATGGTTTCTTACCATTGTGAATGGACAAAAATTGCATTTTAGAGATCCCAGAATTTTAGAATAAATAGATAAACAGAAGAACCTGTCCTGTCAAAGACAGAAAGGTATCTGGAAGTTATTCGGCTTCAGAGCCAATAGCCTTTCAAGGTGTTCCTCCTCTCCCCCATCTCAAGTGGCATCAGACACTCCTCAGTATCAGGCTCCCAAGACTAACTTTCCAAGAACCTCCAAAATAGTCCAGAAATTGGTTTAATTGACCTAGGACTGATTCAAGTCACCAACGCTCTTTGGGTACAGAATTAAGCCTGAATCTCCTACAAATGCCGAGTTGTTGGCGGTTACAAGTAGTAGTTTTTTGATCAAGCTTTTTAGAGGCTATATAAATACAAATAAATATAAATATAGCTGTCAAATACCTTTGTAGGCATTACATAATCATTTGATGTGGCAGTTCTTTAAGATAAATACTCCTGAAAATATTCCTGAGGACATAACCATTAACTGCTCCTGTTAAACACATCCAATATGCATATCACCAGGAGGTTTCTCTGGATAGCTGTAAAATAATAAATATTGTAAGATTTTCTTTTCTGAGGCAGTTCACTCTGTTGGCTGTACTGTGAAGACCTGGGAAACATTGAAATAGAACCAGGTTCATAGGCCTGCATTACCTTTCTCTGCAGATGCCTACTGGAAAGAAATGGTTCATGCAGTGAGAACAGCTGAGTCCTTCTTAGAGAAGCATACCTTGAAATACTCTAACAGATAACAGAGGACAGGCTCCATGTGTCTAGTTTCCCTCCAAATTCAGTTTTCCTAGAATGATGCAGTGGAAGAGGCCAGAGCAATTTCATACAGCTGAGATCCTCTTTTACACTTCATTGCAGTGCAAAACAGCTCAATGTACTGGCACCAAGCCACAGTCAACATTCAAATTAAAGAGCATTTCTCTGCAATACAGAAGAATCTCTTTTGGGCTTACTCATTTCCTTCAGTTCAACTTCTACAGAAACACTGCAACTGAAGACAGATGTGGAAGCATTAAAACTCAAGTACAGTTTCTGGATAAATGCTCATGCTCTCTTCCTAGAAGTTATGCTGAATCACAGGAAGTGTTGTGCAAACAGAGCAATACACCACCAGAAGGCACACTGGATCCTGAGCTTTCTTAGAAAGCTTACAAGAACAGGATTTTATACATAAAGAAAGGCACAAATATCACTGAGATGAGAGAGAGGCAGGGAGAGGGAGACAGGTCTATACAGGAAATATCAACAGAGACTACTGAACAGTTTCAGGACCTACCTGGCTTGTTTGAGTCCAAAATTAGATGCTTCATTAATCTGTAATAATTTAATGTGGGATGCATTTTTCAAACTACAGCAGACTTTCCTTTAAGGATGGAAGAGTTCATTACTCATCACAGAACCACAGGGTCATGGAATAGGCACAGCTGGAAGTGACCACAGTGAGCTTATGGTTCAATCTCTCTACTCTAGCAGGGCCATCCTAGAGCACATGGCACAGGATTGTGTATAGATGGTTCGTGAATGTCTCCAGTGGGGGAGATTCCACAACCATTCTGGACAATCTATTCCAGTGCAGGGTCACCTGCAGAGTAAAGAAGTTCTTCCTCATGTGCAGGTGGAATTTCATGTGCATCAGTTTCTGCCTGTTGCCTCTTGTCCTCTTGCCTGGCACCAGAGAAGAGTCTGGCCCATCCATCCTCTTGACCCCCTCCCTTCCAATACTGATAGACATGGATGGGTCTCAGTCATCTCTTGCCAAAGCTGGACAGACTCAGTTCCCTCAGCCTTTCCTCATAAGAGAAAGCCTCCTGCCCCTTAATCATTTTTGTTGCCTGCTGCTCAACCCATTCCAGGTGCTCAATGTCCCCTTTCTACTGAGGAGCCCAGAACTGGACACAGCACTCCAGGTGTGGCCTCATTAGGGCAGAGTAGAGGGGCAGGATCATCTTCCTTGACCTGCTGGTGATTCTTTTCCTAATGAACACCAGGAAAGAATTGGCCTTCTTGGCTACAAGGATACTGCTGTATCATGGACAGCTTCTTGTTCACCAGGACTCACAGGTCCTTCTCCACAGAGCTGAAGTACAACAACATAACTCAGTTAATTCCACTCTTTGACTGTAGCAGATTTGGCCTAGTACAAAAGAAAAGGTTTAAAAGCATGGGAGTTCACACCTACTGCCCACCATCAGATGTTCCTTTATGCAACAGGAGAATTACTTTATGGAACAGGTGGGCACCATACCTACCCACTCCCCACTTTTCTCCTGCTCTGTATGTGTTATGACTTATTTGAGGGTTTGTCACTTGATTTCATTTGAAGCTATGTGTTGAGAATTAAAATTAATATTATTAATTTTTTTTTCTTTAAACAAGAGAGGTTCAGTACAGATCAACTTTGGATCTGTTTTATGATTAAGAACCTCTACTTGATTGCATCCAAGAGATACATTTCATGGACTAGTATTATTCCAGAGCATCTAGGCAGTCCCAGTGTAATGGAATGCTATAGCAAGAGCTCTTCAAGCAAAATATACATTGAAGCTCTCATTGCTCACAACTAATAGTAGGCTGGAGAAGAACATTTATTAAAGCAGGACTACAATGTAGATGCAGACCCAGGAGGGTAATGCTTTCCTGAGCGGAGACTGGAGGTCCTTACAGGGACTCCTCAGTGCTTTGTAAAACCTGCACTTCTCTTTCTTCCTTTTGCCTTTTCTCCACCTCCTAATAAAAACTGAAAAAACCCTCTTTGGAAAGGCTGTTACAGAAGGTATTGAAAAATAGGAACTTCATTATCAAAACCAGGCAAATTGAATCAGATGGGCAAAAGCTGCAGAGAGTACCAAGCACTCAATAACATGAAGTAAATCAATCTTCTCCCATGAGCTGAGAGAAGACTGAGGAAACCCTTTACAGAGGTTATACAAATATGCTCCCACACAAAAAGCACTTACTCATGCAAGATACATGGTTTACTAGATAACAAGACATAACCATACATAATTATCACTTGCATGCTCAAGTGCTTATTTGTTTAGGCAGTCATTACACACAGAAATAATTTGCCTACACGCAACTGAAATCCTATTATCTTTGCTCTTATTTGTGGAGCATTTCAGATATTTATTTGCTTAAATTTCTGTGAGGAATCTTAAACAAACACTATTTTGTAAGAAGCATAAGAATAAAATATTCATTTTCTTTTGAATGATTTCCCTTAAGACTCTAAACGGCTTATAATTTCTAAGATGCCTCAGCTGGTACGTGTCAGAAAGCATAAAAAAACCCCAAAGCAAACCCAACAACCTCCTCCACCCAATGTTCTGTCACCTGTAGCACATAAATGAGGGGGGATGAAGGATCATGACTTTATTATTAACTGATCAGGAACTTACTACAAGAGCATCTAGTGGTAACTCATAAGCAGGAATGACTTTAAACTGAGAGAAGGTAGATTTAGAAAAGATACTATGAAGAAATTCTTCACTGTGAGGGTGGTAAGACCCTGGAACGTGTTGTCCAGGGAAGTTTTGGATCCTGCATCCCTGGAAGAGTTTGAGGATGGTTTTTATGGGGCTCTGAGCAGCCAAGTCTAGTGAAATGTGTCACTGCCCATCATTCTTTAACAACTAAGAAACAACTTCTCCAGGAGGCGACTGAAGTAAAGTACATGGGATTTTGGACTACAGCTGTCTATTTAATATGTTCTGCTGAATTTACAAATACAATAGTGCTCCAGTATAATAAAACTACTTCAGCTAGCCTTTAAATTTGGCATCATAACTATTTTGTTGTTCTACAGCAGCTAGGAAGAAAATAGCTATTTAAATTCAAGAAAGAGTTGAATGAATAAAGCAAGTCAAGTTAGACATCTTTTTAGCGACTAACAGAGTGACACTTCATATCCTTCTAGTTCCTGATGGGGTCAAAACTTCCACATGAAAACCCACTGCATTTGCACAAGACTCACAGCTTGTGCTGCTCTTAGCCACTCGACAATGGGAATTGGTATTTTTGTTTAGAGCAGCTAAGGAAAATAGTCTGCTCCTTAAGTGGCCTCTGCTAGCCTTGCTTACACCGTTAGTATCTATATAAAGCAGTTCTAGAATTAGAAATACTGGAATGACTTTCATGGGCAGAGAACACCTAAGGTTTAAGAATTCAGTGAGGAAACAGAGCACTGCTTTTGTAGGCAGTATGAATTTTCTTTATGGGGTATTTATTTTGCTGCACAGCTGCACTGATCAGCCCTGTTGCCTGTCCCTTTTTTGTCTTTTGATTGCTCTGTTAGATCTGGAGTATTTTTAAACATTTTTGGAGAATCAAGTTTTGTGACTGCCTAGACCTTTTCTTCAAGTCCCATACTTTGCAACCAATAGAAAACGTATCTAGATAATGATGACTGAAAAAAAGTAGTTTTACCATAAAATGGTGTTTACTGACTCAAGGTAAGCCATTCTGCACACTCCTAATGGGCCTACCTTGCCAAATTGCTGAGCACCCTAATCTGTTAGCTATATTTTCAGTGCTTTGCATTTAAAAACCAAAACAGCCCAGGTGTTTCTACTCTAAATAGACACGAACAGCCTTGTCAGCCATCAATGAATCTCAAGGGTGCTTTATCCTGATGTTATTGGATTTTTCTCAATTAGCAGTAAAATTGAGGACTTTCTGGTGAAATAGACTTGGGCCACTGTTTTGAAAGCTTGTTCAAACAGCCACAGGGGACTCTTTTCCAGAGAAATTTGAATTGTTTTCCTTGAATAGTTCGGAGTAAACTATTAATCTCAGTAGTAGCTTTTTCCACTGCTGACCACAGTGTGATCATGAACCCTGCAAGTAATCAGTTACAATTGTCTTGCCAAAATATGTTTTGACATTTAACTGCTTCATTTCTTGGACTTCTCTCTTCTTTGTCTCACAGGTGATAGATGAAGCTGAGAGTGGTCTCTGGGAAAGTGCAGTTCAGATGAAACAGCTGCTGAGAGCACAATCAACCTAGCACTTTTAGTCAAGGTTACATTTGTTACAGAGTGGTGAGCACAATGAAAAATCATTTCTTCATACAGGTTTCAAAAGCAAGGCACCTTTAGAAAGCTAGAAAATCTAGATGATAACTTACAGCAATCCATGCTTCAGCATAGAAGGGGGAAGCACTGAAAAAACCACGTTGTATCACAGCCCATGCTGATAAACAAGCAAGAGATTATTTGCTCAAGTAGAGGGTTGTCTACAAGAGTGTTAGTGAGAAGTAGGGAAGTACAAGATGACGAAGTTCTGCTCTCACAGGAGCCTGTGGGAAACCTTGAATTCAGATTTGTAGTTTCTGATAATGACTGGACTCAACTGTGAATTGCAGCTGTAACTGTGTTAACTGTAAAACTCTTCATGGTGAGACCTTTCCATATTAGACATAATATGTGAACACCAAATATTAAGAAAATTAGTATCTTTTGAAGTAGGAACTCTTAAATTACAGTTTTCCATTGATGCGTGCTAAGAAGAAATTACAGAGGAAGAAATAGCAAAATTGTTTACACAAACAATTGAGATAAGCACTACTAAAAATTACTATGGAGATGCAAAACATTGCTCCCTTCATATGAGGTCAGTAGGCTATACACGCCATTCTTCAGAAAAATAAAAACGTCATTTACCATCTCTGCAAGGTCAGCAGCAGGCCATACTGTCCAATACTAGCACAAAACCTACAACAATTAGTTTTCAGCATAGTACATAAATAAGCTGATCTAAATACATGCTGATTTAAAATAGTCCAATTTGAATATTAGTCTCTGTGATCCTCTGGATTTGAAAATAACATAGTGGTGTTTTGTTATAAGCTCTATAGCAAAAGAACACACATGATCTTTCACATATAGAACATACTCCAACATTGAGATCTTAAAAAAAGCATCTATTTATTTCCAACTTTAAGTATTTTTAAAATCAGAAGTGCACCTATGAAAGCTGATGCACTTTGATAAAACTATTCAATTTTAGTAAAATAATAAAAAAATTGAAAGAGATGTTTTGAGGTCATCAAATACATAATTTTTGACATTTCTGTAAACCAGAATTCAAGTATTTTATGTTTAAAACAGTCATTTCTTCTAGAAGTCAGACTATAATTACAACTTACTTAGAAACAAAGTGAAAAGGTCAAGCATTATATAAGGCAACAGTTTTTTGTTCCCAACTAATTTTTTTTCCTAATTCTTTTTTCTGGAAACCCTTACACATCTCTGCCTCCAAAATGAGAAAAGGAATTAAAAAAAAAGAAAAGGAATAAAAAAAAAAAAAAAAAAAAAAAAAAAAAAAAAAAACCCCCTATNAAAAAAAAAAAAAAAGTCCCTCTTTAAGACATGGTGTGTTCTGCTTCCTTAAGTGTCACTGTGCAAATGCTTACCCTCCACCAGTCTGTATCCAGGAGTGCTTTAAGAACCATTTTCTACTTGCACCAGTGGCTCTGCTCCTCTAATTTACCCCTCCTCTCTCTCCAGGTTCCCGGTCAATAAAAACTTCTGCCACACCTCCTGGATTTCCCATAGCCTTAATTTACCTTGGATTTAGTTCCTTATGCCTTACAAAGTATCCAATACTTTATAACTACTCTCAGGACTAACAAGAGCCATGTTTGCTAGCTGATGGCTGGCAGGTTAAGCACAAAGCAGATGTTGAAGGAGAGGATGATAGAAGGCAGTAAAAACATGAAATATACCTGATCAAAGCAAGGCCACATTTATTGCTCTGTCTTGACTAAAAACAGAGGAAATCACTTTCCCCTTGAGTTGTCCCCAGAATAATTCATCCACTTCTTGCTTTGCTAATGTGTTTAAAGACACTACACAGAGCTGAGTCAGCCACGGTCCCGCTGCTAATCTTGAGGATTACTCATGGGTTTTGAAATCAGCAGCAGAAGAGTCTCTTATGTATCATGAACTTTTCCTTAACACATTAAGCAATTAACAATCATCTAATTAGGCCACAAATCACAGTGGATTCACAGCCATTGTGGACCAGAGCAAATGCAATCAGATCTCTTCTTTGCTTGCTGAGGGCATGTATATCTCACTGCAGGCACATCTCTGCATGCCTGAATTATCATGGGGTGTACATTTCTAAGCCACACTTTATCTTTTATTAATATCTAGTTGAAGTTAACAAAGGAAGATTGTCAGCTAAAAAGAATAGGGAAAGACTTTATGAAAAGGCAGCCAACAGAATGTCCTGAAGTAAGCCTCATTAGGCAGCTTTCAGTTGAACTCTATATGCTGTATTCAGTATTCACCTTTACTGTTTTTAGTGGAATCTTAAGATATGAAAGCATACAGAATTAACATCTTTCAGTTTTATTAAAGAATACACAAATTATGCTTAAGCAGTCCAAAAAGGATTTAGTTTAATAAATCACGATAATTCAGCTTATATGGTAAAAGATGGGAACTCTCTATTTCTGAATTTTATTCTGTTTTTTCCCTGTGACATTTCAAATGGGCCTGAACAAGTGATTTGTACATTATGTGCCTTAATATACTGCATCCATAGAGCTCATACCAGATACTGCCAGTAATATTCCACCAACATACTACTTGGGACATACTGCAGACATTAACCAGGCTATAAAGCTGTAAACCACTCTTCAGTTCAGGCTACAACAGAACTTTGTGAACACTGAAAGTGTGAGTCCAGATTCTGTACAATTTTTGTTTAAACAGGCTTTAGAATCAGAATCGACATCAGCTAGTAGTCAGCTGAATCTAGTCCAGACTGCAAGCCATGAAATTTGGCAACAACTCATTTGTCCTATATCCCATACTGTTCTCCACTAATAGAGAGGGAAGCAGTACATCCAGGAGGGGAAAAAAATAGAGAAAGAAAACCAAAATAAAACAGAGTTAAGGCTTCACCTGCCGCCCTGGAAACTCACACCCACAAGCAGCTGTCATAGTTCCAGACATGCGGAGACAGTCAGGAGACCCAGCACTTCTCACACATTCCTGTGGCAAAAGGAGTGCAATCAGAACACAGTCACCAGATAACCACATGCCTACGACCACCCAGTGGTGCACGTGCTGCCCATCACCACCAAACGGGTAAGGCTGGAAGGGACCAAATCATAGAGCAGCTGAGGAACCCAAACAGAAGTTTGGTAACACAGTAAACTCAGCACTTCTAGACTTACACAACATTACTTCTTGAGAGTTCTTCAAGCTTTGCATTTTTCCCCTCTAGAGCAGCTGTTTTAAGTAAAGGCAGAACCATGTGCCTCTTTACATGTATTTAATTTACCTGCTGTTAGCTCCTAATGACTTGCTAATAGCCCCAGCTTGGAAATCATAAGCACGTTGATGAGAAAGTAAATAAGCTCAGTAATCAAAAACATGCACCATAATACTCAAAGGAAAATCACAGGCTATTTTATGGATTCATAAAACATACACATAGACAAAATCCCAAACTCAAAAAAGCTGGACTATATTTTAATGGTTTCTCAATTTAATTAAATAACAATTTCTTTTTCTTATAAATAAAAATCAGCTCTTCTTACCATCTGGCATTTCTACAACATTTTAAATATAGATGAGAATGTGTCTATAATAGTACTATCCAATTAGAATCTGTCACCTGACAGAAAACAAAAGTACTATCTCTATAAGGTGATAGTGCCTCTCTGTTTCTGAAAATAAGACATCTCTTCTGAAAGTGAAGGCTATCCTTATGGTAGCTTAAACAGCAAGATTTTTTTTTTTTTAATATAGTTACATGAAGAATGATTTTTAATAGCTATTTTCACATTTTTCTTCACAAGTGTCATACCTTTAGAACTTTCCTTACCCAAGGGTCCCAACATTTATCAGAGAAAAAAACCTTCTGAGTCAGACTTGATTTAAAATTTATTATATGCCCACAGATTTTGGAAGGTGCTCAAGATCATGACACAGAGAGCTGTCAAATTTGAAATACATTATTTGGTTAGAAGGAAGTGGAAAAAAGTGGTGGATTTAACCAAATTAGTAAATGTTATTTTCTTTTAGTGTTTGACAGAAATATGTATTGTTTCTGTGGAGTATATTTCTGACTTTGTGAGAAGACACAGTGTTCTTTATCCTAATTAGGATTTTTTTTTCATTCAAACTTTGAGGTATTGTTATGTATACTCCATAAAGTATCTAATTTTTTTTTTTTTTTCAATGAGCTCTCAAGCCCTGAGACATTCAAGACAGCCCAACTTTTTATCACAGTGAGTTGCTGGTATATACCCCAAACTGGAATGAAGACTATGTATGAGGGGACTTCTACATCTAGAGGATTTCTTCAGTGTGACTAAGATTTCACCCTTCCAGCAATTCACTTTTTCATAATGGAAATCTGCTGTCTTCATAATGATTACTCGTTATGTTTTATTCAGCTTATTAAAAGTCAGAATACCAAAAATGATACCTATAGTCCATAAGCAAAAGCTTTGTCAAAATCATCAAGAATTGCTAAGAAAAAAAGGGGGAGGAAGGAACCTTTTCATGAGCTCTTATATCAGCTAACATTTTCAGACTACTGAAGAAGCAATGATATTTTAGTAAAAAAATCCCACTTACTGGTAAACACCTCCAGAAATCATTCCAAGGATAAAAAAAACCACAAAGGCAGGAAAAAAATTAAATTAGATTCGCTATAAAATCTATGAGTGGTAATATGAGATTAAGTATTCCTTACAGCAATCAAAAGAAGTAGCCACATCAGGGTATTGGCTGCTAGTCACCAAAAGTCTTATGTATATGATCTCTAAATTGAAAAGTCCTGGGGAGGTCAGTCTTGTCCATGCAGAAATGCTTCTGAGTCTGAATAGAAGGACTTAAGAGTCTGGAGGACTGGGGGAGTAGGAGTTTAAGCATGAGCATTATGAGACAGAAGTTGTGGAGAGGTTCTTGAAATTGCAGTTTGGGATTTGAAAGCTAAATATTGCCTAAATCCCTCTTTCAGAGACACACTTTCCCCCC
>VWYO01020519.1:500901-563268 GCA_013400275.1 Rhadina sibilatrix | reverse complement strand
TTTTTTTTTTTTTTTTTTTAATATCCCTGATTAAACATTCAGGCTTTTATTTTCCACCACAATGCAGATGTACCAGGGTTTCTTGTATTATTCACACAATGTGAAAGAAATTATTAGGACTGCAAGATGTTTCAGACACAGCTGCAACCTTCCCTATGTAAGGACTGAAGATGAACTAATTCACTCCATAGCAGCTCCAGCCTTCCAAGCATCTGCAGACTTAGACTCTCACTCCAAAATGAGATAATGCATAAATAATCCCGTGTGCAGTAAACTTGATGGTCACTCTGAGCAGACATTTAACACTCTACAAAGTATTTGAAAAAGGCCTCAAAAGCAGTGAACCCTAGAGAAATGAGGTATAATTTACATTTACAGTTGGGAAAAGCAGTGGTCTTTCTGACAAAATAATTTGTAAACACTTAGATACTCATATGAAATACATGTCCTTCTACATCCTTCATATGTTCTGGGATTGTTTCAGTACAGATTAATTGCCCTTGCATGTGGAAGCCTGACACCAAGAAGCATACTGCAATAGTTCTGTAAACCACAGAGGAGAGGTTTGCAGCCTGGGCCCTGAGCAGATACAAATAATAAATCAGCTATGATTCCTGAATTTACTGGACAAACACTGAACAGACACTGAAAAACCACACAATGTAAATGAGCAAAAACCTCCAATATTTTGTGAGCTCTAAAACATATCTACGCATAATTCTGATGTGTAAAATAGCGAGATATTAAATATTAACAGAGGTAACTAGATATTTCTTTTTTGACCTAGTAGCAGTAAAAAAGTCTTTATTCAGCATAGATGAAAAGATTAACTTTTTCACTCCTCTGTCTAGGGTACTGCAATCTAGATTTATAATTACTTGTGTCTGTAGTTTCTTAGGACTCTGTAGTACACTTGTAGTTCCACATCCTTCCAACTGTCCATAGGTAAATATATAACCTTTGAGGTGCTTATTTTCATAAACAATTATTTTTGCCTTTTCCTTATGGAATACTGACCCAAAAGAGAGTTTTCATGGTTTTTGTTAATTGTCTCCTAATCATTCATAAAACTACTTCAGAATATTATTAATAGAATTCAATTATTGCTTATGCAAGTACCAGTTTGGGGCTTTTTCTTCATTTTAAGTGCATTGTCAAACTAAATTATATCCATTAGTTTCTTCATGAGTTTTTCTCGGGGCTGACAACATCCCCAGAAGCACATTTCACTTGCTGGACATACAACCAGACTGCTTGAATGTATTTGTCACAGCTATGGGAACACAAGCAACCCTTTTTTTCTGAGCACAGAAACTGCTCCCAGAGCCTCCAAGATGGTTCCTGTGCAGTCATTACATTTGCATTGCACTGCTGCTGCTGGGTCCAGCATTGCATCTCCTGCTTTGTGTGAGTCATTCTGCAGCCCCTAGGCATCACTTTCTAATCGTGTGTGATAGCTCGAGAGATTACACTTATGCAAATTCGAAGACCAGTATACTCATACCTACTCTCTGCAACAGAGAACATAGCCCTTAATGAGGTGAATTAGATGATCAGTGCTGACACAACCACAAGATACTCCACCTCATCCCCTAATCTTTGGGCTGGGGCACTGCACCAGTTCTGCCAGCTTATTTCATAGGAGGCCTGTGAAAAAATGTGATTGTAAGTTTTCTGCAAGTTCTTTACTTCTAACACTTCCACTGATCATGTGGATCTTTATGATCCATGGATCTTTGTAGTTAGCAGATGGCAATTAAACAATTGTTTATGGCAGTTGTAACAGATATGTCCCTGCTAGGATATTATACACACAATATAAAAGGTCCAAATCTGTCAAATGAAAGAAAAGGTGCTTTAGTTCTGTGCTAAGAAACAAACAGCCTAACAACCTGATTTCCCCTCTCAATGTGCCACTATTAAATGACAAATCCAACTGACATAGTTTAAGAAAAGCTGAAAATAAACTACATACAATAGAACTGTATATTAAGAGCTATTTATTTCTTCACATTGAAGAAATCCTCTGCCCTACAATCAGTGTTATTTCTTGATGCTACCAGAAATTGCTGCTAAATAAGTTTTTGATTGCCAGATTTGTCTGGTGTAATAGATGTGTGCAAGCTTTCTATTTGTTGCCATATTGACTAACACATACTCTATTAAGAAAGCTGTTTGGTATCTCAGATTAAGTGTTTTCTAAAAAATAGATAAAACATCCAGCAGAAGCCAGGTGATAAGGGGAGCATTTGAAATGAAGCAGTGAATTCTGTCAGCAAACTTCCCTTTTTTGATAAAAAGGCTGGACTGGAAATACAATTGAAAACTCAAATAAAAAATATAACTGCTTATGAAATTAGTCAGCAGATTTCTCCCAACAAAACATATGAAACACAGTAGGAGGCAAATATTAAACTTAAGACATAATCAAACCATTCCAGTGTGCTCACTTGAGATTCCAGGAATCTCAACCCAGACTCTCAGGTAAGCCCTCTGCACAGTAGTGTAATCACTCTGTATTTCACAGTTCTGAAGTAGTCAAAAGTGTCCTTGAGGCTTTCTCAAAAATGCTAAACATGCTTTCAGAGTGCTTGTAAGAGTCATTAAAAGACACAAGAGAATTGATACATTATACCCATCCTTGAAGATATTCAAAACCCTTCTGGACATTGTCCTGGCAGCCTTCTGGCTGTGAGTCTGAGCATGGGGCTGGACCAGTTGACCTCCAGAGGTCCTTTCCAATTTTCGATACTTAGGGAGATTTAACATTACAAATAATTTGTAGTACTTGATGCAATATCTCAGCTTATCTGGGAACTTTTCATATTGAAGATAAGGAATGCATCAACATGACATATTCTAATAGAGAACTGACAACTTCTTTAAAATGCTTTTTTATTAAAAAAAGTTAGGAGATAAGCATATTTTATGAAATAATAATTATTAAGCAGCACTGGTCTAACAAGGCTACTGTAATTGTCAACTTCTAAAACAGCCATGGTTTGCTATTTTTTACATATCTTGACAGAAGCTATAATTCATTTAACAAAGTTCTGAGCCTTTCTGAATCTACAGTTTAAAAGAATGAGTAAATCTTTCAAGAAAGCATCTAGGACAGAGTCACTACTCCTGACAGAAGAGAAATGTGTCTGCTAGAATTGAGGCAGGTGTATCTTTCCATCTATACTATTACATATGTACAGGCTAAAACCTAACATCTTAATCTGCTTCACATCAGATTCTGGTCCTCTTTTGGATCCTCTTTCAGCTATTTGTTTTCATTTAAGAATCAAAATTCTGTGCGCCTTAAGGTCAATAATACCTCTTAATACCTTTTAGGTCAGAAATTCCACTCAAGTTGTATGAACACAGGCTAAATAAAAACTGTCCAAAGAACAGCAGTTGCAGACTTTACTGAGTTAAACCTACTGAAAGACATTGAGTAGTAACATCTCACATGACAGTACGTGAGAAATTACTAATCAACTAAAGCAAATTCAGAGCAGATGCTCATGACAAATCTTCAGTATAATAGATAAAATAGCAAATATTAGCAAATATTCAGGACTTTCGAAGGAAGGAAAAAGATTTACATCTCTTTTTGCCAGTCTACCAGCTTTCAAACAATTCAAAGTAAAAGGTTTCAAAGATTTTTTACATTTCTTTCCAAATCTTTGTAAGAATCAGCTACCACTAAAGAGCGTGAAACATTAATGTCTTAATTTTAAATCTATGTCCATTTGTAGTAGGTTTTTTCCAGTTGGTGAGAATATATTTAAAATTATGATTCTTTTTACATGAGAGGAAACACTCTGAGAATGAAAAAAGTACTTTACAAGGAAAGAGGGTGAGCAGAAGAGATATCCTTCCATTCTTGGCACTCCTGAAAATGTCAGCAAGGTCTTCTTTCCTGGCTCCGGTGGAACTCAGCTGATTCTCCAAGTCATGCTTTTCAATGCTTCCCAACACCACCAAGCTATTTCTTACACTGCCAATCTTGCACACTGTGGTTCAGGTTAATTTGCATAAACTATTTCCATTTTTAGGACATATTTATAAAGTCATTTACATAGCTGACAACTGCATTTCAGGGAAGGATTCAGAGCGTGGCTTCTGATCCCCTGCTAATTGAGGTTAGAAAGGCATTACTGATGTAAAAATAATAATGATACCTTGCAACTCAGTACAAACCTACTAATAATTCAGCTGTGGAAAGAAAATAATCTTTTCAAATCCATTAAATGTCATTTAAAGTCCTTGTTAGTATTCCACTAAATAAAATCTTAACTGTTGGTGCATTATGGTCTCCTATAAGAGGTTTAATTATTTTGCTGATCGTTCACAGTATGTGCAAACAGTTTTATTTGACTTCAAGGTAATATTCTCCAGAGTCTTAGAAAAAAAAAAAAAAAGCTCTAAAATGATTGAAGGCAGAGAGTTGGACTATTTTAAAAGCCTTGGCTAGAATTGATCACTATCAAAGTTCATATAAGAGATCCCTGAAAACCAATTTTGTACAAAACAGTTCACTGAAGAACATCAAAGTTAAGATGTAACAACTCATCTAATTAACCTCTTAGCAAAAGTCACCCCTAAAGGAACATACTTTCATTTTCAGCTGCCTACAATATTCACATCCCTTACATGTGAGTGTCCAGCAGGATTCAACATCTTTTGAGAATTCTGCTGGGTAGGGACTGTTGAATATCTCAGCTCCCTCATCACATCTCCTACACAGCATAACTTCCTTGCCTTTGTATTTGTACTGACCATGCACAAGGCTTTAAATAATTTATATCCCTCCACATATTTTCTTCCAGTCTAAGGAGGTCTCTCTCCCTTCTTTTGCATCACTTCTCCAGGAGAGGAGTCTTATCCCAGGAGTCTCCCACTGATGCTGCATTCTGTCCCTGAACCCATTTGAACACAAGCCCTAGGAAATTGCTGCTGAATTTGAAAAGGCTTCTGAGCTTATTGGTGTTGAATTCCCACAGGTGTCCTGCAGACACCTGACTAGTGAGAAAAAACCCAATAACACACCAGTGGAGGGAAAGGTGCTTTGCAAGTTCTTAAGCTTTTTTAGGCTACACACACACACACACACAAAAAAAAAAAAAAAAAAAAAAAAAAAAAAAAAAAAAAAAAAGGTCGGCAGAGCTTGGAGTAGACTACAGTTTAGGCCGCTCCCAAGGTGCCTCTCTTGCCCCTTTCTTCTCTCTCTGTTCCTTGGGATCAGCACCAAGGCTGCTGCCTGACTTGGCCAAATGGAGACAACAGGCATTCTCATCCCAGCACCCTTTGCCATGGGCACCTGAGCAGTCGATGCTGAAGAAACTCAATCTGGAAGGACAGAGAAATGTGCAGCTCTTCTGTCTTCAGTTCTCCTCCTGCAAAAACCCCTGTGCCTGTGAGCACATCAGGGTGCAGGGATCCCTCTGAACGCTGCAGGCTGCTTCCCTCCCTGCTGGCAGCTTCCCTCCCTGCTGGCAGTGCCATAAGGGAGAGATGAATTTCCTCTTTGTGACAATCACTGGGTGGAGGATGCAGGAAAGGTCAAGAGAAAGCTTTGAAAAAATCAATTCATAGTATACAATAGAACAAATCTGCTTATTTTTAACTGTCTTCATCTAGATTTTCAAAGATTCTTATGAATCTATTAAAAAGTGATTGATATCAAATATTTCTTTATAATTCCTAAAATGAGCTTTTGCTCCATATATTATGCAATTCCTAAGAATTCCTAAGAATTCTTATTACCAGTAAATGCACACACAGAATTTGTATCTACTCCATAATAAAACATGACCTTGAAGAGCCTCACATGAAAGCTCTTTGTATATAGCTGTTTGGTGATGTGTGTAAACATGATTTTGCAAAGTTGTCTGCACATTCTGTGGTTTTTCTACAAAACTGGAAATTCCAGTGCAACAATATCAAAACAAAGCATACAGTTTCTTTCATCAAATGTACATTATTTCTAGCAAAAAAAAATCTACCTTATTATAAAGACATACATAAAATATATATTTTATATACTATGTTATATTCATGAATTTCTATTCAGTTTGCGCATCTATATATTTTTCCTTCAAATGGCTTCCTTGTTGCTAAAATATGACTTAAATTTAATGCTCACAGTAGGATAACATACTACAGGAGTCATAAGAGTTATAAGGCATCTAGGAGAGCTGTCATGTCTTTCTATAAAACATACAAGATGAACTGTATCATCTGACTCTATTGTAATGCAAAAAAGGATCATTCCTCTCCCACTGACTCTGAGCAAGGAATTATGTCTCCCTATGTAATCTACATGATAGATCAGGTCATTTGTTTCTACTGCAACACAAATAGTGGACATCATTCTTTCCCTGACTATGAATAACACTTTTCTTTCCTAAGCCACATTTCAAGGCACTAGAGCATATTAGTAAAAATGATTAAGAAAACCCCTTCTTAACTTCCTTGGCAAGAAACTAACATTTTAGTGACAGGGAAAAAGAGGAAGAGAGATGTTTTTGGCTCCATCGCAGAATTTATTTTCAAAGTTTAGAATCCAATCATCCTCCTTCTCCATCCCGCATATCATTTTCTAGGAACATTTCCTGAGCTGTCATTTGCACTTTGTCCTGCAAGAGAAATGAGGAAATATTGCCCCTTTTCCAGCAGCAGCATGTGAGCACACTCTGGGTCTCACTTCTCATGTACCACCATGTTAGGAGGCAGAAACCAGAATTAGAGCCATACCTGCTCTCCTGGCAAGTCACCAAGATTTTCTCTGAGACTTGTCCCAGAATATTTTGTGTTTCCTATGATGAATAAAGCCCATGAGTCATATCTGAGAGAGGTGGATTCAGTGCCATGTGCACACGCACGTTGACTTGCACACACGGCACACGCTGGGTACGTAACACTCACATCAAACCAACTGCACACCAGCAGTGGCTCCAGCCCTCCAGTCTGACATCTGGCACAGGATGAGCTGGCCTGTATGTGCCAAGCAAATGCCAGGCACAAGAACCAGGTGCCTCAGACCTGCTTTTTTTGCTGTCTGGTTTTGCTGTTTTTTCCAGGCTTCTTTCTGTTACTAATTTCTTAAGAACTGTAGTCTCTGGAAAAACCCTGAAGCAATTTGGACAATGCATTTGGACAATGTTCTCAGGCATGTGGTGTAATTCTTGGGGCTGTCCTTGTGGAAGCCTTTTAACTCAGGATATTCTGTGATTAATATACAGTCAGTCACACTATAGTTTTTCATGATTTGTCAAGATACAGGAACCTGCATCTTGTAAAACATGATCATGTGGCCAGAATCATCCCCACTTTTGCTGTGGTCTGTGATCTATACTGACCTATGAAGGAGGAATGTGGTCTAAAGTTTATCCTGCTGACACCACTGAGCAGGAAGCCACCAGAGGAGCTTTTGAAGCCAGATCTGTGATCATGTATCCTGTCAGGAAATAGGAATTCTAACTGGGATACTAGTATACTTCATTTAGTAATTCCAAAAGCATAGCTTTCACACATATATAGAATACATAACTTAAAATACAATCATATTGAATAACAACTTTCATTTCATTTAATGAGGTTATCCTAGTAAACTCATTTAAGGAAAAATTATCTTTAAAACTAAAGATTCATGAATATAAAATTCAGATATGCTGTCTACATTTTCTTTTACATCAGTGAGTATACGGACATTCAGCATTGCTCTAGTAAACTAACATATGCATTTTAACTCCATGAATTTCCAACAGATGTACAAGTAATTAGCACTTGGATTCAACTCAGAAACCTCACTCTGAGTAGAGTTTGTTTTGTCTAGTGTCCTCTCCATCCTTCCTGAACCCTTCCAGGAAAAGATATTCTCTAGAAATCACGAGTCTGACCCTTTCCCTTGATTCAAGATTTCAGGGAAGCAATTTGGATGAGAGGGTTCAGTTAAATAGTTGAATTCTAGGTTAAAGGATTCAAAAATACCAACCCATGTTTACTTGGCTATGAAGAACTACAGATTACTCAAGGATTATCTGAGCAGAAGGGATATCAAATGGTGTTGACTAAGAGGGACAAACTGAATAAGGTCTTCTTAGCAAAGCATAAAAGGGAAAGAAAAAAATTATTTTCGAGACCTCTTTAATTTGTCACAAGTCAAACAGCAGGGAATGGAGTTTCAGAAGGCCAAGGCCAGCACAGAGAGTAAAAGACAGAAGAGCATTCCAGCAGACTTTGAGCTGTAAGCCAGGGCTTGATCCACAATGAAGCACCAATTGGTGGACCCTGAACCAAAGAGCAACCCACCACTGGACACAGGCTGGTGGACCTCAAGCCATCCACAATAGGATGCAGGTTTCATGCACTTGAAGTGGGGTTAAATGGGGTAGAAACCTTTAAACCTATCTCCAAATCTTTTGCCTAACATGGTCCCTAAAGTGACAGAGGATAGTGGTTATTGTCCAAGTGTGGGTTTATGAGTACAGTTTGTGTCAATGTAGATGGTTTGCATGTGGTGGCATAGATGTGTAGAATATAATTTAATTAGAAGTCATAAATCCTGTCCTTTTTGACCACACAAATGATGATGACTTTTCAAGTTATTTTCAAGTAAATATTACTTCTGTTGGTGAATGGTCTGCAGGAGATGGAATCTTTCTTCATGGTGCAGCATAAAATACAACCTATGTTTGATTTTAGCTACATTTACAGAAAACCATGAAGAGAACCTATGACTTTTAACTCTGAAACACAGTAGTTCTTTCTACACTATAATTTGATCCCATGCCATAAAAAAATATGTAATTTTGTTATTAGTTTCATTAAAAGTTAGATATTGTGCTCAGATTTTCAATAGGTAAAAACAGCTTTTTCTTAGAAGTGCATTGAGGCATCTTTGTGGAGAACAATGTTACTTTCTTCCAGTTTGCTATACTGCATCAAGCAAACAATATAAATAGAGAAGCTAAATATGTATTCTAGTGGCCCATTGTAGTGCTATGCAGAAACACACAAGAAAACTCAGAATGAGCCACCACAACACAGGAAGTCACATTGTCCCATTAGCACTGTGCAATGTCCAGCACAGATAATTAACCCAGCTAGTCTAAGAAAATGATCTTTATAAAGGTGCTTTGAATGGGCAATTTGCTTATAATGGTCTTTCAGGAAAACAGGTGGCTTGCAAGAGCTTTTGCAGATTTATGTTCAGGCATTACCTTCTCTAATTAGTCATCAAATAAATTAGTTTGTGCATGATTTGTTGACTCGTGACAAAACTAAAATTAGGAAGGAAGTACACGATAATTTGTTTTTTTCTTAAGTAATTCTTTAGTGGTCAAGCACAAAGGTAGAATAAAACTAGCTCTGATATCCAGGAATCTTGATTCACATTCTCAGTTTTGCCTTGAAGAAGAAGCAAGAAGAAGCAAGAAGAAGCAAGAAAGAAACAAACATGATGTCTGCTACACTGGTCCTGAAAAATATCCTGTAGGAAAATGCTCTGCAAGTCAAGCAAGTAGTGCTCCCTTCACTGAAACTCATTGTGCTCAAAGGCTCTGTTTTTATAGAATTCTCGGATTTAGCTGGTGAAAGCCTTTCCCACATATTTGAAAGGTCAAAATAAACATAATACAAATCATCAAAGTTCTATTTAATTGCATCTTACGGAGGATTGGGACTGTGTGCTCCATTCATCCCATACATTTTTTCTACTGAAATGAAAAATTACTTTGACTTCCACTTTTTATTTTAAATGTATTAGTCCTCCTCTTTAGACATTACAGTTATTAATGCTCAGGCTGCTTCCATGGCTCTGAATTCTTATCACTCACTCAGCTGATATTATTACCCAGTCAAAGCTGACATCAGAAATGGTACCTTAATATTAGAGAAAGAAATCATGACTGGAATTATTCATAGATTACACAGCATACACTACTTGGGAGACAAAGAATCAGCAGAGGTGGTTTTTTAATAAAAATTTATAGCCTGATCTAAAGTCAATACAAAAATTCTCCATGACTTCAGTAAATTTTGATTCTAGCCCTATGTAATGAAATTTAGGAGGGAGACAGCAGTTGTGTCCATAACCTCTCTTCTCTATTTTGATGTAGTTAACAGCACTGACAAGAAATTTATAAAAATACAGCAGACATTTCTGGGTGTGTTCCCTGCAGAACCAAACAGAAGCCAGAGCAGTTTACGACACTAAGAAGTAACTAAAGGAGAGAATAAGAATAATCATAGTATTTTGCAATGAAGTAAATAATAATTATAATTAAATTATATTGTGCATGAGCTAATATGAGGCTCAATACTTCCCTAATACAACTTATATCAAAGTGAGAAGAAAAATGCCTTCACGGTTAACAAATTTAAAAAGTGTTATGAAGGTGAAAAAGAAAATACTTTCTCACTAGACACTTTCTGCTGATGCAACTAAAGATATTGTTTCTCTTTCCTTCAGGTGATTCTTTGCTGCTGCTGTGTGTCTGACAAACTAAGCTCCCTGAGGGACCTCTACTGTGACTGTAAAATTGAGATGATACTGAAATCAGGAACAAGAAAATAGTGTGGAATGTGTTCCACCACAACTTTACATAAACACAAACTGGAAATTTTGTTCTAAGCATGTTTACTGAGTTGTAAAATCTTATTATGGGTTTATGTGATTTTTCAACCTGTAATCATACACATATTCAAAGCTATAAGATAGGAAGACTTTATAGATAAAAAGTGCCAGTGATCCTTTGAATCTGTGTATGGAAAGGCTTAGGATGACTAGGCAGGGATAAATACAATTACATATATTCAAGGAAGCTCCTCTGAGTCCCATCAATATGGTGTCTTGGGTTATGGAACCAAAAATGTGTATTCTATTTCATCTGTTGAAAGCAGTTGGGGAGATGTTTTTTTCTTTCTCTCTTGTAACTCTGGAGGGAGGGGGGTGGATGCCTTCTGATAATGGGCCAGCTGTTAAAACCAGATGGGGCAGTGTTTCTTATCTCTTTCACCACCCATCCTCCCTCCAGGGGGATATTTTCTGCTGATGGGCCATTAAGGCTCACCAATGACACAACACATTCCATCATCCCATTGTGAGATGCTCCACCCAGTGGGAGGAGCCAGCCATTCCTACCTGGATAAAAACTGAGATGCAAGAGCACAAATTATCGGGTTCCACTGGATTCCTGGAGGAAGACTGGGCCCTTCTCTCTCAGGATCATCTCTGCTCCAACAGAACCACATCTGCCACTCCAGGAGGACTCACTTTTGGACTGCTTCAAACACCCTGGTCAACAGGGTGTTATGTTGTATTGTTCCATTTATTTTATTTTACCTTTTTTCCCTCTCTTCTCCTATTAAATTGTATCTCTGACTGGGAGTCTCACTGGTTTTGCTTTCAAACCAGCACATATGGTTTTATAAAAGATTATAGGAGTTCTCAAAATTTTGTCCAGGGTGATATCTTCCTGGTTATCTTATAAAACCAATAAAAGGCTATTTTGGAAAATACTTGATAACTCTCTTATTAAAATAACACCATAAATGAGAACACCATAATTACAAAACGAGATGAAATAAGTCCTTACTCCAGAAGGAAGGTGCCAGCTATGATGGAAGTGCTTTCAGACCAGAGCCATGGTTCTCTTGGGCAGTATTCAATAAAGTTTTGAATCATCATGACGGGTGACACCAACAGGTTTGTTGGTAATTGCAGTGATTTACACATGATCTCATAATTAAAGAATTTGAATGATGACTGCAGATACTATTCCTCTTGAGTGGTTGAGTCCTCTTGGTGACTTGAGTGGTTAATTCTTTGCTTGACAATCGGGGTGGCAGTGGGCAGCAGCCTCCTTCAGTCATTTAAAGTCTTACAGAAAGAGTGGTTTTGCACAGTATTTGGTTTTCTTGTCAGCATTATTTGGAAAATACAACCAGGAAGAACAAGCTGATGACATACTAGGTGTGCTATCAGTTTTGTCAGCTTAACAATACAGGAGCAAAGTCCTGAATTATTTGACTGGATTTGTTGGAACAGGAGCATTTTGAGAATTCTTATTTGCTAAATAGTCTTAGAACAAACCAAGATATTAATTGACAAGGATACTGATGAAAGATGCTGATATTACTCCTTTTTAGAAGATGTTGAGGCTAATTAAAAGAGTCTGTTGTCTTGTGCTGCTTCTCTGTCAATAATGTTTTAGTTTTATTTAGAAATGTCAGCTATTATTTAATTGCACAATGGATCAAGATTTAATTAGCAATTGGGTTTTTTTAATAATTGAAACTTACCGCATAACATTGATTGAAATATTTGATGCTAAACATAATATCATATGATATCTGCTTTTCAACTTGCTAATGATGCCTGTGACTAGTCAGGCTGTTTTCACAATCTGTAATTAAGTAGCAAGTTAATAATGAATACTGTAAAAACTTGTTTTTCAAACATGTAAAAACACTGAAATTCTTGTTACTTATTTAATAATTTGATTAAAATCATGTTATTATTATATCATGTTAGTAAGAGTCATGGGTTTTCAGTTGTGTATTGAAAGACTGATTTTACAGGATGTTTGAATCAGATTCCCTGTGGGGCTTTTTGTTGTTGTTGCTTTTTTGTTATTGGTTTTTTTTTCCCTCTTTTTTATTGCTTTTGCAGTGGAGTCATGGAGTAATCCACTAATAAAATCTATGGGCTGTTTGCTATATAAATGTATGCATCTAGTTTAATTTAAGTCAGTAAAGAGAACCAGTAGAAGTCAGTAAAGAGTCAGTAAAAACGACTGTAGTGATAACAGTGATAGATGGTTGATAGGACATGTGGAATGCTCTTAAAAGAGATACAATTTTGGGTTTTTTTTTTAAACAGTAAATTGTTCACTAATATTTTGGGGAAAGGATACTGACATGCACATTACCTCAACAGGGTCTCTGACAATGAGCCTGACCTCTAGCAGGCTACTATTAAAAGATTGTAAAGCCATTGACAAGACAGGTAAGCTTGCAGGCTTTATTTTTTTTTTTTTTTTTTTAATGTGCTTTTTCTTCCTGCATGTTGTCACTGGTAAACAAGACATTGATGAGTCAGTCACTTAAAACCACTTGCTGACTACTCATCTAGGCTTCCTGGCAGGAAGAACTGCAGATGCTATGGAACAGCTGCAGCCACACCTGCTAGCTACCCATGCACAGCTGCTTGGCAAGGCTGAGGAGTTCAGGGCACGGTCTCCATGCAGGGAGCTGCCAGGGAATGGGCCAGAAAGCCAACAGCACTACAGCTAATCACAGCAACAGAAAAACTGTATTTATTTCATGGACTTGTTCGGTGAAACCATTAACATGAATACAAGCCATTCCGTGGAAATACAACATAAACATAGCGAATATTAATGACTCCCAGTTGACCTCTGTGTCCAGCCTCTGCTGTGAGATGGAATTGCAATTTCCTTATTGTAATGCCAGGAGATCTGCAGAATTAACTTTCTTATGAGGTACTTCCAGTGTATGAAAAAGCCATAAATTCAGTATGACTAAAATGGATTTGAAACATTAATCGTGTCAGTATCATTTGCATGCTTTGCTGTAAGAAACTGTAGAATTAAATGTGATATTTATAAGTTGCATATAGAGTCAAGACGTTATTTCACATCATCAGGCAATTATATCTCTATACACTATGAGTTGTGAACACCGTATATGTGGTTAATTGGGATTTTATTTTACAGAAAATGTAAGTAAAAATGAGCCCTTTAACATGAATCATAACAACAATCCTTGTCCAGAGATATGTTTTACCCAGTTATGTATAAATCCATGTTTACTGAAAAATGGAAGACGAATCATGTGGGAAAGAAAAAGGTGTCATATAATATGCAAATACTGTAAAGACAAATGTTTTCATATAGCAATGTCACCATATGCAATAACTTTCTTGGATGGTGTATGAAGACAAAAATGTAAATAAAATTACACCTAGCAAAGAGGGAGAGAGTCAGGCCAGCTGTTATGAAAAGACATTTCCTAGTGCCTCCTAGAACTTCAGTTTTAACTCTCTGATTACTTGTTGTACAGACTGTCACACTAGCCCTTCTTCAAAAACTGTGATGATGAGAACATTGCTCCTAACTGAGCCCTAGTTCAAATCTGAAGCACTCAGGAAGAAGGTTTTATCTGATCATTTTCTGTAAATTTTGCAACATTTGAATTTTGCTCCTCTAAGCATGTAATCTGTTAAGAGATCTCTTTGCCCCAGCAAGGTAAGAAATGTCTGTGATGGTTTTACCTCAAAGGGCTAAATCTTTGAGTTTCAATCGGGTGATAGCACTTTTTGCTTCTTTGAAACAACTGATGCCTTTCCCTGAACTGCCACAAATCAAGACTCAGGTTATCAATAATGGCAGCTAGCAAATTCCTGTAAGAATTACTGAGTTCCAGACAGAATCCCATGGAGATTAGCTTCACAGTGAGCACTACAGGGGACAGCTCTGCAGCTCATTTCTTCTCCTTGTCCTTCTATTCTCCTTTAGATGTGCAAATGATGCTGTACTTGAAATTTTGGATGAACTGCTTAAATTATCAAAAATAAATAGTCATTTTCTGCATTAACTAACTTTACTCTTTGTAATGTTGTTTGAGACAGGCATCCAGAGGTGACAGTGAAGTAAATAAAATCAGTAGCTTCTCAATGTCTGTCCTGAAGTTGGACAGATACAAGACTCAGATCTCAAATGTACTTCCACAAATGGATAGAAAAGAAATGCTGCAATTATTTGTGGGTTTATGTGCTGCAAAAGGAGAGTTGGGGTGTCTTACAGCAATTACACAGAAGGTGAGCAAGATGCTAGTACGATGCTATGGGCCTTCTTATTGACCAGAACTATTTTATTCTTCCTTCTACAACTCTACCTGTCTGGGTGAAGTCTCCTGGTGTACTGCAAGCTCACTGAAGAAGGAGCAGCGGTCTTGCACAATGCAAGCAGGTGCTGGTGCAGTACTGAGGGGCCTAGTTCCTACCAGAACACAAACACCAGGGCAATTAATGAAAAGGCACCCTGTTGTAGTTGGAAAGACAGTTCAGCTTCTTTAGTCCACACCACACCTGAAATAGCAAACTCTGAATGGACTCAGTGGTGTTTGCTTTACATTACAGTACTGATAAATCCTTCTGGTATCATCCTGGCAAATAAATGCAATTCACTAGTGTAGAGTGAGTCACATCTTTCATACAGGCAGACAAAACCCACATGTGCTAAAGCATTGCAAGGAGTTAAAGAATGAAGGAGAAATTATCTTCGAAAACAAAATTTAAATCATTCAATAATAATGTAATCTTCAAGTTTCCAGTCTTAGTTTCTGTATGCTGCAGTGGCATGCCTACTGCTTCTATATAAACGGTGGAGGGAAAAAAAAGAGTGAAAAGCTCCTCTCGGCACTTTATTTTAGTTCTCCTGGCAGCCTGTTACGGGCCTCGGCCGGGACTACAGCCCCCAGCAGCCCCCGCGCGGCCCCGCCGCGCCGCTGGCGCGCACCCAGCGGGCCGCGCGCGGAGCGCTGTCGTGGCGCTCTCGGGTGAAGGGTCCGTGGCCGCCGGGCCGAGCCCCGCCGTGTCCCTGCGGCGCTCCCGGCCTCCTCCTCATCCTCCTCTTCTTCTTAATCCTTCTCCTCGTCCCGCTCCTCCCGCGGCAGCTTAGGGCAGAGCCATGAGGCGCGCGGGGCTGGGTAAGCGCGACGGTGGTGCCGGGCCGGGCTGGCCCCTGTCAGGGCTCGGGGCGGGGGAGGCGTGAGGGGCTGTGGCCGTGGGTGCCGGGTTGTGGCAGGGCTCGGCAGCTTTGGCTGCCTCTGCCTCTCCTTCTGGCCCAGCTGGATTTACGAAGCAGCGCTGCGACTTGTGTTTTCTAAGAGAATCATAGGTTTTGGTGTGGAAGTGACTTCAAAGACCATCTAGGTCCATCCCCCCCCATGCCGTGACACCTTCCTCTAGACCAGATTGCTCAGAGGCTCATCCAGCCTGGCCTTGAACACTTCCAGCCATGGGGTATCCACCACTTCCTTGGGCAGCCTGTTCCAGTTCCTCACTACCCTTGCAGTAAAGCATTATTTTCTAATACTGCATTTAAACCTACTGTCTTTCAATCTGAACCTATTCCCCTTGTCCCGTCACACCATGCTCTTGTAAATAGTCTTGCCCCATTTAGTTATGCTGTTGTTTAGTTCTAACACCTAAAAGTTAGCTTGAGCCATATTCCCAGCAGATGTGTTGCTCTTCTGTCAAGTCCTTTCCAAATTCAGAATTCCTTGGTTGTTTGTTTGTTTGTTTGTTTGTTTTAAAAGTACTTCTGTATGTTTTCATGCCATATTTAAGGAGTAAAAAACCAAGAATCCCAACTGTTATAAATTTATTACAGATATAATCTGGTGCAAATTGAGAAATCCTTGCAGAGTTCCTGCTGAGTGTTCTGAGCAGCTTAGGCCTCATTTTTCTGCCAGCAGTCATGTTGATGACTAGAAGGAAACTTTGAACTCCCACATCATGTTGTACAACCATGGGTGCTGTGGATGCTGTGACAGCACTGTAAAGCTTAGGAGATGTTTACACCTCTGAAATGTATGACTGAGTTCTGGGGCTTCCTCCTAGGAAGTGTTTAGGGCTAAACCAGGTGTGTCTGACACTACCCTAGATTTACTCCTACACTTCAGGTTTGTATTGTGCAGCAGTATTTTCATGAAATAAAACAAATCTTGGGAATGCTTCTTAGTGAATCAAGAGAGGTGTTAGGATATTTATCATTAAAAAGTGGGCATTTGACAGTGCTTAGGTCTTCAGTCCTTTCCTTTGTCAGACTGACAGCTCCCTCTTGGTTGGAGTGAAGGCCACCCAGCTGCGTGCTGTTTCTGAAGAGGGAGAGGATGGATGTTTATGCAAGGAGTTCTGAAGAAAGAGCATGGCTGCTTTTAGGCTGTCTCTGGCAAACAGTGCCTTAAGGATCATCCTGAAACTGCTTTTTAAAAAAAATCTTCTGGAAGTTTAAGCAGAACACTGAAACATCTGTTAGCAGCTGCAGTAAAATTTTCTGTTTTACATTGACATTTCAGCTGTCACTTCAGGACTGACAATTTTTTATTTAATAGGCCGGAAATAGAAGCTGAGTAGCAGCACCTCTGCAGTTGTCACCAGCTACCTGGTACCTCTCTCTTAAGCTGCAATCATGTTTGGTGATGTCTGTGTTACATGTCAATGAGCAGTGTAGCAGGACAGCCCATAGAACTGCCACGCTGAAGTTTCTCTGCTTCCCGTTAATAGTTGTAGCCAAACTTCTTCCTTGTGCTTGCTGTGACATAAAAAGAAGCAGCTGTGCCTGTAGAAGAGCTTTGGGGCACTTGTTCATGTCTGCATTGTCACAGTCCATTTAAGAGACCATTTAAGAGTTTCAGTGTTTTGGCATGAAGCTGTATGGTATATTACCTTATCAAAATCATCTGTCCCTTGGTAGGAAGCACTGTAGTTAGATGCACTTGTAAAATCAGACAACATCAAAATGAGAACAACCAGACTCTATAAATCACAACATATTAGTTACATTTCTGTGTTAGGCATTGGTACTTTTAATTTAGGTCAAGGTAAAATGCCTTCTTGACTCACTATAATGAAATAAAAACATACATTTCATTGCAGTCTGCAACTTCCTTGTGAGGGGAAGAGGAGGGGCAGGTGCTGATCTCTTTGGTGACCAGTGAAAGGACCCAAGGGAGTGGCCTAAAGTTCTGTCAGGAAAGTTTAGGTTTGATCTTCGGAAAACGTGAAGACCCAGAGGGTGGCTGGGCATTGGATCAGGCTCCCCAGAAAGTGGTCACAGCACCAGGCTGACAGAGTTCAAGAAGCATTTGGACAACACTGTCGGGCACGTGGTGTGACTCGTGAAGAGAGTCCTGTGCTGCGCCAGGAGTTGGACTTGGATGATCCTTGTAGGTCCCTTCTAACTCAGAAGATTCTGTGATTCAGTCTTGTTGAAGATCTGTCTAGCTTAACTTACAGAGTAAGTTTAATTTTAGTGCGCCATTCTGACTAGGCAAGAAAATATTTACTTATATTTAAAAATATTTATTAATGTTATAACTGGATTATTAGTTGAATTAATCTAGTGGGATCTTTATCATAAAGCTTATTTTAGTTCTTTTCTGGTTGCCTTTCTAAGTCTTTCTATCTCTTCATTGTTTTCAGTTCTTAGATTGGAGGTCTAAGACTGATTTTTGTCAAGTGGACATGACTTTAATTCTCCTGTGCCCATGCTGCTGTCCAACTGCTGTCAGTTGGAGATCTTTATTAGAGGTTGGAGGAAGTGGATGTGTGGGGCTGAGCAGCCTTCATTCCCTTCTGCCCCTCATACTGGGCTGACTCAGTTGTCTGGATGACAGTCCTGAAGCTCCATCACCCAAAAACAAAGGCAGGAGTGAGACTAGAACTGCAGAATGGTGACTGAAACAGTACTGCTCTGCTCAGAGGCCTGGCTTCTGCTCTAAGGTCTTGTTTATAAAGAAACTCATGTGATCATAGTATAGTTTCTCCTTTAAATGTATGATCAAGTGATATTTTTCTTTGTCAGAGGACGGTCTCAAATTTCCTATTTTCAGTTTGATTTACAACGTGTAATGGCCTCAATGTTTCGTTCATATCTCCATGAAGTGCATGGATTGATTTCCATAGAACTCATCTGAAAACACTATCAAGGAAAAAAAAATTACAGCCATTCCTCAGTTTCTCTTCTTTTATTGAAATATTGAAGGGTAACTTACACATTTAGAAAAAGGTTGAGTCCGTGTTCCAGGAACATGCAGAACACTTTCTCCAGTGGTGTTGTCTGTCTCTGACTGCTGCCTGTTGTTTTTACAGGTGATGGAGCAGCTGCAGGGAGCTATGGCTACACCAACAGTGGCTACAGTGTTTATGAAGAAGAGAATGACAGGTTAACAGAAAGTCTGCGTACAAAAGTCAGTGCCATTAAATCGGTAGGTATTGAACGACAGTGGTATCTCCACATTCATTAAATGCAATTACACACACCAGGGAAGCAGTAGACTTAGTTTAAGACAGAAATTTAAAACTATGATGTGTTAACCTGGTTGGATGTCAGGTGGCCACCAAAGCTGATCTATCACTCCTCAGGTATCCACAGGGGAGGAAAAGTGCAATAGAGGGTTCACATATCAAGATAAGGGTGGGGAGAGATCATTAACCAATTACCATCATGAGCAAAACAGACTCAACTTGGGGAAATGAATTTATTGACAGTCAAATCAGTAGGGTAATGAGAAATAAAAGACTTAAAATGCCTTGCCACTACCTTTCCCTTTTTCTTAGGCTCAGCTTCACTCTCAGTTTTCTCTACTTCTTAACCCTCAGTGTGCAGGGGAACGGGGAATGGGAGTTGCAGTCAAAAAAATACGTAATGTGAAAACAGCTCTTAGAAATAGCATGCTAATGGAAAGGAAATACCAAGGAAAAGTTTGGTGTTCTAATGATTCTGATTCCTTTCAGAGATTGAGGACTTCTTTCAAACAAGTCTAACTGAAAGACAGCTCTGAGATTAAAGTTGTGTGGATTTCTTGTTCTTAAAAGTAAACTTTTATAAAGTACGTTCCAGTGAACTTTTTAGGCCCGAACACACTTGAAGTCTTACTGCTAATATTGTTGCTTAAAATTGGTTTCGTCTCAAAGAGAAATTAAACAGGTTTAGAATAAGAATTTGGAGCAAGTTAAGGGGTAAAAAAATAGCTTTGACCTTTGTTATCAAATTTCATTTTTTGTCTTCTGCTGTGGTATGTTAGATTCCAAAATCTGTGTATGTCAAGAGAGCAGTTCATGGTGCCCCATGTTTCTGGAGTTGCAATCTTTTAGTGCAATGGGATGATCTCTGCAGATGGAGTAGCCTTCACATAATCTTCCAAGAAGCCTCATGTAAAATCAGCTTCACTCTTGATTGAAATGCATCAGTACTAGATAATGAGATTCAAGTTTTGACAAACAAACAAACGGGTTTTGGCTTAATCCAAAGCATAGGGGCCTGGAGTGTATTTCCCTCCATCCCAGGAGTTGAGTAGGTTGTTCAAGACCAGTGTGCTGGTAACAGAGGAATAGCTGCTAAGAGTCAGGCTGCTTCTCCCCTGTTTAGCGCCAGAGCTGCTTAAAGCCAAGGCTCTTCTGGCTGCCTCCCACCCTTGTGATGTTGCAGCTGTGTTGCAGCTCCAGCTGTGCTTGGTCTCAAACCTCCCTGATTCCAACCCCAACCTGACTTCATTTTCTGGTTTGACCCGGGACCAGTCTCAGGCTCCTGCTCAGGCTGTTGCTGGCCCTGGTCAGTGTCTCAGGATGGGCTCTTCCTGGCCTGTGCAGCTTTCCACCTTGTCCTGCAGCACCCTTCTGTTCTGTGACACAAAGCAGAGAAGGGCTACACAAGTTCACTGAAGAAAGTCCTGTTTATAGCACAACAGCAGCTTGTCAAGAGATGTTGTTGACACGTTACAAATGTCAACTCCAGCAACACTTTGGGTCAAAACAATGCTCATGGTTCTCTCTGCTGTGTGCCAGCAGTTTTAACAGTTGTTCCAGGAAATGGGTAATTGCTACTTCAGACTTGACTAGATCTTGAGTTTTTAAAAGTCCATGCAATAAGACATTATCTGGAAAAGGGGAAGAGGAGGACTGAATACTTTCTGTGACTCTTTAGACTCATCTCTAGTCAGTTTCCCTAAGGGTTATTGATAGAATACTGTGGATGTTGTTTTTTGAAAATATCAGGTACTGCTTTCACTAGGGAAACGCTAGTTATGTGTTGTATTTTTGACCGGGTTCTCTAATCTATCTATTAACTGATTACTCATCTTTCATACTTTCTGGTTTTGTTTTTTAATAGCTTTCCATTGAAATTGGAACAGAAGTTAAAAACCAGAATAAAATGTTATCAGAAATGGTAAGTACTGAATAACTAGCTTTCTTTAAAAATAGGTCGGGATTAGAATTTAATAATGTCAAGCATCCTATCTTTTAGTATGAACATTGGTATTAAAAATGTTGACAGCTTATTGTTGACTGTAACATGTGACTGAATTGTCAGCAGTATCAGTATTTCTGTTCAAAAAGATAAGATGTGCAAATACATTATTCTTAAGGCACAACCAAGACTTTTATGCTACAGATACAAGCATAGGTTTTCAATTAGCAAACGTATAGTATAATTAAAAAGGCACTTCTATATTTAATTGTATTCCAGAATAGAAGAAGGAAGCAAAAAATAAGGGAGTCAGAAATGCCTTTTTTGCTTACACTTTGCTTTGGCCTGGGGTAAAAATAGCACTGGGTAAATAAATGGGTGAAAGTTTTTCCTCATTAATTTTTGCCTCTAAAATAATTTTAGTTTTGGAAACTTTGGAAGAACAGGCAAAACTATATTTAGTGAGCTGTAAGGGTATTTCTTTTCTGAGAGTAACATGTTGTTTGTTCTTTTCTTTGCCTTTTTTTTTTTTTAATGTAGGAGAATGATTTTGACTCTACGGGTGGACTTCTAGGTGCAACTATGGGCAGACTGAGAAAGCTCTCCAGAGGAAGCCAGACAAAGCTATTATGCTACATGATGCTCTTTTCATTATTTGTTTTTTTTGTAATATACTGGATTATTAAACTGAGGTGATACATGTTACCTCTGGTTTACATTGATTAATTTCAACTGTAGTCTTAGTTAATGAAGACATTGATTTGAAGTGGCACATTTTCTGGATAAAACACAGTGAAATTGTTGTAAATTGCATTAACAATTAATGCGAAGTTATATATAGTTTTCTTAATGTATCCATTAAGAAAAGAGTTAAGAGTTTTTCCATCATCCCCTGTTTTGGGGGGGATTATTTGTAAATATGCAGAAACTGCTAGTGTAGTGGGATGGTTTTTTTAGGAGAAAATAGTTCTTAGAATTGATTGAAAAAATTCAAAGAACGATGGTTATTTGAAAATTAAGTAATTGCAGAATTTCAAGGCTTTCATTGTTTTTCATTCTGGGCCATGCTCTAAATTAGAGCTCCAGTTTCAGGCATATAGTAATTTCTGTTGTAAAAGCACAAAGAATATGTGGATCTTTCTAAATAGATCTTACCTGTGGATTTTTAAAAGGTTGGCCTGAAGCTAGCATATGCAATAGTGGTACCCCCAAAAATTATGTATGTGGTTAGATCTGATAATGTTTAAGAAGCTTAACCTGTGTGTTTTGGCAAGAAGTTACTTAAAACTGGATTTTTATTTTTTAATTTAAATGTGACAGATCACGTTTACACATCTACTTTTTTAAGCAAATGCCTTTCATCATTGGGACCAACCAATATGGAAACAGTACCAATGTTTTTTTATATTTAAAGTATTTAAAACTAAAATGATTCCATTGAATCACCTGAGCTTTTACCATTAGTATGTTTACTTTTCAGTTAGTGATAGTCCCTAAATCTACAATGCATAATGTTTGAAATACAATGGCAGATATTTTGAATTTTATATTAAAGTATATTATGATGCATTTGTTGGAGGTGCAGTCACATTAAAGTACTTTATTTTGAAGACTTAGCTTTGGCTCACCAAGTAGTTTCTAATCATTGAGGCTACTACATTGCTGAGTTTAACATTCAAAAAAATACTTTCCTAGATATTGAAATTGTATCTACAGATTTTGAAAAACTTTTCTAGAAATACTGTATTATGCGTTACCATTAATAACCAATTATGAATTTACAAATAAAGTGTCCTCTAGTACTATCCTAGCTAGTGTTGTTTATATAAATTTTTTTCTACTGTAGACCAGTGTATTTTTTTGGAAATGGTACTGTACTTAAGGGGCAATTTTTATATTTTTAATCAATAATACAGGCTGCCTCTTCCAGCTTAAATGGCTGTTTTAGGAAGAATTCAAGTAATTATGCACAGTTTTCATATTAACATGTTTATTTTTAATATTTTTCTTAATAATTATGCACAAAACATGGTACTTCGCTGCTGAAGTTTAGGCCTCTGCAAGCTCAAATAGTTGTTTGTAGAATTCTGCAAATAAAAATTTAACATCCCATCACCAAAAGTCCATGACAGAGTGGAGTACAAATTGATATGGATTTGGCAGAGATGACAGAATTCATTTTGATGACTGCTTGCTAAAAGTGAAAGATAGGGAAGGTACCTGTCATTGAGAGGAAAGGCACTGTTCTGGAGTTTGATTATGGCAGGGAATCATTTGTGACATAATTGTTCATCTGAAAGGCAAAGCTATACTGAAATGAGATTAAGCTACATAGCTTCCATTCATATGGAATTTCTGTTTTGTTATTGTCAGTTTAGATGCTCTAAAGTATAGCTAAAGCTTGATTAAAGAATTAAAAGAGTCTTTTTCTGTGTACATAGCATCCGTCATTGGAAAACTTAAGTAACCCATTGAAAAAAACAGAATGCAGGAGGCTGCAAGCTTTCAGAGTGCTTTATATCAACAAAAATTTGACACTGGAAAACACGGTGGTAATGGTGAAAGACCTTGATGTGCATTTTGATGGCAAAATTACTGATCTGTTTTCTGCTCGAAGTGACTGGCTGCTCGTCACCTTCAGTGTGCAGCACAAGCCATGCTCTTGCTTTCTTAATTTTCAAGGAAGAGTGGAGATGAGTCACTTTCTTGGAAGTAGATCCATGTATTTGCATATGATGGAAAGCATGATTTCGTCTGTGCCACCTCCTATTGACATCAATCTCAAGTCCCTGCAGAAATATAAAGGGTAGATTTAAAGATTTCCGTGCTGTTCTGATGGTGCTCTGCTGGACAGCTTGCCCAGAATTACACATTGCATAGGACGCCACATGCCTGCAGAACACCTCTTCCACTGGCTCCTGGGCAGCTGGTCCATGGTGCTTCCCACAACACCCCTGCTGCCCCTGTCCCAAACCTGTAGTGCCTAAGCCTGCAGTTGAACTGTAGGAGGGGAGGGAGGTTTTCCAGGGCCAGCAGCAAAAAGCGTTGCAGCACTTAAATTTGCTTAACTGTGGTAAAAGAGTCGACGAGCACATGAGGTACTGGAGAATTGCACAGAAAGGGTAAAATTTTCATTCATGGTTTTTAACCAATCCAGGTTTTCCTAATGGCTATGTAAGATCTGGTAAAAGCCTTATTAGCACTATATAATACCTTAATGTCACATTGTCTAGTATTACAAGTAGTGTTATATAGTATTCTAGTATAGTTTTATATAATCTATAGAGCTTCTGTGCTTTAAAAAATTAATGGCTGCTTCAAGAATGTTTACTCTTGATTTGATATTTCTAATCACAGTCATTTAAAACTTGCTGTTACCATCACTAAGTCATCCCTAACAGTATTGCCCAAGTTCCCTGTGCTAGCCAGAGAGCTAACTACTGCAGCCTCGAGCAATTTTACTCACAAATATTTTACCTCCTTTGGAGAAAAAGAAAAACTACCACCAATAAAACTACCAGAAAATTCTAAACTACCTCTGGTCAATAACTTGAAGTTTCCCCACTTTCCTGTGGGTGTTGCTGAAGGCAGCAGACCTGGAACAGTGGTAGGTTGCTTGTTCTTAGTGCTGTCAAGCTTTGTCTTTGCTTCGTCAAGCTGGAGAAAGCCCCTGCCAGCGCTCAGCATTTGGCATCTTCACTGTAGCAGCAGCAAGTAACTAATCCTCAGAACTCCTCTGTGATGTCAATAGAAATCCTCTCTCTGCAGCAGGAATCCTGGACACATGGGGCTTGTTTATCTAAGTTATGAATAGGCAGTGGTAAGATCTGGCTTTGGTGGTGTGTGTGACAGACAAACCAGGCTCTCACATATAAAGACACATCTCAAAAAATGGAACACCTTTTGTATGTTCACTGCTTGTGTGTATCTTTACGAATTTGCTGATGATTATATTTTTTGTCTCTTCAGGTGAGATAAGGAATATTTCTTACAGAATCTACAGCCAGGTGACTAATGCTGATCTCTTCTCTGGAGACAGGACAGAAGGCTTCCCCCTAATTTAAGCAGATTAAGATGACAAAAGACTCAAATGATTTTAATCTAACAGCCCTCTTCTGGGAAAGACATGTGCTTTCATCATAAGAAAACAAAACCATGGGATTAACTATGCTGCCAGAAACTCTTCCCCCAGAAGCTGGGGAAGGGGACATAGTAAAGTCAGCTTGTATATCAGTTATTTAATGTATGTTTACGGTTTGACAGTTTATTTTTAGAATGCATCATTAATACAGCACAAAAATATTTCAATATATATAAATATTAGAATTTCATTTCCTTTGTAAGGGACATTGTTAGGCTACTGCTGTAAAGGCTTTTGATCTGGTACAGTAACATTTTGCTTTTTGTTGCTACATGACAGAGCAGCACATCCTTAACTACCTGTAGCCCTGCTGAAGTGAGCACCAACCTTTAGTGGCTTCCCCCTAACCAAAGACCACGAGGAAGCAGCCTGCAGCACACCAGGCAGTTTGTAAATTTGAGGGACCAAACCTCTAGCTACTTGTTGAGTATCATTGAATGCTGTTTTCTTTAGAGAGTGGGAGTTAGCCTCAGGAAGGAGAGAAATCCAACTATTGTGTTCTATCTCTCTAAAATATTCAAAGTCAAGTTAAAAAACTGCACTTAGGATGTTGTAAAAGCACCCATTCCCACCCACCAAACTCAATCCAGGTTATCAATAACTTCTTGTTAGGTAGCAACAGGGGAAAAAAGGCCCTCCACGTTGTCAAATCATATTTCCCATCTTCACAGAAGCCATGTCACACAGCCTTCAGAAATGTGTCAAGCACTGCTCGAAGGAGAAAAAACAAGCTCCCTTTAATCTTGGACTACCCTAATTTGAAGGTTATGAGATAACAAAGTCGTTGTAATGATTAGGAACCCTCTAATTTACAGCCTGAAAATGTATTTCCAAATAGTATTATCCAAAATAGTCTGCCGTTTAACATTCCTCTGTTGGGTGGTGTTGACCCCCTCTGCACCCTGAGTGACATTTGGACCTTTTTTTGCACGAGCTAAGCCATGTCTATTACCCTGCCCCTAAAACTTTTGGTCCCAGCTTTCCTGAAAATCGGGGCTGGTCTGTATCCCAGTCTGAGCTGTTGCTTGTGTGCCATTTCCCTAGCCATAAAGCAGGGACAGATACCCATTCACAGCACAAGCAAAATTTTCAATCTTGTAATGTGCTATATGCACCTCATGGAACACTGTCTGTAGCTTCAAGCTGGTAAAATCTAAATGGGTTTGCAGTTGTGCCTTCCAGTACCACTTATTACCTACAGCTGAGAAGCTGAGCCTGCTCTGGGAGCTGCTCTACACTTCGTTTTCCTCTGGAAAACCATATGGAATTGGATTGAAGCCTCTTCTGTTCCCACACAATCTGAGAGGAGCCTGCTGCACTATCTATGATGCAGGTGTCTGCACAAAACTTCAAACTCCTGCCAAAGTAAACTAAGAAATTTTCTTTCCCTTTTCTGGCAGTGATCAGTGCCAGTCAGACATGGGGAAGAAAGTGAGTTTTGGTGACTTAAGCCCAGGTTTCCCCTAACAGCCTGGCTTTATGGCAGCAGTCCCTCAGAGATGCTGCTCTCGGCTTCCCTGGTTAGAAGGCCATTGGTGAAACCTTACCAAGGTTTGTATGGCTCAGAGTAGCACTGCTTCCCAGGCCATTTATACACTGCTTCTTTTCAGCACAAACTGCACTTGATTACAAAACCTTTGCCCTTTTTTTCTCATAACCAATGATTTTTAGGTTTTAACTATTTTAAGGTTTTATTACTAGCAAGAATTTTCTCCCAAAAATGCTGAACCCTCAAGCATAGTATTTTATGACTTCTTTCATCTTCAGACTCAGCTAGATTACCTATAGGCTGTCCAAATTAAGCAGAATCTGAAGGAGATTTGTTCTAGAGAGAAGAGTTTGAGCTGGTGCCACGCAGTGCAGCAGGCCTCTGACCAGGCTGGCACAGCCCCCAGCCATGCCTGCCAATTCCCATGACCCCATCCCTTCCCCCTCAGGGACATTCTAAAGGCCAAGATAAGGGAATGGGTGTCACCTTGGCCTGCTCTGCGCATAAAGCAGAGAGTAGAGCATGGCTCTATTTTAAAGTCATCGCTGTACAGTTACCTGCTTTGATTTGCTGTCTTAAAGATCGATGTCATATGGTTCCTCTACTAGATTCCTTCTCAAGGTACTCATAAAAGTCAAAGTAAGTGGTAGACACCACTGTCTCTAAGCCTCTGCTGGAAGAGGTGGAAACTGCAGATTTCGTTTAATAGATGACAGGAATTAAGTCTTGTCTCAGCAGTTAGCTACAGACTTCAAAGCAAATTGTTTTTGTCAGCAGAACTGGATAGGTTTCATTTTGTTTGGTACAACTATAAATTGCTATAACAAAAAAAACTGATTTTTTTTTTCCCAATTGTCAGGACTTACTCAAGTTTAGAGATGTTTTGTAAAGAATGAAGACTATAAACAATGACAAAAGAATGAAACTGAATGAAGTGTTTGAACTTTTTAAATACATGAACAAAAAAAAATCTAGACAGAAATACATTACTTATGAAAAAATCCACTTAAAATTATACAGAAGTTTGTTTTGTCAACTATCCTCAATTACAAATAGACCTTCATATTGCAATAACTATGCGACAGCTGAGATAAACGAAAATGTGTTTCTTCTGCAGCTATGCATTTGCAATGCTACTTACACTTCTATTTCACAAGCAGGCAATATTTTTCACTACTGCTTTCTTGAGTCTTTAACAGTGTAGCAAGAAATTATAGCATTCTCCCCATCACCGCCCACGAGAGTAAAACTTGTAAAAACTGAAAGCAGTTAGACATGGTGTTTAGCAGTTAGTAACAATCTTAATTAAAAGAAAAACAAAAACCAAACAAACAAACACCCACACAACCAAACTCTTTTAAGAAGACCACATAAGTTCCTCCTATAGCAACTAAAGTGCACATAATTAATATTAAAATATATGGATCCCTACCTGAAATTTTTTAGAACTCATGAAATCTGAAAAGTCATAATAAACTTGATACTAAAAGGTTTCTTTTCTCTGATCTCTCATAACCTGGGTTTTTCATATACATGGTGAATTTGTTCAGTATTTTTGCCAAGTCATGATGTCTTTAAGGCCTTTCAGACAGGAGAGAGAAAAATAAGCATGACTCCAGGCTAATGCTTTCCTTCTCCAGAATCCTGCTATTAGGGAAATTCCATTCTTTATGGGTTTTATATTGGCTTGTATTTTTCTATGAAATCTTTTGATATCTGGGCTCCAAGCTTGCTCTTTTTTTTTTTTTTTAAACCTGTTCTCCTTATTAGAGTCTGTACAAGTGAGATATTTACATGTATAAAATCAACCCAGTACAGACACCTACATGATGAAGTAGCTCTCTTCATGCCTTCTAGAGAATAAGTGCTTAAAAATGCCAGTTGTTCTACAAAGTTTACAATGTTAATGATTAAATCACAGATATGAATAAAGTAAGTTGGCAAACAGTTTTGTGCCATTTCTGTTTATGATCTCCAACTGACACTAATAACTAAAATTCAGAGACTTTGTGCTGTGTGTTCTTTGAGGAGTGAGTAACAGCCTGATGTGTCGAAGACTAACGAACATTTCTTTGGAAACTTCATAAAGATTATGCTACAAAAATGTTTGTGCATTAGGACTAGATGTCCTGCTGTGCAATTATACTGATGCTACTGTACAAACATCACAGTGACGTGAATGGTTACTCAGACTGCTGTACTTAACAGCTTTAGGGAAGTTGCTGCTTTGCTTGTTACAGATTAACAAGATTCTGACTTGAACGTGTTTATTTAGGTAAAACTCTCCTTGTCCCTTCCTGGACCTTTGGTTACTCAATGATGGAATTTTACTGATTCATAGAAAATTTCAGAGTATAAATATCACACTGTCTTTAGCCTCCTTTATAACAGTGTTTGTTTTAGAGGTAGAAAGATACATTTCTTTAGCCAGCTGTGTACACCAGCAGGAAACACTCTCGACTTCTTTTAAGGAAAAATGTGACAGTGCTGCTATACTTGGAAACCACTCTGGAATCCACACAGAAAAGCCCTGCTCACAGTTAGCACTACTATACTGGGCTAAGAAATCTTAAAGCTATGTAGAAGCATGTACACAATAACCTGTACAGACCACAACATTTACAGTAAGTGCTGCAAGACAGGGATTCATTTTATTCAGAGTGCCTACTGCAGTAGCTCTTAACATTTCCATCACCATTAATGATGACCATTAGTTTTTAAAATAAGGCTGTGAAAAAAATAGCTAAGGAAAACCATTGTATTGACAGCTGGCTTAAAACCACCATCATAAAGCAGGCTGTACCTTTGTAAGAAAGTTTCAGGAGTCCACTTGTCAAAAATATTGAGGATCTCTTGACTTACTGCAATGTCATTCTTGTTCATAAAATGCTATTACAAATAGAAAAACTAGTTCAGCCTACCTAGGAAGAAACAAGCGTTTTGCAGATTTTCTCCAGTGTTCTGCTCTCCCTTTACACAGATACATTTACCAAGACTTTCAACTAACTAATATAGCTAACTTTGGATTAGGAACTGTCTGTGCAAGGGCTGAAGAGAAAGCTGTTCCTGCAAGAGTACCCAAGATCAATTTTAGTCCTTTTACAAAATATAAGACATTGAGGCCAGATACCAAGAAAACTGTTTCCTTAAGTCTCCTTAAGGAAACTTTTCCTTAAAGAAAAAGAGATAGAGACCAAAATTTGAAGGGACTTCAATTAATTTGCAAGAAGGCCTCTGTACCATTTTAATGATCTAACGACTTTCTGGAAGCAATTACATCTCTCCTATGTCTCACTTGGTATCTAGTGTGACTAAGCAGGTGGAGACTGCTATCAGAACAGACTACTGCAGAAGCCATGCAGGGAACTCCAGTTTCACACATATCCGGGGAAAAAGATAAAGCTGATTTTCATTCATTTTAGTAGAAAGCTTCTGGTTTTAGTTCTGTTCTTATAGTCAAGATTACAAGCAAACAAAAAGCAAAGAGAAAAAAAAGTCACTGGTTAGTAGCTTTCAATTTCCCCCCTCTTTTTCCTACTCTGTGGCAGATACCAGAGGACCATCAAGAAAAATACTGAGTTTTCCTCTTTCATTTGACATTTAAGCTAACCTGTGGGTAGTTCAAATTGCACAACTGTAATCCAAAGACAAGAACTTGGCAAAAGAACAGTAAGTTCCAATACAGGTCTACCCAAAGTTAATTGCACGGGGTATCCTTGCATACACAACCCACTTCAGTGACATGCTATGAAGCAGGACAAGACCATTCACACTGGTGAGGAGCTGGAGCTCTTTTCAAGTAGGTGATTGTTTAATGGGACATTTAAGAGGCTAAATTTCAGTTAAAGCCACTCTGTGTTTGCATCACTCCCTTACCTGTAAAACCTGCTCACGAGAACTTCACTGGTGAATCCCATGCCTCCCCAAAACTGGAGACAGCTATCAGTCACTTCACGGGTCAGGCGACCTGCCTTTAGCTTAGCCATGGAAGCAAATTTCGTCACATCGTTGCCTTCTACATAGAGAGCTAATAAAAAAGAGAAGAGATAAAAAGCAGTCACTCTGGAAATCAGCTCCCCATGCTCCCTTAGCCTGACAAGGTTCTTTGCAGGAAGAAGCACATCTGGGGAGCAGATGTGGGGCTCACCCACGGCGCGGTGCAGCAGCGAGCGCAGCAGCTCCACTTCGGTGGCCAGCTCGGCCAGGCGGAAGTGCACGGTTTGGTTGTGCAGGACAGGCTGGCCAAACACCTTCCGCTGCCGCGTGTACTCAGCAGTTTCTCCTATAATAGTTTCCATTGGTGTCAGGACTGGAAGAAACAAAGCACAGAACAAGACATCATTTTAGCCAGATCTGTTCAGCTTCTGGTTGAAAAAGGAGGTTTTTTTCACACTGTACAACATGTGAAACATGTAAAGCAAAATGTTCAGTAAACTCATTTTGGGGTGAAGCTTCAATTCTGAGAAGAGTCTGGTACCTCCTTGTACCTTGAAGACATCTATTTCACTTGAATCCCAAACTGCCAAAACCTAGAGGAGAAGGAAGGGAAGCGGATAGGAAAGAGGGAGAGTCATAGAAAGCAGCACCAACATGATGAGGTAAACTTTATGCTTAATGTCTTATTTGCGGCCCTAGCAAAAGCTTGTGGCAGCTCCTACTATAGATGCTACCTGTGTCCTGAAGGTTTGTTAAAATCCTGGAAAAAAAATCTGAAGGCAGACAGTGGACTGTGCTTGGTGAGAAATGCTGTAGAAATGTAAATTGAAGGAAGCCTTCACAGGGAGAAGGCAGAAACCTATTCTGAGATCAAGGAACACAAATAGACTGACTGCTTATTATATCTGCATTCTGTGATCAGATTCCAGCACAGAGAAGAAAAAATTCACATCACCTTTAAAAAAAAAATTAAATAACTATAATGGAAACAGAATGAAAGTATGGTACTGCTGTAAAGCAGGTGAGAGAGGCAGCAGATGATGCTTTAAAGCAGAACTAGTTTGCTGCTACTTTTTGTGCATATCCCATTTTAAACATGAAAAAAAGAGAAAAGTTTATTTTCCAAGGCAAACCAGCCTTGAAGTGAATGACTAAGCTATCAGTCTCTTGCAGCATAGCTGGGATAACAGCAGGTACAGAATGTGTGGAGAATTTTGTTTGGCAAATGTGGACCCATGTTACCATGACAAGCAGCAGGGCATGATTTCACAAATCTATCTGTATGAGAAGGGTCACATTTTCTTTTTTCAAAATATGCATATCCACATTCATTTGCATTTAGAGTCTAAACCACAAAACTCTGAATGTGGAATGCATAATAAACTCAGGCCTTGGACTACTGTAAAATCCCTTTTCCTACCTGCCAGTTACTCACATGACAGTCCCTTGCAGGAGCCTGAAGGTATGTGGAACCATACCTTTTTGCTTTATTTTCAAGACCACTGCTATTTAAATTTCATCTCTGTACTGCTCTCCTGTGTAGACTCTGCATCCCACCAGTTCCCCCTGCCATGATTATTCACCATCACTTCCACAGAGCAGCATTTTTTCACATGATGTCTCCACATTCCATAGGCCAATCAGCTTTTCTCATTACCTAAATATTTTCCCCTCCTTTCTCATACAACTAACCTCAATGCCTATCTTTCAGAAAAGCATATACAGTAATGTCCTCATTTCTTCTGTGTTAACACACTGTGTTGTCACCCAAATGCTGGTTTTCTTGACAGGATAATAAACTTCTGTTTTCAGAAAATATCTCTTGAATAGAAATACTCTCCTTCCAAAGGACAATGTCACACAACACTGTAGCATGTATAACACCAACAGCTTTTTTACTTGTCTGTCTATGGTCTCCAGCTTGAGAAATGTAAATAAATGTAAATGTAAATAAAGGAGTATCCAGGCACCACTTGTCTCTTTCCCTCAGACTGAAATCTGGGAAGAATACAGTGAAGTCTGAGCTGCTGGGTGGGAAACTAAACAGTACATGCCAGTGCTAGGAGAGCAGAAGGGAGGTGGAAGGGATAAAGATGGGGGATTTATCTTGTGTTGGTCTGTCAGAGCAAGGTGCTCCAGCATGGCTTGTGTGGTTCCCAGCATTCAGCACCAAGGAAAGAGGGGAGGGGAAGCAGCAAACAGGAGGCAGAAGCAAGATCAGGTGGGAAGGAACAGGACAGAAACTGTTTAGGTCCTGCTTACAAAAGGTCTAAAGATCACGAAGGGACTTCAGCCAAACTCTGCTCAGGCTGTCACCACACATCAGACTGGCTCAGACTGGGGTTCTGGGAAAATTGCTCTTATAGTGTCCACCTCTCCAATTCACTGCCTCCTTCCTGTCCCTGCTGATCCACCCTCCTGTTTCTTCAGCTGCCATTACTGCCCTTCTTCTTATTTCAGGAACTGCATTTGCACACAGAAACAAACAGAGGAAATCCAAGAACTGTCCTGGGCTGCTTCAAAAGAGACCATCAGGCCAAGGGTCATGATTCTCTCCCTCTACTCCGTTCTTCCAGACCCCATCTGGAGTACTGCATCCAGCTCTGGAGCCCACAATACAAACCAGACATTGATCTGCTGGAGCAGGGCCAGAGGAGGGTCCTGAAGAAGATCAAAGGGCTGGAGCACCTCCCCTACGAGGACAGGCTAAGAGTGTTGGGGTTGTTCAGCCTGGAGCAGTGCAGGCTCTGGGGAGGCCTTATTGCAGCCTTTTGATATATAAAGGGAGCTTATGAAAAAGATGGGGACAGATTTTTTACCAGACCCTGTGGTATCAGGACAAGGGGGACTGGTTTTAAATTGAAAGAATGTGGATTTAGATTGAACATAAAGAAGAATATTTTGGAATTGGAACTACACGATCTTTAGGGTCCTTCCAACCCAAACCATTCTATCATTCTATGATTTTAAGAAATTCTTTATGAGAGTGGTGAGACACTGGAACATGTTGCCCAGAGAAGTTGTGGGTGCCCCATGACATGTCCATTCCCTGAACATGTTCAAGGCTAGCAAGGATGGGGCTTTGAGCAACCCAAGTTTAGGTGTCTCTGCCCATGGTGGAGGGGTTGGATGTAATGAACTTTAAAAGTTCCTTCCCAAACCATTCTGTGATGCTGACAAGAGCTATTCAGAGCTCTGAGCACAGCTCTAACATGACAAACCTTGACTGTGTAGCAAACAGCACCAAAATGCAGCATATCATGAATACCATGACAGCCAACAGCCATATTCAACAAGACAACATCACACAACACTTTGCCAGTCATACAAATTCAGAGAAATGCCATTCATAATAGGGAGCCCCCTTTTTTTTTTTCTGTGCATTTGTTTTCTTTTTTTATATAATGTTCCCCACATCCTCAGACAAACTTAGCCCCATGGGATTCAACTGACAGCACATGCAGGAAATGTCACTCTAGGACAGTCTAAGGAATGCGTGGCCTACACACAGCTGAGAATTGTGAAAGCCTTGAAGTTGCCAAATGCAGAATAATCTTTTCCCCGTATCTCCGTCCAACTTCTATTATTCCACTTGAAATTTCTGCTCACTGTAAAGACATTTTGTCTTGTTGTATGTTTCCTCTCAAAAGGAAATTAATATATTTTTCTCAGATTGTGACTGATCACTCTCTAATGAAACATACAGTGACTTCTAAGCTGAGCAGTCTGATTCTTAAGAACGTGTGTTGCCCATGCAAAAGGACCTCTCATCCCGCTTACGGGCCATGACTCAATGGTGCTCATAAAACTGAAGTTGCAGGAGGAAACAGAAGTAATTAGAAAAGTGTCATTCTGCTCTCACATGCACACTGAACTCTCTCTTTGCCTCTGAGTTAAGCAATTCACAAAACAATTGTTTGCTTTTTTTGCCATAGCAACATTCTTTTCCTGTGATCAATGCAACAGGTCCTCAAAGGGACAGTGTTTACCAAGTGTCACAACGTGGGAGACACATGACATCTTTTTTCTTTCTCTGAAGCAAAAAACACAGTGACTTTGACCAATGCCTTTGATAATGTGTCACTCAGAAAAAGAGACTACACCTGGGACCAAATTTTGCAATTCCAGAAAGTTAGTTTTCCATTTCTATTTTAAACCTGTTTGACTAAAACTAGATTTTAAAAATAAAAAAATAAAAGGTGAAGAAAGATACTCGCCACAAAGAAGATAATTAATAAACAGAAAGAAGTCTAGAGCATGTGATACATGAAATTAAAAATACATAAATCCCTCCACCAAACAAAGAGAAACAGAACAAAAACCCCCAAACACAACAAAGTAACACCCAGAAAGGAAAACCAGGCAAGAATGGCAGTCAACTGCCTTTTCCAAGTTAAAGGAAGCAGTGAAAGTGAGGATGCCAGGACTGGTCCCTAAAGCATTTAAAAGCAGACTGATGATTTTCAATGTCACAGTCACGAACTGAGAAGGAACAGAAATGTCCTACTGAGGGGCAAAAGTGAAGACCAGAGTTAAACATTCAGACCTAATCACAAAACTACTGAAGGCACTTACATTGTTTCACACATCTGAGCCTTCAGCAAAGCAGTCATGGTTGAACATATGTGAAACCATTTGTAAGACTGGAAGTTAACAGCCCTAGATGTTGTGGTACAACAAACTGCACCCATCAAGTACCAAGCTTCCTTCTGAACACCGGTTACTCTTTTTCTTGTTTACACCTTTGGTGATCTCTGAAGTTTGAAGCTTGGCCCAAACCATGGGTCTTGTCCCTGCTGCCAGTGCTTTTATGCATTTTATATCAGATAGTTGAAATAAGCAAACCCAAGGGGTCTAGCAAGGATTACACAGTAGCCACTGCAGAAGGCAGCTCCCTCTCCTTGGTGAGCTCCTAGACTCTTCCTCCCTCATGGCACCTGCCTGGCCATAGCAGGTGAGGAGAGATGCCCTTCCCAGGGCATCACCCAGGGCAAGGGTTCACCTGCTGCTGCATTGTTTTAGACAAACAAAAAAAAGAAAAGAATTGAAACCTGGTGTTCCAGTTCCTGGCAGAGCACAACGACAGCCAGGCAGTTGTGCAAGACTGGACAGTACCAAGCCGCCCGTGGTTTCAGCAGGAGTGATCTAACCTGCCAGGCTTTGTGTATTGATGCTGTCAGTGCGAGTCACTTTTGCCTGGGGCATGACTAATGCTGCTGGCCACTCTGCTGCCTGGGGAGTCTCACTGCAACTTCTGCAGTGAGACTGATGAGAAGCACTGCAGAGCTTCTGATGGTTTGTTTAATTTAGACTTCAAACTGAGCATAAAAATGCACAGTGTACGTCCTTGCAGTCTGCATACACGTCAGATAAAATAGAAGTAGTAGAGGATCACAACTCTGGCTTGCCTGAGTCTGCAGAGACATCCTTGGCAAGTGTAACCTCATGTCCTTTGCTAAAACTACTCTCACATGCACTATTTATCTCAGGCTGAACTAAGAACTTTGTCTCAAAAATGATTTTTTTAAAGGCATTTGAACTCCAAAATATTTGGTCTGGGATGAACCCATAAGAGCAAATGCTTTTTTATTTGTTCGCTGAATCCAAACACCACTTCTTAAAATGCTCAATTCCCCAGCCACAGACAAACAGTGACAGACAGGGAATTCACAAGAGCATGAACACAGTGACATTATTTAGACAACCTTGGAATCTAAAGACGACCAATCTTCTTACAGTGAACCACATTATATTTAACTCGAAGAAGCAAACACTGGGGGGTAGGGAGAAAGTTTGCAGGCTGAAAATAGACAGTCCAGACTTGGATCTGGTTTCCTGGAATATCCAGAATCCATATAACCCAAATTGATGGATTTGAGTACAGCCTGAGTTCTGAGTAACATAAATGCTGTGAAAACATAACTTCAGGGAAAGGAATGTGGTGCTGTACCACTTACGTCCAAAGTGTATAGAGGTAAAACAGTTCTGCAAAACAAAGCTCTGACATCCTGCAAGAGCCACTTGTTTATGTAGCCAATAAGTTAATTTTCTAAAATCCATGATAAGCATCATAACTCACTGCACTACAGGAAAAGTCACCATCCTTCTATTTCATGCCCCAGTATTTTGATAGCCTTTGCACTATATTTGTAAGAGACATAACATGATGCCGTATTTTCTTATCAGCAGAGAAGCACCAAGAAAAAGAAACAAGGCAAAAAAAGCCTCTGCAATGGCTCACAAAATATTTTCTGCTTTGGGTCTTCCTACAGAAAGGGAATGTCGTTTGTATTCAGGCTATGACGGATTTCAAAAACAGATCCTAAAAGGCCATTGCAACTTACAAGGAAAGAAAAGTGCTGTTAGTCATGCGAAGAGTGGCCCCTGTGTCCCTGCCTGGCTGCAGAAGGGCCAAGGATGACTTACCAGTGGCTACTCCCCACAGCCGCTCTTCTTGGAATTGCAACATCTGGTATGTAAAACCCTTTCCTTCCTCACCGATGAGGTTTTTGCAGGGGACTCTTACATCTTCAAAAAAGATCTGAGCTGTGTCCGATGACCTCATACCCAGTTTGTCTATCTTTTTAGCAACATGAATGCCTGAAGAGAAAAGTGTATGAGAAAGACCACAAAAATAAATAAAAAAAAAAAAATAAGCACCATGAACAAGTACAATGTTTTCAGAAAGAAAAGTCTGCAGATGTGCATGTATGTTCCAAGACAACAGTGAAACCTACCTTTAGGAAAAACATAACAGTATTCTAGAGTAAAATGGTCCAAATCCTATTTTAAAAGGTTTTTCCACTTTATTTTACCAGCAAATCAGAAACTTTAAATGTGAAAGTCCCACTTTTCATTACATCCCCAAAAAATAAGTATTTACTAGTCGTAATAATCTTACTCCACACAGGTCTTCAAACAATGCAATATTTACATGTTTATGTTTGATTTTTATCTAGCATTATAATAAAATGCTGGAATTCAATTTGGCAATATTTGCCGAGTGCCTGCACTGCTATGAAACAGTACACAAATAGAGCTACGTTTTAAGCTGCAGGTATGAGTATTTCTCCTCCTGGAAATCCTCTTCCTTCCTTCCTTCCTTCATTTATCCTCCCCTTCCTAGCATAAGCTGATTTTTTCTGGCACAGTGATCACTCTGAGTTTTCATGTGTGTATGTCTGTGAGGAGGGTTTGCTTCCCCACAGACCTCTCTGCACAGCACTGACTCTGACCCCATGTGCACTGGTCTGTTGAAGATGAACTGGTTCTTTCAGGCCTGGCCAAGTAAGGGTGCAGCTACCTCGCCACTCTGGGTAGGACTCCTTCCTGTTTGTTTTTTTCATGGCTACAAGCTCTTTCTTGCTGTTGTTCAGATGCAAGCACGGCCTCCACTGTGCCACGAGAGTTTGATAGGCACCCACTGTTCTTCTGTGGCAATTCTCCTATTTTCAGATTTTCTCTCCCTGATGATCTGGAGCTAATTCAAATATTCAGGGTGAAATTCAAGAATGTTTCAAAAGCAAAAGGAGGACAGCAATCAGGCATAAGGATTTGTGCATAACACATTAATTACATCTGACAAGTCTGTATATGTAGCAAAACAGTCCTCCAACTCAGCATATATATCTTTTCCAGAAAACCAAAGCGTTTTACTACTCACGTACATGTTATTCCAACCAGCTTTGTGATGAGGAGGTATTCTGTTGTTACTTTCCTCTTTGTTCTTTCTCAATCCTCTACTAATCTCTGGCATGGCTCAGTAGAAGTTGTTTGGTCACCATACAGATTGTTGTGGTCTGTACTTGTTCATATCTTGCTATTTGTCACAGTTTTCAGACAACATCTCTTGCTGAACTAATACAGATGTCTGAACTTTTATTCACACAAGGCCTTCAGCCATACGAAAATTACTTTGGTTTTGCAGGCAGAAGTTAGCAGTCATTTCCTTCAAATTTACTCTCTGGCTGCACTAAACAAAGTTATAGAAATTTTCATCTCTTCACAGAGATGAAATATTGACAGTATTTACAAATGCCAAGACTGCTCTGAGAACAAGGTCCACATAGACTTCCACAAGTTCCACTCAAGATTTTTTTTTCTCCACCAACCAATCTGTAAACAGATTATGTATTAGGAAGTCTTGCTTTGATATATGATCAATGCAGGAATAAAATCAGGACAGCTGTATAAAAGTTCTTGACTCTTGAATTGAAAATTATCCATCAATTTGTACTCAGTCAGCCAAAAAAGCATTTGTGGTTTGTTTCCATATTGAAAACAGAGCTAAATAACCATGCACTAAGCAATTTACAAGCCCAGATGAAATCTGGAATGTTGTTTCCCACTGAAGTATTGCTATTTGGTTTCTTTGAGAGTCGCAAGGATCATGTATGGTCTAAAGCCAACTGGCTTCATGCAATCACTGCTCCTCACCCATACAAAGATGCACTTACTGCTTGTTAGTGGGTGCTTTAAAAGGACTCTCCTCAAGAAAGCACAACTGCTGCCAGTTCATTATATTGCTAAATCAATCCAGTTGTTTACTTTCCAGATCCACATACAGCAACAACTACTGAAGAACGCTCTTACCGGCTTTAGAGGAGCTAATGGTTAGAGGAGCATGGTTAGAGGAGCTAAACATGTAAATGATTTCTACCTGTAATTCTTCCAGGTCGGGTTGTGTGTTCAATTTTCCTGGGTCCAGCAGCATCCCCCTTTGTCATGCCCTACCAGTTTCAGTTGCTCTTAATTCACAGTTCTCATCCACAATAAGACCAAGCTGCATCAGTCTCATGTGGTGCCCCTTCTAAGGCTAGCACATGCTTTACATTGTGGAAGACAATCATACATAATCATCTCTTTGGCCACTACGGGGGCATCAAAATCTCCCTTCATTTAATTATCTTCCTTCTCTTCCTAAGGGTACTACAAATGAAAAATTACCAGCAGCAGTAGAAATTATGGGCCCAGATAACTCCTGGAATTCATCTGTATTAAATAAATCACACACAATAACTCACAAATCTCAGTTTAAAAAGGCCAAGCACCTGACTTACTAAAATCACTCTAACAAAGCCATTTGAGCTACTAGCACCAGTATCACCAAGATGGATTGCTATTTCTCTGCCTGGGCAGTTCTTCCCAAGTGTCTTGGATTTTTTTATTCTCTCCCATTCCCCCAGCCTTCTGACAATCTCTTTTATTTCCTGTATTCTATCTTGAGAGAAAGGCAGTTGCTCTCTCCTGACACCATTTAGTGCCATTACAAATGGAAACAGACACATTTTAAATTGCAATCCAAGAAACATGATCCTTCTTTTTTTCTGGTCACTCTTCTCTTTATTAACTCCTCCTTGCAAACTACCCCAGAGCTATCTGAGGACTCAGAGGGCAAACCAGAGGACAAAGAGTTACCAGATCAGGTCTGCAAGTTATTTGTCTATATATAAACAGACATCTTGCAACTTTTTAGATTCTCTTTCATTATGTGAAAAATTCAGCTGCCTTTTAAAGACATTTTTATTGTACGAGGAGTATTCACCTAATTTGGATATCTATTGTGGATCCATGGTGCTGTTATCCAAATTTCCTTTATGAGAAATGTATTCAGCATTTCTGTCAAATCTAGATGATGATTTGCTTCAGCCCAGATTAGAGAGCATATATACCTAAAATTAGAAGAAGCAAATCCTATTTTGTCTATCCAATAAACTACCAATTGTTGAAATTAATAATTCACTTTTGGACTTGAAATCTTTTTCTCACTCTTTTTTTTTCCCACCACACTATATAAATACAAAACAACTTAGATTTTTAGCAAAAATACACCACAGAACCTTCCTTACCCAGCCATATAGGCTGATGCCTGCAGAGGTGAGTCAGACATAACACATTTGCTCTCAATTGCAGTTGTTTTTGAGCTTTGACACACATACATCCACAGACGTTTGCGAGTGCATCATTCGGTGATGTCCTCCAGACACTTCCCGTACAGCCTTGGTCTGCTGCCCTCCATGGAGCACAATCTTTAGCAGACAGACATCCTTAGGATGTTTCAAACCAGATGGAGCTTCCTGAAAAATCTCACTTCTGATATGACTCACCCACTGAGCACAATCAACGGTCTTAATACTTCATTTCAAAAGGTCACCAAACTTGGTAGTGTGAACCCCTTTGGAGGTAAATGCGCATATAATCACAGAAGAATTAATACACATGCATTTTGTGGAGAACAGATTTTGTACCCAGGAAGACTTCTACGCTTCTGCAGATCAGCTTAAGGTGTCTCAGGCAATTTTTCTACTCTAAATCTCTTTAATGCAGGTAAAGAAGGTCTGTGTGTAGGCTGTGAGACCTAACATCTCCCCTCTCCTAGAGCTATGAAAACTCATGCCTTTTAGGAGTAAGCAAAGCAGCTGAAAACCTCTAAGTCAATTTCTGTATATTTTATCTGCCACCAACTGTGGGTCAGCTGCTTTGTTGTTTTAGGAAGATTGATCTCAGAGAAGTAGTCCTGAATTTGCATTCTGACCCTTCCATGAAAAATCATGAGAAGGACTTCATTCATTTATAAGCAGATGGCTGATAAGTGGATTTACATGAGTAACATGTTTGCTCATCACTTCTCAATAAGGATGAAGTTCACAGCCAGTGAAGCAGCTCAGGTCTGTCTTCCATGAGCTCCCATTCAAAGCCTGTCTTGCATGAGCAGAGGTAGTAGAAGCTCACAATTCCTATGGCAACTCACTTGCTCAACTTACTCCATGCTGAAATTCACTTAAAAGACATTCCATTAAGAAGCTCTCATCATCATCATCTTTTGCAACACTAGAGACCTGGGGTTTTTTCTCAGTCTAATCCATTAAGTGAACATATAGACCTTCATTTCATTATGCTAGTGTTCTTACATGTGAAATGCCAATTATGGCACATATTTCGTAAAATACTCTGAATTAAATGAACAAAAGAGCCTTGAGCATAAATATTTTATACATAAATGCATTAATATATACTATTCTAAATTTTAAAAATATACTAAATTGCATTAAACTGGTTTTTTTGCATAAAATAAACATTAAATTTTAAAATGAAATAGTAAATATACTACATAATTTATAGTGCATAAATTAATATGTTGCATATTTTAAAATATTAAACTGAGTGAAAACTGGAAAGGTTTAAAAACTTTTGAATAGGTGTCAAAACTGCAAAAGATCCCCACCAGAACAATCTTAACTGCATCCTCTCTGGATGATGTTCTTTATGCCTACAGCACTCATTCATTCTGCAAGGTCTGCAGATCACTCAGGAACAGACACTGTGTGGACTGTACCACTGAAACTGGTACCCTTAGCTCAGGATGTATTTCTTCCATGTCTTCACCTGAATTTCTAGTCTTAATCAAAACCAAATCCCTACTTCCAGGGTATTTGAATCTTTCACTTCAGCCCATATTTAACTCTTAGATTGTTTTTATAATTTAACTGGTAGCAGTGCCCTGGTGAAAGGATCCCTTTGCACAGCACAGCCATGAAACGCTGAATCTGCCTGCAATTCTCTTCAGCAAGCCCACCAGGCTTGTTTTGAGAGCTGTTTCCCAAGTCTAAACTCTTTATCCTTTTACTTTCATATGGTTATAAGTCATTGCCATGAAAATGTACCCGTACAACTTCTCTAAATATATTTTTGGTTAAACATCTTTCCTTCTTGTATTAGGCATGCAAAAAAAACGCCAAAAAAAAATCAAGTAAGAAGACAAGGAGTTCTGTGTTATTACCAGGTAGATTCATTGGCAGACATATGAGAGATTTATTTCGATGGGGAGGTCCTTCACTGGTGTTTGCCAGGAGGCACATCCAGTCTGCCTGGCTCCCAGACGTAATCCACATCTTGCCACCATTGATGACATATTCATCACCCTTTCTCACAGCTGTTGTCTTGATATCTATTTCAAAACACAAGAAATGAAGGGTTACTCCTGTGAAGTAGGGGTATATTGGTCCAGGTATGACTGGCAGGGTCGCTCCCTTGCCCTCAGACAGAAAGCTATTTGGTTCTCCCTCATACCTCCCTGTCCTATAACCCTTCCAGGCCATAAGGCAAACAAGTCTGGACAACTCTTGGAAGGTAAGCCAGGGAAACAGGACCACTTCTCCCACCTTCCTTTAGATGGAGTCTTCATCCCAGTGGATGAGAGCAGAAAACATGCTAAGTAAATGTGGTGGGCAAAAACTTGGGACAGAAGCATTTCACTGTGAGGTCATTTATTAGAGTTTCTCTTACTATGTACCTTAGTCCTGAGGAGGCCATTAATTCCAGAGTCATGACTTAAACAAACACAAGCCTCAGTACCTGTGAATGCATAAACATAAACCAACATGCACTTCCTGCGTGCTCTTGGTCACAGTGCTGCATTACGTTCAAAGCTGGTAAACTATTAAAGTCTGAATGCAATGAGTGTCTGGACATGAAGGAACTCTAAACACCTGCTATTTAAACATCCTGGCAAAAAAAAAAAATATATATATATATGTATTATTTTCATCTGCTATGGTTCACATCATGCTGAATGCAGCCCTAGCTGCAACAGACAGCCAGAGAGAATCATTAGTTATTATTTATCCTCCAGCAGATTTTCCAAAGGGCTGTCTTCTTTTCCCTGCAATTGAACTCCTTCAACAAGAACCCCAGCTGACGAAGACTCTCCAACAGATATCCAGCTATGAGTAGGTGATGGTATAAGAGAACCCTACCACACTCCTAATAGCACCTGTAAATCCAAGAGACCATCCACTGAAGGGGGATCACAGACTTGCAGGGTAGGAGTCAGACACCAAGTGGATTGGGCAGGCATGTTTAAGTCATCTGGTCACACTTTCACACACAATCACTGCATCCTGCACATGCACATTCTCCCTTAGGGCTCTAAACATAAACCAAAAGCAAACCCAAGTATCTGATCTTCATTTAGGAGATAAACTGGGACTGAGGTCAGCATGGCTGAAAATTAGTCTTGTTAATGAAGGCACAGGAAAAAAATGATGGGAGAAAATTGTGTAAGGTATAAACCAAGGAAGTATGGGATATAGCTATGGCTAAAGGAATGTACTAGCTGATAATGATGAACAGCAAGGAAAAGAGATAGTAATCATGTGGATAAAACCAGCAGACACAGAGGAATTCACCCAATTAAAGGACTGTGGCAAATCTGTCCAAGGGACTCAATATGAAATCTGTATAATAATGAATGCCAAGAAGCTTAAGTAATCTCAAGTACTATCCATGTACTCATAACACATGGACACAGACATTGGACACTCATATATATGGAGACTAAATAATAAATGAAGGACACACAAGAGCTGGAATAAGAAATATGACCATACTGAAATGGTGTGACAAGGATGGGAGCATACACAGTGATTTACATCACACATCCCTTTGTTATGGAACAGCTACTGAAAAGATTAGATAAAATCCCATAGAAGGTCTGCAAAGGAACAATGAGCACTGTGATGTTACCACAAATGTAAATAGTTATTGCAGGCATGGCGTCACAGGGGCCTAACCACCCAAATATAGATTAAAGAACAAATGCCTTACTAATGAGAATGTTCAAGTACTCCAGATTCAATTGTTCACAGTTTGCTTCAAACACTTGAGAAACAACTATTTTAAATGATCTTGTGAAGAATTGATTTGCTTTTATTAGAAGAAAGATGATCAAATCAATATTTAAGTTTTATGTTTCAAATATAGCAGGCTTTGAAAACCTACTTAATAATTTGCTATGGTCAAGTGGACTCAGGAATATGGCTGTGAAGACAATTTGGAATATTTGATTAATTATTTTCCCTGACAGAGCATAGCTCTGGGGAAAGGTTACTTCAGTGAGTGCTCCATAACTAATTTTTGCAGGCCCACTCCACTGAGCCTCACAACCTCTTACACAGCACGCTCTGAGGAGCCCTTCTAGGAAAGAGCACGAGGCATCACCAGAGGCGAATGATACAGTTGGTGCCATATAAGCAAGCAGGGCTGGTCACATCACTGTTCCAGTCACATGTACTTGAGCCTCAATTTTCTTCTCCACTGCACTCGCATCCAGCCATGCATCTAAATAGATTTGACTAAAGGTAAGGTTGGCTTCAAATTTAAGGTCACTATTACAGTCAAAGATAGGCAACACACATCCTTAACGTAAAATATGAAGAACATATATCTGAAATTTACATAATCAGCATAGGAAAAGAAAACACAACAAAACTTTAAAGAAATACCTTCAAGTCTAACTGAATGAATAATCACTTCAAAAAGCAGGAAATGACTTGCAGGAAATGAACAAGATTAGTCATGAAAGTAAGCTACAGTTTGGAAATCAGAAGATAAGTACTGCAACAGGTTGAACCAAGTTAAATCTTGCAGATGAAAACCAACAAAATCAAAGATGACAAACAAAACTGTTTCAGCCACAGAAATGAAAAGAGAATGGGAAAAAAACCCAGGGGCATATAGAAAATACTTCAGTATTTCCCAGGAGATATAGGCAGATTCACAATATGGTTGACAAAGCGAAACACCTACAAGAAAGACTGTACAGAAACTGAAATTAGTGAAAACAGAAGTTTCTGGCTTTGGCAATCTGCACAGCCTCAAAATACATTTAGAAAGAAAAGAGAATTTAATTTACCCATGGTATCTTATTTAAATCCAACCTGATTTATTATGAAATTGGATTTTCTAAAGAAAAATCTTATTGGACCCAAGCAAGTGAAATTGGCACTACTAGGTAGTGTTAAATTTGAGTTAATAATGAGTTAAAATTTGAAAAGATAAGAACTAGGACAAAAGTGGAAGTGTGCATAAGGAACTTGACAAAGCAGAAATTACAGGTTACACTAAAGGAGGAAGCTCTGATGTACAGGGAGAGTACCAGCTAAAGCCCTTTTGTCCAGCCTCTGGACAAAACCTACTGAATATTTGCATTAATGAACTTTAAAAGGATAGGAATAGACTAAATAAATTCGTTTGTGACACAAACTTGGGAGACATCACCAACACAGACAACTGAAGTATGGCCCAGCAAGAAAGGAATTCAACATGGCAAGTACAAGTACTCAGACACAAAGCAGTAAAAGTGATTGCTAAATCCTGCAATGTTTCAATAGGAAACTGGTAATGAAGATGATCCACAGTTAATCACAGGATTCATAAGTCTACAAGATGTTGTGTAACATCATGTATTGGAGAGTAATACTTCTACTAGGGTTGGAAACATATTTGTTTCCATTAGACACTGTGTGAAATTCTGGGGTTTTACGCTCAGAAATGACAATCTCAGCCCAGAAAAGCAGAAAGGCTGGATTCCACACAGACAAAATGGAGTAAGATATTTATATTAAAGAGGTAGACATGAACAGTGTTACTAGTTGCAGATACCTGGACATAACTTGAAGAAAGAGGACATGTTTTCCACGATGTGTTCTTATATATCCTCACAGACTGCATACCATAAATTGTGGAATTGGAGTGAGATAGAATGAGACAATATCATTCAAACTGACACAAATGTTTATGCTTTGTAGTACCAGAATCCTGAAATTAAAGACACTTTCTGTACCATCTGTACTGTTCTGTTTTTCTTTTCAAGTCAAATCTGTGCTAGTTTTGGGCACAGAGTCACTACTATGGACAATATACAACTACACTTGAAAGCAGACAGTTGCTCCTTCAAACTGGCATGAATTTTGTACTAGACTAATATACACAGTCCTTTTTTCTCTGTTGAATTCTGAATAAATTAGTTTGAGGCACATTTCAGTTCTCACGTAAACATTGTTTTTGTATTCTGTGTTCATATCATCTTCAGTAATTTTAGAACTGCAGGAAAAAATGTTAGAGATACCTTACTCTGTGTCTGTTTAAAATATACTGGCTCACATGGCAGAAGCACGTCCCCAACATTCACATGTGAACAAATTGCTATGTCCCTTCACTTCTCTTAGGGAGACAAACATCCCAATAGCATGAGCAATACAAGGAAGCACCAAGTGCACTTTCACACAGCTCGGTCTACTTTACAGCCGGGCCATCTGGAAATGGTGCAAAATGGTGCAACATGAGCTACTGTTGCTCATACCTAAGTGGTCCATTTAATTGCCCTTCAGATGCACTGCAAGCTGGATTTGGCGTTTATATCAGCGAGCCAATCTTCCAGGACAAGGGAAAAAGTATTTTCATTTCATCCTGAATGTGTCTCCAAGCTGCAGCATAAATTTGTTAGATAATTCTCTTTGATTCCAAATTGGTATTTAACTACATTAATCTAAGTGTATCATACCCTTTTAACTTGATGATAAACAAGATGCTGCTGAAGGAATATTTATGTTACTTATTATCTGGAACACTGCATCCAAAAAACTAAATTCCTATTTAGAATTTTCTGATAATTATCTAATTAAACTAGAGAGGCATTTATTAAAATAAATGATGTTGTATTTCTTACATTAGCAAAATTCAAAATTTTAATTACTTTTAAAAATAAATAATTAAGTACTATTATAAGATTTATTTACATCTTAATAATATTTAAATTATAACAAGCAATAATATTAGTCTAAATAACATTGAAATTTTGTATTTTTATTTATTATTTATAATTATTAAGTATTATTAATAAGTGCTATTTAATAAACAAGTCTACTAAAATTATGGCATTTTTCTTATGAATAAATTCAATTAACCCAGAAATGAAAACAGCAATAAATTATGCAGGAAGATTTAGTCCTATTATTTCATTATCTACATTAATGTTCTTGAAATCTACCTGCTGCACTCTTGCTCAGGCACTGGATGTTTATCTACTTGCCTTGAAAAAACAACAGGAGTTTGGTCATGGAGATGGATATAGGACTCCTCAGATAAAAAAATGTCTGTCATACTTGGCAAGTTTGTCTGCAAGAAGATGCCTCCATAATTAGTAAGAACACAATGTGTTCAACTTAGCCATACTCTGTCCAACAACTAAACCTCTAAAAGTGGCCACTTATCATTCCCTTTTCTGTGAATTCCACGATTCATCATCAGAGGAGATATCTTTTCTTTTTCTACCGTATCTGTTTGGATTCCATTTTTCAAATTTTCTACTGCCTCAGGCACTTCAGAATAATAGTTTCATTTGTCCTAGTTTCTAAACATATTCTTGCACTAAACCAAGAAAAACAGTTGCATGCAAAGTAACTAAATCATAAAGATAATAGATTTGATATTGCAAATTCTTCAACAGCTCTAAATAAAGCAATCACCAGAGATATTTTTTGCTTCACAGGAATAACAGAAGGGGCTGAGGTGAGGTAAGGATGAACAAGAGGAAATAATTGTGAAAGTGATGCCATCATTTTCAGAACAGAGTGGCTCTGTAGTTTGCCCCATTCAATGGAGAGGTCTTTGTCAAGGCAGTCCAAGTTCTAGTACAGCTGAACAGGTTATGTTCCCTCTCATGTACCTCTAGAGTTGCATGACTGATGGTGGCTGTGCAGCTGGTGAGGTTCTGGAGTGCTCCCGCCAGTGGTGAGCCTGGACAGAGCAGGACAACACTAGAAGAAAACTGGGGTTAGCATAAAAGCTGCATTAATCTGTTGTGCTCAGCCTATACAAGGTTACTCCATTGATTCACCATATGTTAAAATTGATTGCTTTTGGATGCATGAGAAGTATGTGCTATGTTCCTGGAATGTTACTTTTTGCCCTCACCACATCAGACTTTCCTTCCTTTTGTTTCTTACAAAGGACTGGGTAAAGTGAAGGGTCAGTAAAAACATATTCTTTCCATTAAAACATCAGGCTGTCTAAAACTGGCAGTTTGCTAGGTTAACTTACTTGCAACATCTGACCCAGCTCCAGATTCACTGATTCCCAAGCAAGCCACAAAATCACCAGCTATAGTTGGTACGAGGAACTCTTTTTTCAACTCATGAGAACCAAACCTGTAAGAACATAATGAAAAAGATATTAAAATCTTATGAAGGTAAATTTTATTTAGAGGTTAGTTACAAATTTTGTTCTACACACACAGTGATCAATTTTCCTATGACTATGCAAAAGCTGTCCCAGAGCCAAAAGATAGACTAGATACCCTCCAAAGCTGTGACTCAAAGTCCTCACCAAAAGTGCAGTCACAATGATTTCAAAGAAGCTTTAAAAAGTATTCAGGCATCTTACTCCCACAGAAACGTGTGTCTAGATGCCCAAAATCTATCTTTATGACTGTTGCTTTTAAAAATTCCAGATCTAAATAAACATAACCCCTGAAGATTCTCCTCAATGCTCCCGCACCACTCTGCAGCCAGCCATGATGGAGAATCTGCTCTCTATCTTCTGACTTTTGCACCATCTCTTTGCCAGGTTTTAGTGGTGACTGAAAAGTTTTGACATGTGATGGCCACCATCTGCAAGTATCTGTATTTAAATTATTTACATTTCACACTGGCACTTAAATCACACAGTAAAATTCATCAGTACTTCTTCTCAGCTGTTCTTTTATGCCTACAAAAATAAAAAGGGAAACAGCAGACTGTTGATTGTATTTTAACAGAAAAATTTCACTTGGCTGTGTTTAAGTTCAAATAAGAGGCACATGTTATTTTCCCATTGTTTAGAAGATGGTATCCATTCAAAATATGCTACATCTCATTTCATGCTTGTTTTTGTCCTACTTAACATTCACTGATTTCTTCTTACAGTGTGAATGGTGAGTTCACAGTCTGGTTCTTGAACCTTTCTCGTGTGACTGAAAAATTCCTTGGGTCATGAAATGTCTTATGTGTCCAGGAATCCCAAAATTCAAGTTCCTCCTTGTCCTGGGGTGACGTTACGATGTATCCCCAATTATCTGTTGGGTTTATGTTGGATATTACCCTCTGTACCTTTAATTTGGATCTGAGAGTAAAATGGGGAGAAAAGTGCACAGTTTGTTTTCAGAAACCTCTCGGACTGACCTTGAAGAGTGGGAGTCACCAGCACACAGACAGCAAGGCTTTTTTTTCAGCACTCACTTTCGCTTTGCTTTGCTTTGTAGCTAGCTAGCTTTGCATTTCTTTTTTTTCTTTTTTTTTCCTTTTTCCCTTTTTTCCACCTGTTTTTTGGAACTGTTCAAACCTCCCCCATACTGAGGACCTGGGGGGCGCCGGGGGAGCTGGCACCTGGACCCACCGGGCTCTATCCTGCACAGCAATGTCCACCAGCCCTGGAAAGAACTGAGAGCAGAAACCACCTACAGGAGGGACTTTGTTTTCCTTAATTCGTCATCTGGTATCGTTCAATTTATTGGGCTGGGGGAGTGCTTTGCTGGTCTAATAAACAGGTTTCTTTCCACTTTCTCTCTGAGGAGTCTTCTCCCAAACCGGTTGGGGGAGGGGAGGGAGGGTTTCCCTAGGAGTTCTCCTCCCAAAGTGGCCTTAAACCATCACACTCCTCAGCCTCCTCTTTGTTGTGAGGCTTCTCAGGTCATCATCACCACTCGCCTCCTTAGGCTCCCTGGGGCCTCCTTCAAAAACACTGTCCCAGTACTCCCAAAGGAGTGGTGCTATCTGAGCTAAGACTGTCATCCCCTCCAACCAACCTTGGCACAAAAGACATGAGGCAGCCAGAGAACAGACTGGGATCTGGCAGACACTTCCACTTGATGCGCACAAGGAGGTCAGTTCCTTGTCCTGTCCCTGCTGGAAATCACAGCAGCAATCCCAAATGAACACAAGAGGCAAGTCTGTAGTGCCCACTCCTTCCTCTAGCATACTGGAACAAAGTTCCCATGTCTGTTAGGCAGCATACTTTGTTTTTTTAATTTTTCATGGGGCATGATCAAGTATAGTTAGCTGCACATTCATTTGTCAAAAAAAACCAAACAACCCAACCGACAACATGGAAAATCAGATTATGAGAACAGATAGTGGTGATTTTTGGCAATGCTTTCTGATGCTTGAAACTATGCTAACCTTTAGCATTTCAACAGAGGATTTTCACAGCAAGAACTTTGCTTAGAATAATATTTTCAGTTTGATGTCTTTGTTCTGAGTTCCAGAAAACAGTTCAGTTCTTTCCAAAAATGTGGCAACAGAAGAAGTTATTTTGCAATCAGAAAGAAGTTGGGCAACACTATCTTCAGAAGATGGTGGGTCGCTGTGCCTTGCAGGAGACAGGTAGCTTCTTGCTTAGCTGCTAGCTTTTGTGTTAGAAGTATGTCACTTCTGTAAAATTCTACCTATCTTAAAGGCATCCCAGAAACATCTCAGGTTGGCACAAATGCAATACCCACTTCTTCCCAGTTTAACAGCACCAGAATTGGAAAACTGTTTTCAAGGAGATCATGCTCTGGCTCAAGACAGACTCGACCATGTCTGCTTCCTCATGCCCCAGAGGATAGTTTCCCATGTGATTAACTGCGTGCCCTTAGCATCATTATAAAGTATCTTTCTATGCATTTGGGTATCCATACACACACACAAGTCTATAGTCAATGAATCTTCTTGATCCTGTGTAACACAAAAGTCCCAAGTGTGAGATTCTGACACACTGACTTGCATGAAAGTGGTTCATCCTTTCTTGCTTCATACATTATGATTAACAATGGTGGAATGTCATGAAAACAAAACAAAACAAAAAAATCCATTGGAATACAATCTTATAATTAGAGGTAAAAGAAAAGTAAAACCATGGCAAAATGCAGATGTAACACTTCTGTGATCCACACAGTTCTGTTCATATGTTCTAATTGTCAGCTGCAGCTTCTCTCCTTCACAGCAAACAACAAATCAGATTGTAAAACTAACTTTTTTGATATTAATTCCCAGCTATGCTGTTAACGAGGGTGGAGAAAGAATCAGTGATGACACAGAAAAGCACTCTCTTCCCACTAAATAATCATCATTACCCTTACTATTTGCCTATAAATGACAGGAAAAAAAAGGGTAAAGGTCACTGCCTACTGCTTAGATGAGCAGGTCTAAACTGATCTGGTATCACTAGAGATGTGACACCCAACAGGTTGGTCTATAAGCTCTGAGAAATGCATATCATTCACTGCCTCAGCTAGGAGCTACTTTCTCCACTTTATTTGTAAGCAAGCAAGGGAAGTATTGTATCTGAATTTGAAAGACCTGGCAGAAAGTTAGGTTCTGTACCATCAAAGGTCAGAACACTGTCAGCCAATGCTGACAAAGCATTTTGCACTTAGTTTTTAAATTTAGGAAGTTCTACTGCTTCACTTAGGGGTTTCTGGTAATTACAGGAATCACATTCATGGAATTAGTTTGTAGGTACACTCAATATGTGCTGGATGAATGCTGAACAAAGCCCAAAGTTATGAAAGCCAACAAAGCTCCAGAGGCTTTTTTAGGGGTTGGTGGTTGATTCCCACATTATTGTCTGATTTGTGCAACAAGGCACAGTCAAGATGCAAAACATGACTTATCTCTACAAGCATGCTTAGAATCTCCACAGGACACAGATACTTTTAAAGAAACCATCCAGGGCATGGCTGCCATTAGAATCCATGACCCAGGACAAGCAGTTGGCCCTCCCACTTACACAGCATGAGGTAAAGGTGCAGGCAGGCAAAATTTCCTGTAGCAATCAGCTGTCTCTTTTTATTACCAAGTTTCACTTTTACATGTGTGTGGAGGGCATTGTACTGTATAAATAGCCAGTGGAATTGGCTCAGCAGTGGAGGAAAAATTCAATAATGCAGATACAAATTCAATTAAAGATTTCATCAAGATAACAATAATTTCACTCTTATTTTCCAAGAACTTCCACTGTAGGATTTCACTAGCACAAATATGCATAACTTCGCTGTTTTACTACAGCAGAACAGAGTAACAGAAGGTAAAAAAACCCGCAATGGAATAAAATTACATTTTCTTTTACCCACAGATTTTCTTTAAACCCTTGAATAAAATGCTGTCATGGGGGCAAGGGAGTACTGTCTGGAATCTTTTAAAATACTATTCTTATTCTCAGTTGGACTAACTGTTGCAACAGACATACTGAACTCCATGCATTTAGCAAGCTTTTAGTGCATTACACAAAGGAGAAGAAAACTTTAAAAAAATTTTGCTGTAGATGAGATCTCTGAAGTCACACATAGAGCAGGATAAGCAGATGTCAAGGGAATAGAGCTCATATTCCAGACTCTACAGTAGATTTACAGACATTTTCATTCAGAATGGGAAGAAAGTCAACAACCCCCTGAAAATTGCCAAAAAAATCCCTAAAATGTTCTTCTGAGTAAAACTCCCCTTCTTGTATATCTGTTTCATGTAGAGAAATTCCTGATTTCAACATAATTATTAGAATTTAATTCCCACACTCATCTTCCAGGATTTTAGGTGTGTCCATATTCCAGGGGCAAACTGCTGGATCAGCCAGCTTTAAGAACTCTAGTTTTAGGAACTGCTGTTATGACACAGAATGTCTGCAAACTACTACATGAAGAGGTTGGTAAATGTCACTTTTATTGAGGGAGGAAAAACCCCAACAAATCAGATTAAGAAAATGCAGGTGCCTGAATGATAGTAAGTGATTAAAATGGGAACACTGACATAGCTGATGAGAAAAAGAAAAGTTTTTTAACATGTAATTAATATAATTCTAGCATTTTAAAAAAAGGGGGGGGAAAAAAGTATTTTCTCCCCTAAATCAAGCTGTCTAAGAGAAGTAGAGAGTAGGTTCTTTCCTCAGACATTATTGAATAGAAACTAGACACTGAATCTACACAGTACTGTTTTTTTCTACTCATGACTAATTGGGTTTTAGGCTAAATCCAACTTTCTGAAAATTACCTTGTGAGAGCAGGGGTAGCCATGCCAGCTTGCACTCCAACAGCCAAAGTAACACCTCCAGAACGGATATTTCCCAGCTCTTCTGCCACTGCAATATTATAGGAGAAGTCCAAACCCATGCCGCCATATTCTGAGGAAAAAACAAATCTATGATTCTCATATTCTAGACTGGCATAAGCAACAAGAAAACAACAGCAAAAAAAGATGTTGCCACTGCAAGGCCTTGCCAACTGTAATTTAACTGCTCATTTTTAAGTATTTGACAATTACCTGCTTCCCTTTCACAAAAGCAGTACCACTTTATTTTCTACAATATTGAGAATGACACCGGCTCTAATTATTGATGTGCACATCAGGTCACCTCTGAATATCCTAAGTAGCCTCATTACTTTTGCTGGAAACAGCAGGAAGAAGTCACATTCTGTTGAAAACGATACCACAAAGCAAAATTATTCTTTCCAGCAGCAAGGTCATATGAAAAAATCACACCACAAGGTAATAAGTGCTTTTATTTCCCCATGATAACACCTGACACCCACTCTCATCACACCATGTGGTCATCTTTCTCAGACACAGCAGTCAAGTCAGCACGGAGCATGGCCACATGCGGGTCATGTTTCTATTCTAAATTACTGTTGTAGCTCGAAATTCATGTTAGACACAACTGCAGTACTGAACACGTTTATTACACACCCTGGCACCTGGTCCATGCAGTGATTTGAGCACTCTTTGTTCACAGGGAGCTGACAACCTGGGGTTCTGGCCTGGTGCCAGCACAGCCCATTGCTCCCCCTCTCCCCCACACAGTCCAATCTGTAAATTCAATTAAAGAAGAAATTATTCTTCACCTCATTCCCATGCGAAATGCTGATAAACCCACTACAGTTGTACAGTGAAGCACAGAAAAAGGCTATGATGGATGAGGCAATTTTTAGCTATATTAAATGGCTTATAGTCCAAAGGAAATACGGTGAGAAAGTGAAGGTTAAGGTTACTATTTGACGTCATTAGTTGACTGAGCAGCTTTGATTAGATAATGTTGCCTCTTTGTTTTTTTTAGCTCCTTTGAAGACCAGCTAAGAAAATTTCAAATAGATACAAACCCTCACCCCTCACACACACAATAAGGGGCAGATGACCCTCTTCTATTTTCACTTGCTGACCTCAAACACTGAGTACTCCCCTCCACTGACCTGCTCCGAAGTTTTCAAAAAACACCATTAAATAAAGGTCAAAACACCACAGTGCATATAAACATGGGGCTTTGCATGCTATCATCTGTTTCCTAAACCCACAGAAACGATCTTTGTGCATCCTTTCCCAGCTGAAAGGAAAACACAATAGGAAACACTAAGCATAAAGTTTGGTTTCCAAAAAACATTTCTCCTTAGGTCATACTGAATAGTCTAGGCTATCAGAATTAAAACATGGCTACTTTTCCAAACTTTTGTTTGAAAAGACTATTTCTTAAAAATTCACACAAAATTAAAGTTCTACTGGGAGCTTAAGCAGTACGATGAAACAACAGCAATATGGAAATGTGTTTAACAGAACAGATAATCTAATTTTCTTGCCTTTACACAGCCCTCATCAGTAAATAAATGCTCTGAGGAACAGTATGGAATGTATGTGCATGTAAAGGCAAGACTATTTAAAGATACCTGGCAGGAGAGAGACTTTGCTAATTTTGTATGGATTTATAGCAGAATTGTAATAGATAACCTCAGTTTTGGCACCTCACAAATTCCTTTCATGGGATTTTTTATTTTTATTTTAAATTATTCAATGCTTTTATTGCCAAACTACTGTTATTACTGTTTTTATCTTTAGTTTTTTTCTTCCAGACATTTATATTCCCATCTTTCACTTAAATTTCACAGATCAAAACCTTAGTATCTTGATTTATCCAAAGTAACTTCCCAGGAGGAATTTCATACACAAAACTGACCCAGGAAGGACTACTTTATCCAAGTATACAGCTTAGAGACATTCTTTGTCCATACCACAATCCATTGCATATTACCACATAACAGACTCTTCTTGCTCTCATTTGAGATAAATTACTAAGCAGTACACTTTAAAAATAAAATACTGAAAAAGGCCAACCTTTAGAGGGATAACAATGAAAGAATTTCTGACCAAAGGGAGTAAAGGAGCAGAATGAAGCTTTGGGAGCTGCAGGTGGAGAGGGAAGCTCTGCAGGCAAAGAGATAATAAAATCCCAAGATAACAACCACAGGAAGACACAACCACAGATGCAGGCAGGAAGGGCAGAAGCAAATGGTAAAACCATTAATCAGACCACACCTAAGCTTTTATCAGTTCTCTTCCAGGAGCCAAGAAGCTAAAGTTTCATGGAGAAATGTGATTTGATGGACAATGACAGGGAGTGTCTTTTTGAGCCCTGAGTGCTTGATCAAGGTGAAGATTGATTTGTCAGTGCAGTCTGTGCTCTCATATCCCTGGTCATTCAGGTAACTTAGGCCGTGGCTAAGCACAGTTGTGTCCAATCTCTTTGGAGAACTGCTCTCCACACCGAGCCAGGCTGCCAGGGGTGTCACACACAGCATTAGCAGGCAGTGCTGGCTACAAGCTCCAAAGAAATTTCCTTTTTTCCTCAGTTCCTAGTGGAACCCACTGCCAGGACTCCAGCCAGCGATTTTGGAGCTGGTCCAAGCACATTTCCCTGCATGTCATGGGACTCAGCTCTTAATCTGAGACAAAACCATCAAGCCATTCTTATTTCCATCTGCTTCAGTGATGATGGTAGAAGTTTTATGGAATTAATGTTCAATTTTTATTTGGAGCAGAACTTACGCTTTTTGGAATAACTCTTATTTGCAAGAAAGGCAATGTATTTGTGGTAGTATGTTTGTATCTGCCAATCTCAACAATGAACACCATCTCCTGAAAGTATCTGTACTATGATGTAATACTAATAGGTCAATTAAATTTGAATTCAGAAGTGCAAACATAGCAGTGAAAATTTTGGTGAAATTTTTGGTGAAAAATACATAATGAAAGAAACCAAATCAATTCCAGATTTGATTGCTTTATAAAACACACAAACAAACACATACACACAAAAACTCCTCAAAAATAAACAGCAAAAAAGACACACCAAAAGAATTCCACATCAAGAATAACAAACTATAAATATTCACATGTAAAACATTTCTGGGGTAAATATTTAATTTCAATTTAAGATGAGATGAGGGACCTTTAGAGAATTGTTTGGCTACATTACCATTTTTAATTTGCAAGAAAATTAAAAGAACAAAGCATGAAGTAGATTAAACTAGGCAGAAAGTCTAATGCACTATTGCTTTTATAATTGAAAAGTTAGAAAGAGGGAACTCAGCTATATTCAAATTGTTGCAGTTTCAATGATAATAGCATAACTTCCAGCTGTTAAGTGGCCTAATACAATATTTTATCCATTGTCGGATTTCAGGTTCTTTTACACAGCAATTAAAATACAAGGCCCAAAGCAGAGGGCACAGGAACTTACGAATAAATAATGATTCTGCACTGCAGCCCACGGGCAGGACCCATGCTGCAGGAAGGAAAAAATGTGAGGAGGAAGGAATAGCAGAGAGATGTGCTATGGACTGACTACAACCTCCCATCCCCATCCTGCTGTGCCACTTGGTCTGGGGAGTGAGGTAGGTGAGTCAGGAATGAAGAACTGAAGCTGAACTTGGGAAGAAGGGGAAGGGGATAGTAGAACATATTGTTTTAATTTGCCTTTGCTTCTCACTACACAAATCTACTTTAATTGGCAGGAAATTAAAATATTTTTCCCTCAACCAAGTCTGCTTTTTACCATGATAGTAACTGGTGACCAGTCTCACTCACTTTTCTCAACAGCCAGGCCTTGGCATTGTATTTTCTCCCCTGTCCTGTTGAAGAGTGGGAGTGAGTGAGTGGCTGGCCAAGGTGAACCCACCATACCATGGTCAGTATATTAACCTTTAAATTGGTGCTCTGCTTTTCTACTCATCACCACCACCACATTATTTTAACACTCCCAACCCAAAAAGGCTCCTTATTTTATACAGACCACCAAATTTTTATATGTCATGTTTATAGACCCTGGAAGTGAATTTGGGATCCAGAAGAACAGTGAATCTTAAAAAACATTGTTTGTTAAAGATGCAAGTATACATTCTACTAATCTGACAATTGAGGGTATCAGGAGTTTTCTATATGACTGTAGGGCAGACAGCACAGATGGTGCCCAAAGCTACAAATAAAAAAGCAAGACATTATCTCCAGTTGCAACAAACAGAAACACAGAAGACTGCTGAGAAGATCAGTTGGAAAAACAAAGGCAGAGAAAGTCTATAAAAAAGGACTCAAAGGCAACTGAGAAGCTGAAGTTTTCAAATAATCATTTCACTTTTGTAAGACCACATCATTTCATGCCACTTGTTCAAAATCCCTGTTCAAATTTGACTCTGTTCCATGATGAGACAGGCTTGAAGTCTCTAGTCAAAAATTTGTAAGAGTTTACACTGAACCCCATCTAGTAACTGTTAGTGGGAGTGACAATATCTGTGGTGAAAAGGGTCTGTAAGTGAATTGAAGCAAGGTATAACAGGTGGTCCTCAGAGCACTTTAAGAATGTAAGTGAGCCTGGATAAAGGAATGGTGATAACACAATGCAGCTGTATCCAGAACTCCATTTTAAATACTTATAGTAATATATTTTATCTTGGTTCTTTACATTGTTTCCAAAGTTTCAATGAAGTGTATCCACACCAAAGAAAATCACTCAGTATTATTTCTACTATTGGCATCTGCCTCAGTGCATGCAAGAAAAAAACCAAATATGTGCTCTCATTTCTAGTGACTAGAAAGACAAATAAAGCATGAATCAAATCCCTGTCTGAAGACAGGTGTGAGAGACTCCTATATTTGACACTAGGATGACAAATTTAATTGCCAGTTTCACTACAGCCTCCAATTTTAAATCAACAGAAGCAAAATTTAAGTGTTCAAACCTTATTCACCTGTCATAAATATGGTTCAAGAATTTCAACTCCAGAGAACTTCAAAGAGCCTTGAGGCTACATAACGGCAAATGTCATCAGGTAGGACAGTACAGAAATCCATATCCTAATTCCTTTCCTCTCCTTTATATTGAAGGAATTTAAAGAATTACTGAGGGTGTACTCTTTGTCTTGTTCAATTTCCCATAAACCCATTCTGAAAAGTTGAGACTGATGAAGTTCATAAAACACCTCCTGCCTTCTTGGTTATTTGCTTCTGAGTGTAGAGGAAAAAAAACCACTCTCATTAAGCATAACAGAAACACTGTGAGTCCGCTTAGTCTTGTTGAGATTATGACATATGTATTTTTGGGCTACTTTCCCCCTGCCCCCATCACAGATCGATTCACAAAAAAATCAAAACAAAACACCAAACCAAAAAAATCAACACAGGAAAAAACCTCTAGACACAAACAAACCCTTGTAACAAATGCAAAGTTCCTTTTAACAGATTACCTTAGTAAGAGACACCAAACTCCCTCAGTTTGAATGAAATTTTGTCCCAAAACAGGAAAAATTATAGTGCTTCATGATTTTGTTTAATCCTAGAAAGATCACAGTCACCCTCAGTACTTGCTCTCTCACAGATACTACTACATCCAAAAATTTCAAGACAGGTAAGGACTTACTCTGCCAACCAAACTTTTAGTTTCACTCATGATCCAGTAGCCCTTGGAAAAGGAAAAATATGGATTGGTTTCTCATTACTTTTCAAGCACTCATGGTTAACAGCACAAGTACAATCCCAACAGCAATTAAAAACACAAAATGTGTGTTCCTGCAAGACTTCTGTATTCTGTATTATTCTCTACTGTATTCTGTTCCTTCTTGCCACCACAGAAACTAAATTTACTGAGACAAATAAGGTGATTTGGTCTGTCTAGGAATGCTTTAGACTAAGACAGATTTACACTGTAAAATAAAGCAGAAATTTCTCAAACAGTGTAAGGATAAAAACCCTTCAATAACACCACCACAAAATACCACTACGCAGGAACTACGCAGTGCCTGCCACTGAACAGATGAATGCACCACACAGACCTGGCCCCAGCTAGGGGCAGAATGGACACATTTAAAAAGGGTTCAAAACAGTATAGGATACTTTAAAAAGCTATAGCAATATATTATAAACCACCAAGTTACCAACACTTGCACTTGCTACCCTCTGATTTCGAAAACATCCTGCAAAAATTTGGTGTTTTCTTCATTTTCTAAGGGGTTATGCAGAATCACCCAGTGACACTGAGTTAGTAATCACATCTGCATAAAATATCGAACTCAGAAGGTTATCAGAGCTCTAAAGTCAGTATCACACAAAGCCCCAAAATTGTGTACAACAATGTTATGGGGAAGGGAAAGCTAAACTGCCCAGTACAATAGAACAAAATATTCATGTGGCAACATAAGAACCATTAGATGCAGTAAAAAACAAAAGAGGAAAAAGAAGAAAAAGAAGATCCAAAGTACACACAGCCCAAGGCACCAGATATTGCATTAGCTCCAAGTCAGAGAAAAACTTTAAGCAATCCCTGGTCACTGACCCCTCAGTTGTCTTTTGCCTGGAGTTTTGAATGGAGCTTATTTCCCCCCCTCCCCCCCACTTAGCTCTGATCCAACATCTGTTCCAAAGAAATTGGAATTTAATCGAAATAGTTAGACCACCCTACACCTTTTTCTTTAAGGTTAAAGAGCACAGATCTCAATTACTGTACATTTGAAAATGTCAGTCAAACTAAATGCCACAGCATATAGAAAATGAAATAAACACCAAACACATAGAAAAATGAAGTCAAGAAGTATAAAGGCTGAATATCACCCCTCCTGAGCTTCAGTGGAAAAACATGTTACTTCTCATTGGGCTTCTCTTTGGGCAAGCTCATAAACAAATCATAGAATGCATTTCAAGGATATCACCTTTGCAGCCTGCCTGCTGCTTGAGATCAGCCAACCAGCAACAACTGCCAACCTCCTTACGTACATCAAACACACACATTGCTACCAGCTCGTGCACAGCCACCTGCTCTAAGCTTTGCTTGTGGATGCCCAAGTGAATTCTCTGAGTCAGGCGTATGCAGCAGTGAATGCTGGTTCTCTCCAGCTTGAAGGTAGCTACCCTTCTGATGATCATGCCACCATTGCATCAAATCCTTCAACATCATGTGTGTCCACTGCAGTCCTCCTGACACAACTGTAAGTCAGTGTCTTGGGTTATGGAACCAAAAATGTGTATCCTATTTCATTTGTTGAAAGCACTGGGGAGATGTTTATCTTTTGTAACTCTGCGGAGAGGGGGGCAGATGCCTTCTGATAATGGGCCAGCTGTTAAAACCAGGTGGGGCAGTGTTTTTTATCTCTTTTACCACCTGTCCTCCCTCCAGGGGGATATTTTCTGCTGATGGGCCATTAAGGCTCACCAATGACACGACACATCCCATCATCCCATTGTGAGATGCTCCACCCAGTGGGGGGAGCCAACCATTCCTACCTAAATAAAAACTGAGACCTAGGAACATGAGGTATCTGGTTCCACTGGAGTCCTGGAGGAAGTCTGGACCCTTCTCACCATCACTGGATCAACAGGATCATCTCTACTCCAACAGAACCACATCTGCCACTCCAGGAGGACTTATTGTGGTCTGTTTCCAACACCCTGACCAACAGGGCGTCATGTTGTAGCTGTGACTCTGTCAGGGTTTCTAGGACTGTTGTTTTTTTGTTTGATTGTTTGTTTTTTTGGTTTTGGTTTGTTTGGTGGTTTGCCTTTTTTTTTTTTTTTTAACTACTAGATTTGTATTGTTAATATTCCTAGTAAAGAACTGTTATTCCTATTCCCAAATCTTTGCCTAAAAGCCCTTAATTGCAAAATTATAATTTGGAGGGAGTGAGAGGTTTATATTCTCCATTCCAAGGGAAACTCCAGCTTTCCCTGGCAGATACCTGTCTTTCCAAAACCAAGATAGTCAGCACTCAGAGTCACTGAAATCCCTCATCAGCATCTGTCAGCCCCACGTAAAATGTGCTCTCCCTCCCAAGAAAATGTCTGAACAGCTGCTCAGCTATCTTAAATGTATTTGTTCGTGTTGAACAGGTAGTAATAGTCCCACACGTGTTCAAGGATGAAGCAAGTACGTCATCTTTATGTGCTGCTGGTACTTTGGTTCAGTTCACGTGAACTGCCACAAACTCCTACAGAAAGTTTACGTTACTCTGCATCACAGAAAATTTTCTTCCAGTAGACTCTGAAGTGTGAATACACAAATAGATATTATAAGGAATATACAGTAATGTACAGTCAGTCAACCACCCATAGGTGGTTGGGAAAGAAAATGGGAAGTGACTTATCAATAGGTAACTGACAGAGATATCTCAAAGACCATATCCCAGTTTAAGCACAACAGAGAGAAGAGATGAGTAACAGGACTGAATACAAGTATATACATTTGTAAGGAATTTTTAAAGGCTGGATGAAAAAGAGTCACTGTTCTCAGTTTTGTAGTACTCTATGAGCAAAAAGCAGATTTACTGCATTCATTTCTTTAAGGCATCCAATTACTTTCATTTCTTTAAGGTATCAGGATATACAGTCAATATTAAAAATATCATTTTGTTTCTTCTGAGTTCCAAGTAAATAAATAATTAAATGGACAAGCAATACTAAGTTATTTAAGGATTACAGATCTATTACATTTGCTACTTATTAAAATTAGATGCTAAGATTTAATAGAAAGGCTAAATATTTATCAGTTAAATAAAAAATTATGTTTAATTTTCTTCCCTACAAGATCTTTTGTTCCAGTCCAAGCTTGTTGGAAATTCACATTCATCTGACATGAAAAACTTTAGACACTTGTCCTGGGTTGTGGAGCCAAATATGTGTATTCTATTTTCATCTGTGGGAGAGAGGCCTGACACCTTC
>VWYO01020519.1:458132-500856 GCA_013400275.1 Rhadina sibilatrix | reverse complement strand
CCCTTGATTGCAAAATTATACTTTTTTGGCCGGTGGGGGTTACATTCTCCATTCTCAGGGAAACTCCAGTTTCGCTGGTAAATACCTGTCTTTCCAAACCAAGACAACACTTAACTCAGTATGTCACAACCAAAGACATAAATTTTACAAGAATTCTAATCTACAAATGGAATTGTAAATTGAGTATTGAAAATTTGGGCATAGAGGGAAAAACTTGAAAAATGTTAATTTTTAATAACTTTTAAAAAAACTATTCAGCATGTGTGCAGTGAGTAATGAAATAAACTTCAGATATGCTCTGAGCTAGCCTGGCCAGCACAGGGGTTTTACTCCAGCAGCACCAAACTTGGAACAGAAATGCACTGCAGGAAGTTTCCACAGGAATTTCTGATCAGCACAGACCTAAAGGACTAAATGAATTTCCAGTGGCTGACTTCTTAAGTCTTTGAGATGTTGGATCAAATACTGAGAAAAACGTTAACATGCCATCCTAGAATGCCTGCCATATTGTAGGTCAACACAGTCCCAGCAAGCCACAGACAACAGATTATTAGACAGACATCTATCAAGTAGAGCTGCAGCTAGAAGCACACCCCTCTGTCATTAGGTAATTTCCTCATTTATAAACTCTCTTCAGCTGGCAACATCTGCATCTGCATGCAGACTCAGCCTTCAGCGTGGGCAGGGCTGGGATCACCAGCCCACAGCTCCTTGTCTCTGGCAGCTCCCAACCACTCACTCTGCAGGACAGCCCATTGTGCTGCTGGAGCATCTCCTGAGGATTCAGTTCCCAAGTACAGCAGAAACCAAAGGAGGCCATCTTCTGTATTTGTGACTGTTGAGAAACCTGACTGGTTTTGAAACTGCTTTCTGTTAGCAAAAGCAAAGCAATAAGAGTATTTCTAGAACTGAGCAATGGAATGTGGTGAGCTCTTTGAGACAAACCTCAAATTTGCAGTTTTCCAGGAAAGGCAATGGGTTTGATCTCAAACTGGGAACAAAATTCAAATAAAAATGAAAAAAATATGAGTAGTTTTATAACATTAAATTGTATGCTTCTGTCAGGTGACTTTGGTTTTTTTAAAGACACACAAAGGAAAGATCACAATAAAAACCACTTCTGGGGTAAAAATGAAAGCATTTTTGCACTGTCAGAGCAATGCCTTTCCCATTATTTTCTCCAACAAAGTCAGTATTTCAGTAAAACTGATACATTTCCATGTTTTCTCTATTCTTGAAAATTTTAATGGAAAAAAATTTAATTGACAACTATTATTTGGTTTAAGGAGTGTGGATAAATATTTTAAACTATATTCTAGAGTGAAAATATCTGGCTCAGTTCTCATTTTTGCCTACAATTCTGTGTGCATCCTTGTCCTTAAGATTTGTCAGCCAGACCGTATCATGAAACAGATTATTCCTCTCTGTTTGTAGAAGAGCTGACACAACAGGATTCTAATCTGAAATCCAATCTCCAGTGTGAAATATGCCATTTTTATTTATGCTGACATTGGAGGGTGTGCCTTGTATGTGCTACTGGACAAAAATGAAAGGGTTTTCAGTATAGTGCAAGCATGCCACAAAAAAAAATCCCTATTCAAGATTACTTTCTTCAAAAGAACCTTCTACTCAGAGTATTATATTATTTCTACAATCACTTCATCACCCAATGTTTTCTCCTCCAAGAAATTATTATTGATCAGAATTATCATTTTCTTCTTAAAGATTTGGTTCTGAAATCAGTAAAAAATCAGCTCACAAACTGATGAAAAGCAATTTGTGCCAAGGGGGAATAACAGCACTCTGCTGAAGAGCAGACAAAATTATAATACAGTTTGCAACTGAAATCACATCAAACTACCTAATGCATAATTACCAGTGTGATACACTGAGGTCCATAACATACCTAGAGAATAACCTAGGGCAAAAGGGAACAATGACAGGGCTAAAGGCATCTGTAGAAAACTGAGACAAGTTCAGAAAAATAACAAAACCTCCTCATTCCTCAATTCCCAATCCTACCTAAATTATAATTAAGGATCCTAAGAATATATGTACCCAGTAGTGCAAGTACCCTTCTACTGTACAGTTCAGCTGTAATTTTTTACAACAGAAATAAAAAATAGATTTACCAATAGCAAACTGAAGTCCACAGTAAGGATGGATTTGCACCACTTGCTATTTAACACTTATGACTAAAGTCAGACCTCTCCCAGTTGTGAATATTACCTGTTGTTTACAGATCATTCAGGAACCCAAGAAGGGTTAAATACTCATCTCAGTAATTTACTTTTTCATAAGTAGCTATACAACAAATTTTATTTTGAATTCTTGTTCTCAAAATATCACTCTAGAGTTACATAGCAATAAATGTGTTTTTAAGGGCAATAACATGTTGAACATGTGATCACAAAGTAAATTTGTAAAGGAATTAAACTTCATTGCATTCTCCAAGAAATTCTGAAAGGCAAATTATAGTAAATCCACACGTATTGTATGGTTGTGAGATGTGCCTGAAACTGAATTTAAAATATTTATATTTTAAAATAAAAGAAGCAAAACAATTTTTATTGAGGGAAAAAAACCAACAAAAACAACAACAACAAAAAAAACAACAAAACACCTTCTTCATAGAAATTCAGAAATTATTCCAGGAGATATTTAAAAAATAATCTTAGAAGTATTGCCAAATACCTGAATTATTATTTTCATGGCTCAATAATCTAGCTGATAACACGCCTTCCTTTCAAATTTAAAAAACAAACCAACAAACCAAAGCAATCTCCCAAACCAAAACAAACCCCCCCAAAAAAAACAAAAAAAAAACCCCAACAAAAAGTCAAAAAAACCCCACAACCAACCAACCAACCAACCAACCAAAAAAAACCAAGTAAGACCAAACAAACAAAAAACTCCCCCACCACTAAAACCCACCAGCCAGGAAGGCTGGAGTCCCCTCTGCCTTCCACCTCCCAAGGACACAGACTTTCCAGAGTCATCATGCTTCCCCTGTCTCTGCCACACATCTACATGTACACAAAAAGTGGGAATGATGGTGAATCATGATTTTAAAGGGTTAAGATTTTAGCCAAGGGTTCAAAGCAATTTATATTGATTAGGATGCAAGTTAGAAAAACAAAAGATAAGTTAATGATTATTAGATGCTCGAGTTAGAGCTAGATGATGTATTGCTTTCTATTATGTGCTTGTTGTAGTTTTGTTTATAGAAGGAAATGAAATAGATGGACCATCATAATAACAAATTGAAACCAATGAAACCATGACCAGCACCTGGACTCAATGCTGATTCATCACGAAGCAGGGGATATTGGATTGTGCCAGAAGGTCATGAAGGCCTGCCAGCAGTAAGAAGGTAGGAAGGCCATTGTGATGAACTTTCCTGACTTCATCCTTCAAGACCACTGACCCAACTGGAGACCACTGACCCAATTCAAGAGAAGAACTGCACACTTGTGAAGGACTAATAGCTTCATTTTAATACAGGGAGGGAGTGGGAGGTGCTGGGGTTGTGCATATGTATAGCATGTAAGTATATGCATAGTATATGTATAGTATGTAAGACTTTGGGAAACAAACAGAGGGCAAAGAGCCTTGTGATTCACGGGCACGACTCTAGGAGGTGACTCCTGTGCCTCCCGACGTCACAACAAAACATTTATAAACATACCCCTTTCTAACTTTAACTAGTTAGAGAGTCTTTGTCCATAATCTTACCAGTTTTTCACGATTCAGTGGGGAAGGGAAAAGTAGCCCTTTCATGCAGGAAAAAGCTTTTGTCAAAACTACATATTATTACTACTAATTTTTTTAACTGGTCTTGTATGATGGAATTTCCATTAGATCCATCTAATTGCTAAGAATTTTTAAAGTATTTGCCACCATCCATCAGACACCAGGTGTTTATTACAGTGTTGTGTGTACTGTTTCTAAATGAGTAACTGAAACATCTGAAGTAAAAAATAAAATCCCATTGCAATTTATTGGCAAGTAGTGTAAGAATCTCCAGAAACAAAACACACAATTAGAAAATTATTTTAATATATTAAGGCTCTTTTTTGATGTTTTTGATGTCATATTTTTGAGTTCCATAACTTTCCATCTTATAAGAGGCACTATTTTAGAAGGATACTCAATAGTCACAAACTATTTGCCTGATTTTCAGATGCATCTATTACTGCAGGTTTCTGTGGCCATGAGACCCCAGTGGGCAGCACAGGCCTACAAGAAAGGGAACTGAAGAGGATTTTATTACCATAGCCACCTTTTATCACTGTTAGATATCTCACTGTGCAGTCACTCTAAGTAAGAGTGCTGATGAATCCTTTGTTTTGTGTGGTCTCCTGGACATTTCTGTTCAAAGAGAAGTATTTTCCACTACCTCCTTGTTGCTCTTAAACAACATTTCCAAAGAGCTTGCTGATAAGCTTTCCAGTATTTCAGAGGCACCCTAAAGAGGTGCTGGGCTAAATTTGTTTCCTTATTTATGGGCAGCACATGACACAGGAGGTGGGTGGGACTGCAGGGAGCATCCTGTTGACACACAAAGAGCCCGTTGCTGCTGGACCCTTGGAGCTCACCTGCAGCTGAGACACTGTGGGCTTTCCACATTGCACAGCAGAGGCAGCAGATGCATAGATGTCTGCCCTGGAATGGTTCTGGCTTAAAATGCATTTCCAGCATGCATCCTGGATCTCCCAGGCATGCAAAAATGTAGCATGGCCAACATCTCTGAGTACCCTTAGTCTGGTGGAGACACCAACCCCACACTGACTCAGACTGTCTTTACAAACTGCCCAAGAGCCAGGTCAGCTGTTCAAGGGTGCAAAGCAGCTTTTTCATCAATGTTAGCATGATCAAAGTGCTGAGCTAGATGCTGAAGAAACAAAGTGATATATAAGCATGTGCAATGTGAACCATTCTGAAGCTTCTGCAATATCCCAGACAAAAATATAATAACTGCATTACAACTTATAAGCCTCATGATGCTGAGCGTACTGCACATTCTTTCAGCACTGCATTATTACAATCCTTTCCCTCCTTGAGAACTACAACTATTTGCTAAATCATTATGATTAATCCAGTGCATAGCATCTCTCAGCATCAGGTAGTCCCAAACTGAGTGATTCTGGCAACAGCAAATTAACAGTGAGAAAAGCAGCAGTGACTCTGTCTCCTTTTCCCCAACTACATCATTATAGAAAACCATAAAGAATGAGAAAGCCCCCACCACAAATATCAATTCATGCTCAGCTCTCACCCTATGGTTATAATAGTTGAGGAAAGGACAAATACATTGTTCACTGAATACTGAACACTAAATTAGCAATAAGGTTTAAGACGGTGCAATACATCATTGAAACAAGAAAACTTACATGAATAATTCCTCACTTATAAAGCTGGAATTCTTTCCATTCAAAATAACCAAAAAAAAAAATAACTAAACAAAACCACCAACCACAACAACAACCAAAAAGGGAGGGGGAAGTGTGCAAAGTTTTTCTCTCTGGAAAAGATCACAGCATCTTTTAAGCTACAGCCTCATCACTTCAAGTCAGATGACATAAAACAAGTGAAACATGAATTAATGCGTACCTTTGTCTCCATGTCTCAAAAAAAAAAAAAACTCCAATGCAGAAGCAAAGGAAGAAAAAGAGGTTATTTATTTTGCTCTCATTTATGCACACATGGTATAACTGTAATGACTGAGCTTCTGTTTTTCTTACACCAACAAGTGTCAATAAAGAATTTTTTCTTGTTTGAAATCCATCTCCCATTGTTGCTAATCCTGTTTTCTAAATTTTGGAGTAGGACTGATAAAGTATGGACTGAGAGCAATTAACTAAAGCAAGATATGAAAAATGCAGCAAACACAAATTCACCTAAATAGCATGCTAAAAGACAGACCTTAGCAATTACGTTTTCAAACCAAACCAAACCATGTGACTATTCTCTGCATTTTAAGAAGGTTTACATGAAAGACTAGATACATATTTCTGTTGCACATGTTTTTTTTCTTACATTTCAGAAGTATTACCATGGAAAGAAACAATAACCAAAAAAAAAAAAAAAAAAAAAAAAAAAAAAAAAAAAAAAAAAAAAAAAAAAAAAAAAAAAAAAAAAAAAAAAAAAAAAAAACAAAAAACAAAAAAAAAACACAAAAGAAACCCCAACCTTTTACCATTTTAGGGAAATTGCTGTTTGGAAGCTCTGCTGTTGCAGACTGAGGTCACCCACACTAATGTTTTAGAATTGGAAAATGTCTTCCACTTGCAATTTAATTGCAATTCACTCTGTGAGATTTGGCTTGCTCCTTACTTCGTGTTGGAGTGGTTAGTGCTGTTTGAGTTCTGTTTAATCTTGCCCTGCAGCTGAAAAAATGTGTGCAGTCTGTCAGCTTCCAGAAAACTTTAGGCTAAAACTTCAAGCACAAGAGAAGAACTTCCAAGATTTACTGTATTGTAACAAAGAGATATAAGAAACTGGCTTGAAGATTATTTGAAGATGAATATGCTTGAGTAATCAAACAACAAACCTTGGTATGATTTTTGTTTGTTTTCCATCTCTCAGTGTACCTTTCCATGCCAACTTTTCAGAGCTAAGATGTGTCTTCAGACAAATCCCATTTTCTGCTTTGTGTTTTCCATTCTAACCTGGGGTGAAACTGCTCCCTAATTTCTTCCTCAAAGAAAGGTCTTTATCTTAAAGTGTAAATGCAGCTTTGGGCACTGTGCTTCACTCACTCCTGTTTCTTATACCAATGAAAATTTATCTTCTTTATCCCACATTCAGGATGTTTTTGGAATATCTTAGCAAAATGAATGGGCATTATTGATCTGATGGTTTTGTTAATTACAAACACAGAAAAGATGGAAGAATCCAAACCAAATTCATACAGATTCTACAGCTGGATCAGGCTTTGTTTAGCCTGCCAGCAATGGAGAATATGCTGCAACAAGGTTATATAAAAACTAATCATATTGGAATTTAATTATTCCTAATGTTCCCCAGTTGACTCACTTTATTTTTTTTTTTTAATCTGACCTCTAGCTAAGTTTCTCAACTGCTGTCAACAACAGCCACAGTGCTGTGCTCTGCCAATTGCTAAGCAAAAAGCCCTCAGCTCCCCACACTGCCTTGCTGCCTCCCCATTTCTTGATGGTCAGATTTCACTTAGAGGCACTACCTGCCATCAGGCCTCTCCTGCTAAGGAAGAGACAGCCAAACAGTTGTACTTCTTATCTTTCATTTACCCATTCACCTACCTTCATTTTCTTATCTCCTTGCATAAGCACAGAAGTATTTTATATGTCTTCAAAATAAATGGCCAGTGAGGCAATAAAGCCCTGGTATTGTACTATGAACTTTCTTTTAAAATGCCTTACTACTTACTGAAAAGATGATTTGTTTTTTTTCCTCCTTAATGATAGCAGCAGGATTTACAGTAAAAGACATGGAGGAGGATGGTGTGGAAGGACAAAGTAATTTGGAAATAGTGCCTTGCCTGCAATTCACTATTGTGATGGTTTTGGTCCCCATGACAAAGTAGATGCTGCAAGACAACACTCAAGTTATGGGATTTTATCACAGTCTCGAAGAAGCCAAAGGAGAAAAAAAAAAAGAAACCCTGAAGCTGAGAATAGTATAATTAATTAACAAGAAACACAATAGAGGAACAATTTCAGGGAAGTGCATGGAAAGGAAGGCGAACATCTGGGGAGAGTGATGCTCACCATTGCAAAAAACAAAGGAGAAGGAAGTTTAGGAATAAAAGTATTTTATTTTTAAACCTAATTCAATGAAGCAAGTGGTGGAAGGAAATATGAATCCTCACAACCAACTTGGTATGTGCTTTAACCGGAGATTCCTCCTGGAAAAAGCAAACAGTAAGAAAAAGCTTCTTTGGAGGCAGATAGAGACCAGAGAAACAACCCAGCTCCACCACTCAGAGGAACTCAGCTTTAACAGACTAAGGTTTTTTATTGCCATCCCATAATTTTGTCTGGTATAAGAGTGGCCTCCATGGAAATGGGCACGTACAGGACAAACCTAACAACTGGGTGAGGGTTCACAGCTCTACAGAGACTGCAGCCCCAAACTGATAAAGGTAAAGGTTTGGGACTTTTACCAGAGGGGACTCTCATTTTCCTTATCCCACTGTGAGGATTGGTTTGAAGATAACAGACTATCTGTTTGAAGATAACAGTGAACCACTGCCCCATCTGCAAGCAGAAATCAGCAGGAGAAGAATTTCTGACTCCTGGAGCAGTCATGGCCATCACCCTTTGGTGCCGCCAGCAGCTCTGCTGTAATTCCAGCCTAAGCACAATTTCTCTCTGGCTGTTTGTTTCCCCATTCCTCAGCCACACAATCACAAGTGCCTGGAGCAACAGAAGAGTTACAAAATAACCAGTACTAAAGCGCGGTGGATTGTTTTAAATTATACCACAGTATTCTTCACTTGTTATGCCATCTCCCTGCACAACACAGTGGGTCCCCACTTTTAATTATTAGAAGGATATATTTTTAAATCAATTTGTAAAATTTACACAAGCTCTTTAAGAACCTTTGTGGCACAAAAGTATGCTTCCACTTTAAAGTTCCCTTTTTTCTAATTCTAATGGCCACTCTACACAGTTTAATAAGTGTCATCAATCCCAACAGGGCTGCCTGAATAATGCAAAACCAAACTAGATGTGTATGAAAAACCTCCTGTCCCATACCCAAACTCTATAGAGGAGTTTCATATTTGTCTGTTTAATACTCTGTCTGGGTCTTTTACATGACAGAATGACAAAATGTATGAACAAAATCACAGCAATTTTACTGGTTTTTTCCCCCCAAAAATTTGCTTTAGAAGTCTTTCCATGGCATTCACTCTCTAACTTCAATGTCTAGAGGGAGAAGCATGAAAACTGAAGACTGATGGTTTCCTACTTATCATTTTCTGTTTACAGTTGAGATTATTTTTTCATTAGCATGATAATGAAAAATGTTAAGTCATTTTTCACTACTTTCAATAATGACATAAGCCAGGTTTATTTTACACAGAAACAGAGCAAAACTTTTTTATAAAATAAATATATATGTGATTGAAATGTGCATAACAAATAATTTGTAGTCAGAAATTTTCTTTTTGCCTATTTGCTAAAAGAAAACAAACTTACAAATGTGCTTGAAATTGTTTAATAAACACTTTTTCTGAACAAATGTATAGAGATTCTGAAGACAAACTACCTATTAGCAACACCAGCCTGATTTTTTTTTCATTATTCATACTCTTGCATACTGAAATAGACTTATTTATATCTGTCTTATCTATAAAGATGCTCTTAATGATGATTGAAGACTTGAGGACATGAGAAAGACAAGAACCTCTACAGAAGGTCCCAGAAGACTGAGTCCCAGCTGCATATCTTCTCCATCAATACAACTGGTATACCTTCACCAGTAAGGTTTCCAGCTTTTGGTGAAAAGTGATAATCTCAGCATTTCATTTGCTGGCAGTCTTTCAGCCTATATTTCTCATTTTCTTCCACTTTCCTAAACAGATCCTCATTTCCTTGTTTATGCCAGACACACTCACATGACTTTAATCACTCCATAGCTCAGCTAGAGAGCTCTGAAATTGTTCCTACAGACCAATCCTTTGAGCTTTCTTAATTTCTTCCTTGACCTCATTAGTTTGCCAAAACCTTTCAGGCCAAGACATGCCCAGCAAAAAGCTTCCATTCCAAACCTGTCCTCAGTGTTAGTAAAATATGCAATTAATTTAGGTTTTGTCCCAAGAGTTGTAGATGAAAATTCCCTGAAACACAGAGAAGATTGATTCCCTCTTTTTTGAGCTTTCACTGGTAATTACAGTGATGACCTCTGCAACACAAATGTTAAACAGATGCAGAAAGACATGCAGCCTTGTAGCAAAGAGAAAAAGGAAAACAAATTTTTTAAAACAAAGAATGGGATCAAATTCTGCTCAAACATAAAGGATAAGTGCAAAATTCTGACAGCACAACATGGTTCAGCGCTACTTACTGAACTTAAGTCTTTTACTAGCAGAAGCATTCCAGCATCACAGCAAAGTTATTCCAACAGCCAAACAAGAAGACCTCTCAAAAATGTCTTTTTAGCTGATGAACAGATGGCTAAAAAAATAAATCAAGATCACAGACCAAATTAAACTAGACAAAATACATTACTTGTCTCTAGCAACATATAAAATGTTAGTTTTTCAGTATTTTGTATTTGGGAAAAAAATCATAGGAAACTAAGGTGAGTTAAAAAATTAAAACCAGATCTAAGTTGTTTTATTATTATTATTATTATTTTATTATTGCCACTAGACATTGCATGTGCCAGGAAAAGGGCTCTGTTGTTTCTACAGTTTTAAACAAATTAACCACAGCTTTCCTAGCCAATAATGTATACTGCATTAGCTACAGATAACAGAGCAAAAGACACCTTATTTAAGAATATTCTCAATTACTTGGGATTTAGAGCAACCAAGTGCATAGAGATCCGTTTTATTCCCAAGTAAGTCATCTTACTGTCATCCAAATATGAAGGGTGACAGAAACGGTAGTCACCCTTGCTGTTGCAGACTCAAGTTGTTCAGTGTGCAGGTCCTCATAAATATTCTCATGAAAATAGGTACACTTCATCTCCTATGTGTTTCAGGAGACAGCACTGCTTCTTTCATTCCCTCCTGCAGTGGAAGGCTAGGAGACAAGCATGAAAGCAGGCACAGTTCTGATGTCAGTGTGAGAAACAAACACTGAAAGTCACAGTGCGTGACTATGATTTACAGCAGCTGATGGTCTCTGAAAATGCAGGGCACCTGTAGCAACTTCTTTGGAATGCCTATTGCCACCACACCAGGAACAGTTGTAAACACATAGAAGTAAGTCTTGCTAGTGCTTTCCTATCAGTTACTGTTGTCCTGACTTTAATCAGGCAGAAGCAGGGTTCATGTTGAACAAATGATGGACAGAAAAGTCTAATTTGGACTTTGCTGCATGACCAGACCCCAGAGCTGCATGGGGGTTTCTCAGACAGGGTCTCTGCTCTGCCATCCACACCTTTTGCTGCTTGGCAGGGTTGCAGGTCTGAGGGGAAACAACTAGCTAGACAGGATTTGCACAGCACACCACAGCAATGTTTCCATGCCTGCAAATCCCCTACTACTAACAAGTCACATCTAACCACTCAGCAAGATGTAAGACTAAAGTCTTAGGTGAGAACCAAGGTATCAGCAGGAAAAACGGACAGCATTGTTTTGGAAAAAGTAAAAAAAAAAAAAGAACAAAAAGGATAATTTTCCTTTTTATTCTTCTAAGAGTGAGATCTAAGCCTCTATGTCTTTACTGAAGTAACAAAGAGACTCAGGTGTATGTTCCTTATGAAAACTTCAGACTGCTTAAGAAATGTTTACACAAAAGCACAGGAGTTAAGAAGCATGAGCAAGCTTCCCCACTTCAATCAAACCAGCAAGTTTCAGTATGACACATTTATTGCAAGCTTACAATAATGCCCATCTGCCCAGAAGCAGGAATGGAAAGCTTAAGAGTTTGTAATGCTCCACTGAAATTTCACTTGCTGATTAACAAATGAGAATCTCCAACCAGCAGTATGTCTACTTTGGGACACTGAACCTCTGAAAAATGAGATCTCCTGCACAGACTCCCATATCTGTAAATCCAGTCAGGAAAGAGCCCCAGAAAAATAAAATGTTCCACAAGTAATAAAATCATTTATTTCACCCTTTAAAATTATGGCAAAATAAAAACTGTTCATTAATTTAAAGACTGGAAAATACACATGTCTGGATGATGCTCTTAGGCACGTGGTTTAGTTTTAGACAGTCCTGAGAGGGGCAGGGAGCTGAACCCTATGATACTTGTGGGTCTCCTCCGAGCTGAGACATTCTGTGACTCTGATGTGTCACAACATGCACATGCACACACAAACATGTATGCACCCCAAGACACACACACCTGTATGCACATAACTACACCAGCTGCTTCTTGCCACTCTGACTCATGTTTCAGACAACATGACTGCTTGGGGCTGAGCGGGTTCTCCCTGCAGGACAAATGCCAAGCACAGCATTGAGGTGGTTATGTCACTCCCCTCTTCCCTCTTTCAAAGGACAAAAGGGGTACAGAGAAAGCAGGAGAGATTTGCCTAAGTCTGTTCAGCCACACCTGAGATTGAGCCTTGATATAAAACTGCACCAGGGTCTTCACACAGACTGATCGCTTACCATTCCTACATCTGCAGGTTCGGGTAATTAATAGTCAGGGAATTGGTCTAATTAGTTTCAAATTAAATATTTTAAAAACTCACTGAAAATTACAGTGAGTAAGCCATGCTAATTAAATATTGAAAGAATAAGTGAAAATAAGCATCAGGAGAGGTGTCTCTGTGCCCCACTCCCAATGCACAAAGGATTTAAGGGCATTTACTAGAACTCATTAGTTGGATCTGTGAGCTTCTTCTTGACCCCTGATTTTTCTTCAACATATTAAGGCTGTGTAAAATATGTATAAATTCATGAATATGCAAAGCACAGCTACTGAAAATGGATTCATAAAGATTTTCTTAGAAAAACCAAACCAGTGCAGGCTTTGATAACATATCCAAAAGAAAAAAATACACTAAACAATAATAATGTACCATCTCAAAGCAATACAGAAACACTCCACTGCCAGCATGCAAAATATGTAGTAAAAAAGCACTCCTGCAAAAACAACATAGTAATTCTTCTCACGGATACCTGAATATTACATTACATTAGCCCACAAGTGTAGAGTGATGAAAAATGAATCAGGTGGGTAACCTGACAACAAAGAGAGAAACAGTGAGGATAAATACCTCAGTGAAAGTGGAAGATGGAATGGAATTTTTTTCTATAAATATTTATGGCACCAGTGATGATCACTATTCTGCCTGGTGACCCAGCAAACAAAAAATAATTAGATTGTGGCATTTTTTGCCATCATGTAGAGGGAAATCCTGTCTGAGCTCCAGGTGCTCTGCTCCCCCTCTTTTGTTCTCAGGCTTTGCACCACCAGTTCCCCACTGCAGGCCCTTGGGCTCAGCCAGGAAAAGGCTGGGGTGTACCAGGCAAGCTGCTCTAAATGCAGCCACCCCAGCTGGGCCAAGGGAGGGAACAGCTTCAGCTCACACCACATTTCTTTTTCTGGTGGTACATATTCTTGTCTCTCTCCTCTCAGCCACTAAGGACTTTCTCAGTCACTCAGGAACTGGCTGTCTTTGGGACCTCAAATTTATCTGCCCAAGCTTCGTAATATCCCAAAATATTAAAGGAAACTGAGCACTTAATAAAGTAAGAGGTTTCTTAGGAAACTATCTTAAACCACATCATGGTTTCATAAAAACAGCTTTCAGTGCCCACTCTTGCTTCCAAAGATCGCTGCTGCAGACCAGGTAGCATTGGCGGTATTTCATCACAGGTATCCCTTTGCCCAAACTTTAAAAATTGTTCTGTTCTGGACAAAAAGGGGGCATAGTGACATCTGGGGTGACATGGTGACATCTCCCTGGGTGACATCTCCGTGACTGGCTCAGGGAGCTTCCCTTGGTTACAAAGAAGTTGCATTAGACGTCTCCTGCCCTTTAATCCAGGGTTTATTAAAGTCAGTGAGGATGCTGCCTTTAAAATCACTGCAAGCAGTAGTTACCACTTTGTCACCATTCCCTTGCTCTGCATTGCAACAGTGTCATCATTTTGGTAGACAGGGGAGGGCTGCAGCAGAGACACACCTAGGACAGACTGCCTGATCTGGTTACAGGGTTCCAGGTGACTTGAAGGCTTTATTCGAAACCAACAAGGAAAGATGTTCTAAGGAGGCAAACAAGGAGGAAGCGTATTTATCACATCATTTCCTTTCTCTCATTACAATCTCAGTTTTCAAAAAACTACAACTGCAATATGTCCCCAGTTCTCATTGATGTTCAACAGAGCCAAACCCCAGTAACTAGCACTCTGTCCTGTTATTGCACGGAGGTTAATTAAAGAGAGGTGATATTTGCCCCATAGCAGCTAAAAAGACACAGGCAAGAAACAGGGATGCTACATTCAATTATCCAAGTCTCAGCCAGAAGCCTGAGTGTTGAAAATAACTCTTGCAAGAAGAAGATACATATTGACATACAGTTTTAACAGAGGACTGACTTAGAACAAGGTTGAATATAATCCCTCCAGTTTCGTCCTTTCCAGGTGACACACATCTTCACAAAAATGAAGAGCAATGTTTTGATTGTGCTTTTTACTGACTAGCTTCATAAACATGCTGAGTTCAAAGCCTATGTTGAACATGGGTATTTTCATCTGGCCCTGTGCTTTGGAGTTACTTCATATCATTGAGATATTTTTCATTCTAAATGATGTCCTGATTGATTGTAATTTGTGACTTATGATTAAAATTGCAGCTGACCATTAAAAATGCATTTGCAGCATTCTTCAGATTCTCCAGAGTCAGCTGAAATAAAACAACCCTTGCCAAATGGTTTCACAGCCTGATACCTGAACAGCAAGAACATTTTCTACTATGTTTTTAAAACATTCCCCTTTTTTTTTCTGAAATTTACCACTCTCACCAAAAAAAAAAAAAAAAAAAAAAAAAAAAAAAAAAAAAAAAAACAAAAAAAAAAAAAAAAAAAACACCCCCAAAAAAAAAAAAAAAAAAAAAAANAAAAAACAAACCACAAAAAACACTCAAACAACCTTGACTCAAAAACATCACAGAAAACAATGGGAAGCATGGCTGAAAACTGAGCAGGGATGTTGGGAGATTCTGGAGGAAAACAATTCTCCACAAGGTTCATCTGTTGGGATCTTTCAGGTCTTGGACTATAGTAACTCCCTCAAGATTTTCCAAGAGCGAACACAAACCATCCTGATCAGGAATCTCCTGTCTCTCACATTCATCACAGTGGCCCAGGCTCACAAATTTCGAGTTCATTTTCTGGCTCTGCTCCAGACTTTGCCATATCTGCATTTCAGCTCCCAGCTGTGAAGCCTGGCTGCAGATGGGCACCCACCATGCACCCAGCACCATGGCCCTGGTTACACTGGTGGCCTCCAGACAAAAGCAAAAAGAATTATGACCATGTGAATGTTTTCATCTCACTGTAACAACCCCGTAAGTATAGCTCTTGGAGCAGGATGATTTTTTTTTCCTTTTAAAATAAGCTGGCATAATTGGAGATAAAAAAGAAACATGTAAGGGCTTGTGCAGCTCCAAAGCCAGGGATTATTGCAAAACAACTCTTACCTCATTGCTGTCTATTTCACATTTTGCAACTTTAGCCACGGACAAATCAGTGCCTACATTATTTTTTGATTTTCCTCTTATTTGCTGCCTAATTTTCTTATTTCTTTTTAAACAATAGATCAAAAAAATGACAATCCTTTTCCTTGCAAGCTTTTGTTTACATTTGCATGCCTGTGAAATTAACTACGTGGAATCATAGAATGCTTTGGCTTGACCTTTAAATGCCATCTAGTTCAACTCCTCCTGTGCTGAGCATGGACTCCTTGAACTAGATCAGACCTCTGCCTAACCTGACCTTGAATGTTTCCACAGAAGGGACATCTACCACCTCTCTGAGCAACCTTTTCCAGAACTTCAGCATCTTGATTGTAAAAGATGTTTTCCTTGCATCTAATCTGAATCTACCCCCTTTTAATTTAAAACCATTACGTCCAACTTTTCATTCACTAGTACCTGTGGATACTGAAAGTGGGAGATCAGGCAGCAACAGCAGAGTTTGAGTCTGTGTGAAATCAAGTCACATAACTTTCTCACACAGGCCTGAGAAATTGTGAGGAAGAATCAAAAACAACCTTTGGAATGTGAAACCGTTAAGGTGGAAAACCGTTAGCAGGTCATGTTTTTCTAACTTGTTGTTTACTTACAAAATATGGTTGAGGGCTGTTGTTCTAAGTGTCCAATCAAGTTTTTTTTCTCGGAACTGTCTATAAAAAGGATGATGTAAAATGAAGTTTTGCCTTCTCTTTTGCCTAGGAGATTGGAGAGTCTGTGTCGTTATTAGGGCCGTTCCTAATAAAGTAACGACAAGTACCCCCAACTGCAGTGTTGTTCTCTGCAGGGCTGCTCTCATATTTTACAGCTCGTGGATATTTGGGACTCAGAGAACTCTGGTATGGTTCCATTTCACCTTTTCTCACCAAGACCTGTTATAACCAGAAATTAATGATCTTAATTATTCCCTTTATTATTATTCAGCAGAACTTATATTTAAATATTCTTTCTCCCCAAACTTAGTTAGTAAGCTTGTCAACAAACTTAAAACTTAGTCAACAACTACCTTTAATATGCTCCCTTACAAGAAATTAAACTCAAAAGCTTTGTGATTATTTTTGAGCGTTGTCAGTTCAGACTTAGTATTAAATTAAAAGCTGTTTCATAATGTTAAAAAGAATCTTCTGTATAATAATCTGCCTTCTGATGGTAATTTTGTATAATTAATGCCCCCTTTCCATGCAATCTTTTGTGTTCTAAAGTTTATTCTGTACTCCCACATGGAAAATTAGATCCTTCAGCATGTGGAGACATTTACAGAATACAGCTCACAACTACCCATTGAATAAATAAAACAGTGAAATGAAGGGAAAATTATGTTAAAATAGCAACTATTTTTTCTTTCAAGCACTACAAGTGACTTCATTCAAATGACAGGAAAGGAGATGATGGTAGCCACTGTTAGAGATCACCACCCTTCACATGTGCTGCTTCATCTCTCACCAGGACAGGGAAAGCCTCTGCTGGAGGTTTTTTCCACCTTTCACCATAGACAAGCTAATTACAATGCTCACTGGAGTGGTGGGAGAGGGAGCAGGTTCAACCCCCAGACCTCCCAGCCATGTCCACACACCCCCTCTCTATTCAGTTTCTCCTGACTAAATCAATCCGTGGAAGACTGTGCACACCACAAACACACATCCACCCAAATCCAGGCAAAATATTTTAAAGCCATGCTGGACAGCCTATCCACAGAACCCACCATGAATCCCAGAGAGCTTGAAACTATGACAGAAGACCTGAGGATGTCTCCTGAGTGCTCATCATCACAAGGTACACCACAGCATGTGTCCCCTTCCTCACTCTCCCCACTTTGCTGTGCATTTTTCCTTGCAAAAACCATACTATGCTATAGATTTAGATAGTGGTTGCTGCAATGGTAAAAATCTCCTATAATCTCATAATTTTAGTTTTTGCATCTTAGATTGCTCCAAAGTCTCTTGTCTGAAACCTGGGAGCAATTAAAACCTGTTAAACCTTTAGCCAGATCAAAGTTGCAAGATTTTTCTAATCCTCTGCATTTGCATGTTTTATGTTTCAGACACCTAACTAAACTGCTGGCAAAATATCTTTAGAGAAATTCCAATTTATTATCTTCCACTGTTTTTCCAGTTTCCTAACAGAAAATGGGTATTTTCCCTCCCTTCCCAAATTTAGCAGGCAGCACCACAGAATCTGTGCAGTGGCCAGATTCATCTCAAAGAGGTGATACTCTGAAATCCCTGGAGCTTCTTATGGGTTACACAATGGGTTAGACTTTACTGGCCAGGCCAGTTCTTGCAGTTTGCAGATGCATGTTCAGTGGGCACCTCCAAAACTGAGGGTTCCTTTTAAATACACCATCCAGCAGAACTTATAGCATCTTTAGCAGAATTTATAGCATCTTTCATGTGCATTAAAGATCTAATGGTGACTATAAGTTGATGATGAAGCAAACTTCTCAAAGACCAAAATATTCACCTATCTTCTAGGAGAGAAGAAACTGGACATTCTCAGTAGTGATAAATAAATGCAAAATTAGAATTAAGTGCCATTAGTGCCTTGAAAATAGTTACAAAGTTCTGCTGGAAGGAGCAGAACATTTCCTGTCAAAATGAGTTGTATGTAAAGAATTTTCCTCCTGGTGTTTGTTTCCTCTTGTAATCTCCTCTTTCCACATCCTCCTCTGAGGCTATGGGATCTGACACACAGTTTCAACCTGGGCAGAGATAGAGGATGGGATTCCCAGCATTGTGTTGTAAGAACGTAGGGCGAAAATGTAGGAAACTGCCTTTACTCTTGAGAGAATCCAGTTTATCTGGGCATCTCATTAGTGTGGTGCCAGGGAGTCCAGGTGAGACCTGTCCAAAGGTAGCAAGTGCATAATTGTTTCTTTTACAGGTCCAGCAGCCCACAGGTTTTACAGGAACAACCAGAATGTACAGCTTACACAACTCTTCCCATGCAGAAGCATGTAAAAGAATAATATAATCCACAAAGAGATCAGAGGATGCATTATGATCAGCTCAAATACCCCCCAGAATGCAAAAAATGCCAAAATCTCCTCCTCTGAAATGCAGCGCTGCTAAAAGTATCAGCTGCCATAACTACTTTTTTTAAACAATGCAGAACCTGACATCTGCAGAATATGAACTAGTGTAAGGCTTTAAAAATAAATAAATAAAAAATTTACATGGTTCCTTTTTGTTCTCCCAAACAACTCCAAGCACAGTGTCACTGTTTAACCAGCAAAACTGCCCTCCCTTCATGGTGCCGAAGGACCTGGTTAAAAGCAAAATAAAAAGCAGCCTCAGTGTGATTATTTTTTTTTTTTTTATCATGTGCCAAGTATGACAGCAACCTTGTGCACAGGAAGCATCTGGACACACTGGAAAGAATTTCCTGACCAGCTCTGAGTGACAAACTCAACTAACAGCTCCTTTACACCAGCTACAGAAGAACAAATTGCTCCCATGCTATCACTCCGGGGGCAATGGCTGGGGAGGAGAAATAAAGGATTTCATCCCCCTCTTCATTATTCTACCTAAAACAAGCAAACAATCAAAGTCCAAAAAGCCAGTATAATGGATTGAGAAGCTTTTTGGTTTGGTCTGTAAACATGGAATTCCATGATACCAGATGATTCAGCCTGAACTGCTCAGCTGTGAGAAGAGAAACTTGGAAAGCAGAACCCTATTAAAATGCTGAAAGAGTAAGGTAATTTATTTGTCTTCCAAAAGATAATTCACAAAAAATTATTGAGCAAAAACAAACAAAAGACCAGGTAAAGGAAACACAGCATGTTACTAGCTTGAAGAAAAAAAAAATGCAGTTTAATCTTTCATAAGCTTTCCACACAATACAAAGTCTATCTGTCTAAATTTCTCTTAAATGGCACTGACTTTGAAGAATAAATGCTCAGCTGGTGATTTATGTTGATTAAAAAAGCCTCAATATTATCAGTCTTCAGGACCTTGAGGTGTTTAGTAATACCAAAAATATCTGCTCATAAAAGATGATTCCCCTCCTCCTTAAACCCAAATGCTCATTAATTTTTTGCAGAATATTTATTACTTCAGTCATTCCAAAATCAGTTAAAATAGAAGAAGCAGCAAATAGAAGTTGTTAGGAAAGTTACACAAGCACCCACCAGAATCCTCTCGAGAGGGAAAAAAAGTAAGAAGAAAAGAATTGAGGCTCAGTGGGAAACACAAACAGATAGAGGTGGCTGAAAACAATTGGTAAGATTTAGAAAATAAATATGGATAGTAATGACCTGCAAAAAATATATTCACAACCATTCCAACATATAAAGGTGGAGAAAAGTACAAAAATCAACTTGGCAGTGCTGGGTTAATGGTTGGACTTGATGATCTAAGAGATCTTTTCCAAACTTTATGGTTCTGTGACTAACTATAGGCTTCCTTTCCTGGGCTGGGGAAGGATCCTGAACAAGTTGAAATATGTATTGTGAATGTTTTTGCCAGGCTTAGACTCCAGCACATGGAGCAGTGCTAGATGAGCTGTTCAGGGGGGAATTGGTGAGGCCATAGAGTACAAGAAGCTGTGAAATGATGTATTCACCTGCTAAGTGAGCAGCTGATGATTAGAAATACAATTACTCTCCCTGTAGTAACTGTGGATGGTGCCACTATCTGTACATTTATTTAACAGCCTCTGGATTCCTGTTAAACTTTGCTCCTTGTGCTTTCTGTGAAATGAGTTTCACAGGTTATACATAATGTAAAAAGGGAAAAAAAAATTCCTTTCAGGAGGCTTATTACTCACTGATCTTCTGCTCTGCTGAGAGACCCCTGTTCTTGAATAATAAAGCAAGGGTGAGAGCAGTCCCATTCATTTCCTCTGACACACAATATAGGACCAGAAGAAATGCTGACTCAAGTCACCTTCAAAGAATTTTAAAGCATTCAATGATGCCACAAAAAACTCAAACATCTTCCCCTGTGATACACGCTCAAGGAAATTTATCATTAACTCCATCTTTGCCTCCTCTGTCAGCTGTACAAGTGAAGCTGATTCATAAGTGGTTGAGGTTCTGCGCAAGTGCTCATTTTCTGCCAGTTCCCAGGCTCTAGGGAAGCGCACGTACACAGGTCATGGTGCTCCAAAGGTCCCACACAAGAGGTCCCTGCCCTCCTCCACAGTCATGCCACGTCCCTGGCTCCTGCCACCCAGCACTGAGGTATCTCCCAGAGCAGGCAAGACCACAGAGAGGGCTTGTAGTCTTGTGGAAGACTAAAGCTACTGCCCTAGAGATAACAGAAATCAGCTATTCTAGGCCACCCAGGAAGGGTACAAAGAGAACAGACAAGTTCCTCAGGAAATACATTGCCCTGCAAAGTCTTTGTTTATCACAAATGGCCTCCCATGCCTCTACTTAAGACAAAACAAAGAAAAAAAAAAACAGGAAAAAACCTGACACTGACGTTTTACTTCAAAACTTTTTCTGTAAAAAAGGAAAATTAAATTAAATTTCAGTGTATGTACAATTCTGGTGATTGGAAGAACACTTTCTTTATTACTTTGCCTCTCACAGTTAGTCCACACTTCAAATACTTATACAGATACTTTTCACAAGTCTCTGCTTTCAAAAGAAGTTCCATCCTCTTTATGTTACTGAAAAAAAACCTTTAAAGATTAAGGTATTAAAGGGTTTCTTGAGTGGATGGAAGGAAAATAATTTTAAAAAAGAAACTGTTATTTCAACTTCTTTTTCACTTTTCATTTTTTTTTAAACTGACACACACTTGTCCTATTTCTTCCTCTGCAAACAGAGTGAAACTTTGTTTCCTCCAGATGATCATGACTTTGAAATGACAGCAGAAAACCAAACACGCCTGGAATAAAAGTGTTAAACACATCTTCACCCTGTCTTGCAGCTTCTTTCCCATTTCCTCCCAAATCCCATGCCAGGTGTCCAACTCCTGCCCCAATAAACTTCTGACACCTCTCTTCCCAATGTTTCTGTCAGCAAGGTCAGCTGCAAAATAACCAAAACAGGCACTCTAGTTTTACCATCACCACACTGCAGAAGCCAGACTGCCACAAACTCTGCCCAGCACATCCAACCCACCAGTCCTGCTCAGTGTTCCTTCCACTCCTAAAGACTGATATTGTTTCATAGAGCCTTAGGATTTTGCTACATTCTCATTCTTTGTTTTCACATTGCATTGATCACCCATTCCCTGGATATCAATCCTGAGTGCTGTGTGTGTTTTCACTTAAAAGATGCTCTCTGCACCATTCTTTTAAAACATGTAGGAGACCAAAGAAACAAAACCCATTAGGACTACCCCAATGAACGTCCAGCATGTTGATGCTAGCCTGCAGAGAGAACATCTTACCTAAGCAGGACTGGGATTTATCTGGCTGGGGAACAGCTCTGTGGAAAGAGTCCTGGGGGTCCTAGTGCACAAGTTCAGTGAGTGAGTAGTGTCCTGCTGCAGCACAGAAAATCAGCAGGATGCTGGGCTGCACAACCAACACCAGCAAATATAGTGAAGTCATTATCCCAATTTATTCAGCACTTGTCAGGCCACGCCTGGAATACTGTGTTCAGTTTTGGTTCCTGTTACACAAAACAGATGTGGGCAGGCTGGAAAGGCTTCAGAGAAGAGCCACAAAGATGATCAAATATGGAGACTCTCTCTTGAAAAGAAATCATGTCAAGGAGAGGAGTGGTAATGGGTACAAGGTACTCCTGGGGAGATTCTGATTATACACAAAAGGAAAATTTTTCATGTGAGGACAATCAGCTGTTAGAATAGTCTCACCAGAGAAGTGGTGAATTCCCCAGTGCTGGACACCTTTAAGATTCAGATGGACAGAGTGCTGGGCTATCTTGTCTAGCCCACAGCTATAGCTAGCTATAGATAGCACTAGCTATCTTGTTTTTGCCAAGAAATATTGGAACATGATCCTTGAGGCTCCTTCCAACTGGTACTCTATGGCTTTATGATTTAATAGAATGAAAAGAAACAAAAAATCATTTTCTCTCTGTATATATACAAATTATGTTTAAAATAAGACATCATTTAATGCAATACATGCAAAAATTTACAATGTATATACAATCATGCTTGTCACAACAAAGTACTACACAAAAGAGAATATTACTTTTCCATATGGAGTGTATATTACACCTGGAAAGAATGATTGCATGCACCTGAGCCTCTGGTTCAGGGAACTTGGGAATTTACATATCTCTCAGAGTTGCAAAGCACACAGTAAATAATGCAATTCAAGTTATGATGGCCTCAAATACCCATTTGACTCCCCACAAATCAGCCAAGCACTTGTCTTGATCAGATCATCATCACTTGTCAGATCATCCAGACTGAAGAACAAGTTTTGAAGTTTTAAAACATCCTTCACACCTGTCTCCAATGTATCAGCACTTCAAAAACAATTCACATTTTAAAAGAAATTTAATAATCAACTGAGAAGTTGAGGGTACCTGGATTTATTTTTTGGATCACAAATTTACAATACAGTGTATTATTTTTTAAAAAACCCTATAAAAGATGTTCAACAGGATTGTGCCAACAAACCAGAGTGTAGGATCCAAACACTTCTCAGAGCAGTTTAATAGACATTAGAATTATTTTGGAATAAAACAAATTTTCTCACTTCCTACTTCACGTAGTAGAAGATACCATGCACTCTCTGATGTGCACATCAGTATTAAATGAAAGTAAAAAATTAATTCAGAGTAGCGCCAAAAGCAGTATAAACATAAGACTCATGATGAATAACAAGGTATAGGTAATTTTCAGGTTTGCTGTGAAATTATGACACCTATTTCCCACAATACAGCATGATTAAAACACACATTTCAGTCCTCTGCATCCCTGCCTACAAACTCACTTGTTCCAGTCCATCAAATAAGAAAATCATAAGTGGCCAGCTCTAGCCTTATCGAAATAATAAGCCCCAAGGAGCTAAATTCCTTATGTTACTATCCTTCCCTGACATCTTTTTGTCTTTTACAGTGTAGCATATGAAGCCCCTAAGTGTTATGGGGCACTACTTACGCTGTAAGCAAGTTGCCTGTCACACACAGATTCACAAATACTGGCTCCATGCCTTTGCCTGTCCTGATATGATTTTCTAGTTGTATAAAAAGGCACTTTTTTTTTTGTTATGGGGACCTCTGAACTTCCTTACAGATGCTGGAGTGACTAAAGCCTTATGCAAGATCCCCAGGGATTAGCTTAATAATGATGTGTGAGATTTTGCATGAACTGTGTCACCAGGGATTAGAAATGTTAGAAGGAGAACCAACTTGTCTTGTTTGGTTTTATTTTTCTTTCCATTTCTTTTCATTTGGCTACATATGTTCAGACTCGCACAGCCTGGACTCTAATTCCAATCACGCTCAAATGCTGGGAATAGAAACACAACTAGGAATAACAAACTTTTATTGCAATCTTTTAGAATCCCCTCTTCAAGACAGATGTCATTCAAAATCTGTAAAAAGGGATCTGCAAGTGTTGACAGGTCAACAGCTTTTCAGAGGTTTTCCATGTCAACATCAAAGTGATTATTTAACAATATTCTTCCCTACTTCAGCCCTATGGAAGAAATCAATCTTCACATCCAGCAGTTCACAATGCAAAAGTGAGTGGGTAAATCTGAATCAATCTTACACTTCGCAAAAATATTTCCCAAACTCACCACAATCAGTGTACTGACATGTAAGCATAAGAGGTGCATTTATACTTTCAGAAAGCTTTTAAATTATGCCATTTATGTATATGACAGATGTCAAGGATCTTGAGACTGGGAAAAATCAGTTAGATGTAAATTAGAGAGATTTGTAATACCCAGGTTATTTTAGTATAAGCTCATTCATTTGCCAAGCTTTGTCAAGAGACAGTCTTGCTATTTATCTACAGAAGAATAAACAAGACTCCTCTAATGAAAATTTCCTGAACAGTATGTCTTACTTGATAATGTCTCAATCCTTACATTATTTTCAGATGTTATGTTATTTCATATTTCTTTAATATATTCAACTGTTCTCTTTAGTGTGCACTCTTCTCTCATTCACAATTATAAAATCAAGAACATTGAATTTTTAGCAGATATATCTCTTTGAAAATCCCCAAACCCAACAATTTCTTACAAAACTGGAGGAAAGTCAACTACAATAGAGGACAGACTCTGCTGCACAACCCAGAGTAGAACACGTGCAGAACAGGGACAGAACAGTCACAACTAATCTTAACACTCTCATTTCTGCAAGCAGATTCTAGGTGCTCTAGTAAGATTCAAGACACCATATGGATCTGACAGTTTGTGTGATACAGAAGTGAATTTGGCATGGCAGGTCTGCTGTGAGTGAAATGTGTGTCCAGAGCTCAAGCATTAATTGCACATACATAAATGAGTACTTGCTCCTAGTTAAATGGTTCTAACTTTCTCCAGGGAAGAGACATTTTAAATTCCCTTCTCAATATAAGTTTGACATAACCTGTAACTACCTTTACACATACTAGATTTCAGAAATTCCTAAGTCTGACCCCAAAGACATTGTTATTAACACACCTGAACTGCAGGAAGTACTGCTGTGTTCTGCATTACAAGCCACAAGTGTAAGGATTTGCCTTATCTGAAGCACAAAAGCAGAATCCCAGGAACTAATCTGATCCCTCTATCAACATTTAAAGGAAGATTATCTCTCCTGCAAAGACTGGGTGTCCTTCAGTAAGTCAGTTCTCTGCTGGCTGCTACTGATAGCTGAACAAGCTATTCCCAGAGGTACCATTGCATTTTCCAACCAGCCATGAAGAAAAGAAGCACAACCATTTCCCATGTCATATGCACAGTTGAGGAAAAAGAACCAAACATGAACTCAAGAACTCATTTCCCTGTCTGATCAGAAATATCTGATGCTCTGTGAAATGTAACAAACAAACTGTCCCCCCCTTACCATTTTCAACTGAATTTCACCATGAACTTGCAAGATAGTAGATGGGACTTGAACAGTTAGCATTTCACAACAGTGAAGGAGGGAAAAAGAAGTCTTAACTACACATAACTCAGGTGTATATACACATACAAAACCCTGAGATTTCCATCCAATCTATCAGATTAGAAGGTCAAACAAGCATCTGAAATTTCTTATATTATCTGATCAAGGTCTCCAAACCCCTTCCACACATCACAAATTTTGTCATTAAATCGATTCAAATAAAGCAGTGACTGATTTGATCTACTGTTTTTTGGAGGCTTATCAAAATTATTTCTTGATTGTGAAACAGGAATAAATAATAGCTGACAAACACTTGAGAGTGCTGATTTACCGGTTCATTAGTGTCTGAAAACATGGCCCAAAGGCTTCTCCTGCAAACATTTAGAGTCAACTATTATTTATTAACTATTATTGCATTCTTTTGTAAGTGGAAAAAGATCAAGAAGTTAATTCAACTGACTATACTTAAGTCTACTAAACCAAGTGCAAGCATTGCAGCTGGTCCACTACCGGCGTACAGAAATGGTTTGGGGCTAATTAATTAACTTCTGGCAAATTCACTTCAATTCTTACAATTCCCTCCTAGTTCTAACCACAGAAATACCTGAACATCTTCCATTTACTTTCTTAGATACCATCAAACCCTGTTTCACCAGAACTACTAAATTCCTTTCTAATTGTTTGTTGCTCCTCCCAGGTGCTCCTATGCTCATTCTATATAATAACAAGGCTTAGTATTATGGAAAGGGTAAAAAAATAACCCCATACACTCTTTCCAAGTGGCTCTCCGTGGCCAAACTCTCACAAGATCTCATTTTACCAGTGAAATGTATAGTGGTGAAGAAAACAGCAGAATTAACCTTAGAGGATAGTATAGATCTATATTCCTTCCCCACATTCAACACAGACACTTGTAATAAACAGGCTTTCTGAAGGAAAGGTATTGAATCATTTTCCAACTGCAGTGCAATCAATCACTTGAAACATTATTTTTGTTTTATTAGATGCTTCTCTGTCTGAAGTGACAAGAAGGTACTGATTATTATTTTCTCCAGTCTCAAATCTGGCATTTGTCCCAGCCAGTAGGGAAAGGGGGCAGAAAGTGTAGAACTACACTCTCCCATCCGTGTGCAAATTGTATCATAGTTACCTAATTTTCCTGAAATATATAAGAACATATTATTTAAGTTCACTGCTAAGTGTCTGACAGTAATAAATGAAGGCTACTATTTGGAAAATTTGTCATAATTATTTCTAGATCCTAACTCATTCCACTAAATATTCCTACAGTACTGCCAGTGTAAACACTAATGAAATGCAGAGCAGGCATTGTTATCACTCATGTTTCATAGTGATGCCATGTGAATATGCAGGACAGCAGATACTGCCCTCCCACAAACCTTTCTCTCCCATCCTTTACAGGATTCCTGTGCTTTTACATCAGCTGATAAAATAACTTTTAATCATCTGCATTGGCATACCCAGGCACACAGTACATTTTGAGCCTGCATTTTTGGCAACAGATCCTAAAATTTAGCAACAACGAAAGCTTTGATTCATAAACCATAAGATCACAAATAACCACATAGATACTTCCAGCTTTTAATCCAGTATCTCATCTAATCTACACATAAAAAAGTTCAAAGAGTATGTCTTGCCCACTTCCCTTAGCAAAACAGACAATGGCAAACTACCAAGACTGGTTAAATATTTCTGCTGCCTGCCCTAATATTTTCTGCCCTTAGTTTTGGGACTGGCAGTAGCTCAATAACTCAGAATTTTATAATTTATGGAGAAATACACAGTAAACATAAACTAAGAATAGTAAGTATATAGAGATGCTGTTTTTTTCTTCTAAATCCTGAATAAAGTAATTCTGTAAAATACATTTTGCAAATAGAGCAAAAAGACACTTTTTATGCATAAATGATGTTCACTTTTCACCATGTATTTTACCAGTAGGAAGAATCTTGCAATGTAACAGAATGCAAACTGTTTCCTAGGAAAACTAAAATATGCACTATTTTTAAGTCATGTAAAGAATACCAGAGCAGAGAAATGGTTCAAAGAGAAAACTTTCTCCAGCAGAGAACTGACCAGACAGCAAGTTAAATCTACTGATGATCTTAAAATTCTCCAATTATGGGTGCATAACTGAGCTTTGCCCACAGTGTTTACATGACCTCCAATGAACATCCTGAACTACAGCCAATATTCACTAGAACCAACTACTGGGTAAACAACTGTGAAAAAAATATACAGGAAAAGCTTTGTCAAGTTTGTAGCCCACAACTGCATACAGTAGGAATTGATGGAGCCTTTGCAATACAAATAGTGCCCCAAATCAGGTCTCCACACAGAGAAAGTTTCCAGTGATAAGGGACACATGTAAGGCACGTTCTTTTAAAAAACTGACTCCCATTAAGCAGCTCATTGTTCATAAAGGGAATGGTGTTTACACAGGAAAAAGTCCACTTTCAACAAATCTGAAATCCAACAGATGTTTCCTTCTATCTAAGCAAAACAAATTTGCAACCTATTTCTGCCCAACCAGAAAGCTTCAAAATTATTTCTGCAGGAAAAAAAAAGCCCTCCATAGTTGACAGAATGATCTTGGAAAACACGTTCAAAAAAACTTGTATTTCAAAATTGCAACTATTACTAAAGTGAATTAACTTTAAAGAAATCACTGTTCTTTAAAGAAAATATCTTATGATCTGGATTTGAAGAGATACAGCATGATAATTTTGGTTTGTGAAAGAGAAAGCAGGGCAGACTGTTAACTCACTAGTGCTCTGCACTGCAATTGCTCTCCTCAAATCTATTTCACCTCCCTTCTTCAGACCTCCGGCAACACCCCTCCAAAGCTCCTGGCTGCTCTTGGCTTTTCAAATCTCATAAGACTTCTCTTCCTCTGCAAACAGCAAATAAATAACAGAAGTGGTTGAGCAGAGTATAAAAGGTGGATCTTTTCATTTTTACAGTACATACTAATCCTATAGCAAGCCTATGCACTTTGTCGAAGCATAGAAGACAAAAAATTTCAGGCTTTGCCAAAGTTGTGCAGTTGAGACTGTGCTGTTACACAGCTCACTTTGACTTACCATCAGGAAAAAATCTCAGGATTTTCAGGATGTGGTGACATTCTGCTGCACAACTGAATGCTGCAAAGACACCATCTTCCAAGGAGCTGGTGTACTTTCTGTACCCAACAATACTGAACTGAGATGGATCACAGGTTTATCAATTTTTTTATACCTTTTACAAAATGTAGCTGCAGAGGTCAAATAAATTACATTAATAGCTAGACATAAACATCAAAGCCAAAGTTAAAATAGTCTTAAACATGAGTATGACAAGTGTATTCAGCACATGCAACCTTCTGTGCCACCTTGACTCCACAAGTCCCTTCTTCAGCAGATTTCACTCCCATTATTTCCTCTCCAGTTATTTTGTGAGCATTATACAAAGTTCCCACCTCTGTAATGTTTTACATGCAGCACCTTCAGCACTGAGGTTCCTTACCCCTGCTGAAGCCTCTGCATGCCCTTGAGATGAATATAAGAAGGCAGAACTCAAATCTGTCAGGCATGCAATGCACCATTATTACAACCAACATGAATATCAGCAATGCAAAGGAAACCCACTGAGATGCAATTCAAATCTGCCTATCAAACAATTATAGCAGAAAGTAGAAGTGGTTTTCTCTTTCCTCCAGTAATCTTATTTGTCCTTTAAATAGATCTTAAGTATAACCTTGAACTGTCAGCATTTCTGTAAAGAAATACCAGCTCAGACCTAATTGGATTTGTCAGATAATCACAGCCCAACAGTTCTCTGAGATCTAACAGATGAACAGCTGTGGGACAACCTTCCACATTGTAATGTAAGAATATGAGTTCATTTCAAGAGGGACTATTTCCTCTGAAATTAAGTGATGAAAAGACATAATTTGTTGCCCTGTGCCTTAGCAATATCATGATGTGGTATGGCATAGATAAGGTTGTGTGAGCTGCTCCCTTATAGAAAATTATCTGCCATTAACTGTTCAAACACTGTCACTTCAGGCTGCTCTGAATATAGGAAAATGGGGGAAGAAAAGATCACTGAGAATTCTGACTTGAAGATGTAACAGTAGCATTTGAAAAGAAAACAAGTATGTATTACATCACATATAAGCAAAATAGATAGCAGAATATGTATCTTAGCTGAAGAGCAGAAATACTTCCTATTCCTCTGGACTTCTTGCATCACCTACATATATAGACACACAAAAACGTGCTCTCTGTGTCATCAGCTTCCTGTTCTGTTCAGGCTTCTATGGGCTGGAATAGTGCATTTTAAAGACAATCTAGGGGATAATGGCCTAAAGGCCACACTAGCCTCATCCTTTGAAATCATGGAGCGGTTGCATGTTCAGGAAGTATAATAAGCCAAATATTAAAACACTTTCAATGCCTACAAATTATGGTTTCTTTAATGATCTGGATTATTTCATCTGTATCTGGATCCAGAAGAAAAGTTATTACCCAGATTTTACATTGAAACTTGAAGTGATGTTCATTTCCCTGATTTTAAAATAACGGTCATACAGTTTATGTACCTAAATATATTTACATTTAGAAGAATATCAACTTAAGAACTCTACAATATTATTTTGTGTATTTGCAGAGTTGGTAACCAGCATGTATATGACTGAGGAATGTAAGCACTTTACATGTGCTTTGGAATCTTCTTCCAAACTATTCTTGGCACTGAATTCCAACCCATGCTTTGCCTGGGGCAAAAGTGAATTAATGTATTGAGTCTATAGCTAATAACAGTCAGGAGTTGCACACTTGCCTACCTGTTGGCTTATCCACACCAAGGAATCCAGCCTGTCCCAGGATTTTAAACACTTTATGTGCTGGGAACTGTCCTTCTTCTTCCCACTTGTCCACAAAAGGATTAATCTCCTTGTCAATGATCTAGATTTGGAAAACAAATTGTACAAGTTATAAACACGGGCATCCTACACAAAAACTGTAATTCATGAAGAAGAAGAAAAATAATATACAGGGAAAAAATTGAAAGCCCACTAGTTTTCTTACTTCCTGTTGGCTTTTCTTATTCTCCACTCACCCACAACTATTACAACAAATGTAATGAGGCAAATGTAAATAATTATTTTAGCAATTACTACTAGAACAGGCCTTCAGGGCTAATTTAAGCATCTCCAAAGTCTATGAAAATAGGTGTTTCCCCCATTTGTTACCTTTTTGGGTACAGTTTCTAGAAAGTGACAGGAAGGGAAATCTGGATTATCCTCAAAGGAACCTTGGCAAAAAAGGTTGATGACTACACACAGTACCAAGAAAGTCAGGTAGAAGAGATTCATTTCCTCTCCCTTTGCCTGAAACACTCTCAAGGAAGTCAGTGCTGTTCAGGGCATTTACGTCTAGTCTGTATTTAGACTTCCCCACAAGTCTGACAGAACATATACTGGAAAAGTATGATCTTCTTCCAAAATTTATAATATTCCCAAATCTAATCCCTGGGCAACTCTTGACTGTGCTACTGCTAGCGCTGCACACCTTCCAAAAGTCAGCGTCCTAAGCTGCCTGACTACAGTCCTTACACCGCTGAGGTTGCAGCGTTCCCTTCCAGCCCTTGCAAGCAAAACACGTCTGGAGTACAGCCACTGCATTCAGCAACACTTTCAGGTTTCAGGGCACAACAGCTGGATCTTTCCCTCCACTAAGTCACAGATTTCCATGGCCATGGGAAAGGAGCAAAGTGGGCAGTCTGCAGGTGTGTTCTTGCTGCCTGCCAGGCTCATCATGCAGCAGCTGGATCGTGCCCACCTCTACCTACCCCTGCAGCCCAAACCAGGCCTTGGCACAGGCTGCTTCTGCCATGCAGCCAAGGGCACCACACACCTCAGTCAGCCTGACGAGGGGTTCCAAAGGGAGGGAACCCCCCTCCAAACTAAACCCTACCAAGACAAACACCAGTTCCCAATAGAAAGGTAATGCCTTTAACCTGTCTTCAATTATTTCTGCAGGCACTGTTTCATGAAGAATTTGTTATTTCAAGAACTTACTCCTCTTAGTCTTCTTTACCCACTAAATAAACAAGCCCTGTGGTGCTAACTATTTCTTGAGCTGGAAATAGAATCCTCTCCCTCCTAGACTGTGTTCTTGAGACCCTGCGGAACCTTCTTCCAAACTATCTATTTATTGCACATTCTTTGGAGAATTTCAGCCCATATATGGCCGTTTTCTGCCTTCCAGTCGGCCACAGAAATAGGCATACTTGAATGCTGGTAACAGAAAAATCATTTTTTCACTTCTCTCACCAAATTCAGAGAAATTCATATACTGAATGTTCATCTCATTCAGAATTATTATCTCTCCCTCTCTGTTATTTTGATTAACACAGGCCTAATTACCAATAGTAAAAAAATACTTGGCAGAACCCTATCTAGGAGAGCTCATGTTTCTCTTCTATACTGCCATATCCCATATGCTCAGATCCTAAGATGCTGGCCCTCAGTGTTGAAGGTGGTGAAACACCTTTTTGGCTGTAATAGCATCTGGCAATGCTCATTGGATAACACCCAGGGAAATACTTAGAGGAGCATACCATGAAGTTATTTCAGTGTTTTGATGGATCTTGGCAAAATATGTGGTGAGTATACTAACACAGAGTTTTGTTTGTTGTAGCTAGTACTGGGCCAAGTATTTTGTAGCCTACATACAAAGCTACCTTTGAAGTTAAGCAGATTCTGAATGACTAAGCCATGATTTCTGCAGGTTTGCTCCTGTGCCTTTGAGTAAAACTCAAATTGCTTAACAGAACTGACCTATTACCAGGTGAGGTTTGCCACATGAGTAAAACAAGATCTCCCTTGCATGACACAACAATAAAACCCCCAAAGACAATCTCACTGAACAAACCATAAATTGTGTATGGCTTAAAAAAAATAAATAAAAAAATCACAGTCCAGATACTGATAGCCACAGTATCTTCTTAGTTATTGGACCATTCACTGTGTTTTTGAAAAAATTTAAACAAGTCCCGTCAAAAGCTTTTATGCTTCAGTCACAAATTGCTTGCAAAAAAATCACACATGTTATTTTATAAACATAAGAGGATTGGGGGAACACCTTCCCTTGTACTGCCACATACAAACATAAACTGAATTGCTGGAGAACTGCAGTACTGCTCAACTGGCTGGTGCTTCAGCACTGGGTATTGTCATCCCTTCTAAGGAAAGCTAACTGAAACAAGGAAAAGTATTTTTAAAGGTTCAAGGCAGCAGTGACTGAATGATCACAAAATTTAACATTTCCTTAAAATCTTGCTGAAGACAGGTCAAATAATGTTTTGTACTTCACCATCTGATTTGTCCCTTTCCTCAGCTTTAGCAATTTCCTTACATTTGTGCCCCTAGAAATACATTTTACACTTGAACTGCTGACACGTATTATGTAGACACCTTAACTTAAACCCTAAGGTATCCAGTCAGTGTTTGGCAATTATACAGAAGCGAGCTTTCAGCAGTATGTGAGCAGCTGGTCTGCTTATTTATATATGCTTTATCATGAGAAACATGGAAATCTTGGGTGCCAGCATTTAGACTTCCATCACTAGGACAACAACTAAAACAGGATCTAAAACTTCTACCAGTAGAAATATTTAGCACTGCAAACTACAGATGCCATCTGACAGATACTCCCAGCCACAAAAGAAATCTTTCCACCTGATCTAGCTTGCCAAATCTCAGTGGCATTCGGGATGTAAAGTTGATTAAGGAGCCATATAACTTTCCCACTTGCTGAAGTACCAGTAAACCACAACAAAAGCTGTTGTTTTCCTGACAGCAAGGGCACATCCAGTCTCCTGTATAGAACTGGTGCTTTTCTCAGGCTACTTTGTCCGAACACTAAAGATGCAAACCTAAAGGACTAGGCTCTGGAGGCAGCCTTGGTTTAGCCTGCATCCCAGCATGAGCTCAGGTTGCTCTCTGGGAAACCTCCAAAAAATGGCCTCAGGGCTGTTATCAGCTGTGAATTATTAAAAACACTCCAGATACCTGCCCAGTGGGAAATGCATCAAGCCAACAAATTCACTTCATGTTGAATGATGGTAAGAAAAATAAGTGTTTTCGTTAGAAACTGTCTTGACAAAGTTTTGTGAAAACAGCACCTGTAGCTTCCTGCCCAGGACAGGGGAAATGACATGGCAGGGTTGGAGAGGGGACAAAGACATAAATTCAGATTTTTTTAAAAAAAACAAGTAATGTAAATTTCTCTTCAGGAAAGAGCAATGAAAATATCCCCCCAAATCACTGCCATAGTTTGAACTATTTTCCACTGAAACTGAGTATATTATTTAAATGAGAAAAGTAACAAAATATATGATTCTGAGCTGAAGCTCAGAATTTTGGGCCGATATTGTACCAGCAACTACCCAGAAACATTAGAAATTACCACTTAATTCTGCATTCTAAAATAAATGCGTTCTACAACAGTAAAAACTGTACTTGAATTCATTTTGGTACTGAGAGTATGTACATATGTCCTTTACAGCAACTGAAGATTAGTTTTCATTATTCACCAGTATGTTTACCTTCTATCACACAATTCAGAAATTAAAGACCATATATAAAGTTCTACACACAATACATCTTCTAACTACCCCTTAGAAGACTGTACAGGGTACAGTTTCAGCACACTATTAGCAGGATGATGAATTTTAAACAATATGAAACAATATTGTTTATTGTTATGAACAATAAACTGAATTCTTAAAAAATTACACCAATTTTTACTAAAGTTTTCTGTGAGTTATTCCTCAGCTGAGATTAGACAATTTACTAGAGAAGCAAGAGGAAATGTCCAAGAAAAAATATTTCGTACTAAGAAGATTAAATGGAGTCTGTGGGGGCAGGATTATATTAGATGTTAGGAAGAAATTCTTTACTCAGAGGGTGGTAAAACACTAGAACAGGTTGCCCAGAGAAGTTGTGGATGCCTTGTCCCTGGAAGTGTTCAAGGTCAGGTTGAAAGGGGCCTTGAGCAACCTGATCTAGTGACCAACGTCACTGCCCATAGCAGGGGGGCCAGAAATAGATGATCTTCAAGGTCCTATCCAGCCCAAACCATTCTATGATTCTATGATTTTATGACATAACTGTTCCATATTATGTTAGGAGCAGCATTTTTTTCCCTTTAAATCAAGTTACAGCAATTGAGGTTAACTCTATTAATATAATAACCAAAGATTACACCGTTAATAGGATCTTTAATGTAAAAAGGAAATAAATAAACAACAAACCACTAATGACAGTACTTGAATGGTTATACTTAGACATTAGCACAACAATGACTTGAACAGGAGGTAATAGACCAAAGACTCCTTTGTTTTCCATATCAGCAATAAATAAAGCAAATAATTAACAGCCTTCAAAACAACATTGTCCTTTAGTTTTAATCAAAACCACAGGCAGCAATGACTGCACCATGAGACAACTCAGCATTGCAGCAACACTGTGCTAGGGTCAAGGTGGTACTTTAGAAAGATGCAAGGCAAAGCTGAGGTGGACAAACCCATGGGCTACATGTGGGTGCTGCCAAACCTGGACACCTAAACCCACCCCAGGGGTGCAAGGCAGCCAGGACCCCATTGGTGAGCCCCTGGCTGGCCACACGTGCAGGCTGTACAGGTCCTCTTGGCTGCTCCCCAGGAGGACCTGGGGAAGGCTTTCCATGATGATATGGGGTTGAACTGAAAAAGTTCAAGTTAAAAGTAGACATCTATTTCACGACCCTGTGAAAAACATATGGAAGAAAAAGGTCCTAAGTCCAAAGAGCAGCTGCCCACTTCCCACATGTTGATCTCCCTCTTGGTTCCCCCAAGGCATGCATCCCAAGCACACCTGAATGAGTTTCTCAGAATATATTACTCATTTCTTCTCACTCCTGGGCTTGGAGGTCACAGCCCTCCTTGACTCTCTCAAGACTCTTACGAAGCCTTAAATAAAGTTTGATGGACAATCCTTTCCCAGTAATACTTTTCAGAAAGGTAGGGAAAGGGCACAGGGAAAGAGACTGAGGTGTGGAAACACACTCAGGACAGAACTAGGGAGAATACAGGTGCGTGAGAGAAGAAGGTCAGCTCCTTGTAGCTGCTGCCTGCTAGAGAGGCTGTGGAGAGACTGAGCTTCTGCCACGGCAGCTCACTGATGAGAATGTCTATGGTACATAGCAGGAAACCCATGTCCTGCTGTCCGTCCTGCATGGAGGGAGTCCCTCCACGAAGTCCCTCCAGCACTGGCAGGACAGATGGTAGTGCTGTGCTCCCAGTCCCCACGACACATGCTAGGAGACCCTAGCAGAAGCCAGGAGCTGCCCACGTGCCTGGATCACCCAGCGTGGTGGTGGCAAGCCCGACCTGACAGGCTCAGTGCCCCAGCAAAAGAGGCAATCATTCTGCAATGACATCGGGTGCAGAAGCAGAGGCAGTATGCGACTTAAAAGACCACAACAGGCTAAAAATAACCCCATTAAACAAATATGATTTAACCACACGGCAGCCAAAAAATGTTCCCTGCAGTGCTAACCTTGCCTACCCATACGAAGTTATTTAGTGCACTTTCTTCTGGCAAGCAAAATCCATTATTACAAGCCTGCCTGTGGTCTGCAGTAATCTAGAGAGTGAAGCTGCAGCCTACTGCTTCCTCTTTCAGGATGCACCACCAGCACAGGGCAAAGGTCTTCAGGAAGTTTTGCAGGACAGTTTTCTGGGGATTGTTTTCTTTGTGGGTGGGTTTTGGGGGGGTTGTTGGGGTTGGTTTTTTGTTTTTGTTTTTGGTGGGGTTTGGTTTTTTTTTGTTGTTGTTGTTTGTTTGTTTTTGTTGGTGGTGGTGGTGGTGTTGGTCTGGGGTCTTTTATACTAATTGAAACAAGGAGGATAGCCCTCACTCCCCCTATAAAATATACACTATCATTAGTTAGGAGCTCACCTAGGAGATCTGTGTAAAATATAACTCACTGCTATGCAAGGGGTCCTGTCAAGATAGCAAATGTCCCAGATGCTGCCAAAACACTTCTCTGCTTCACAGACAAGTCTCTTCTTCCCCGCAATATAGAAGACTTGGTATTTGGACACAATATGCACCTCTTACTCAACATCCCCAGTTGGCTACCCAGTCAAAATATCATGTTGCTACACGTGGGCAAATGACAAGCTACAAGAGTTGCATATGGGATTTGAGGCTGGGCCTTAATGATGCATGGAGACGTTCATACTCTGAGCTGTCATCTGACTGTTTCTGGAAACAAGCCAAGAAAACATTTTCCATCATGATATGGGGTTGAACCAAAAAAATCAGTTTAAAAGTAGACATCCATTTCATTACCCTGTGAAAAACACGTGGCAGAAAAAAAAGTCCTAGACGCAGAATATCCTGATAATTAGAACAAAGAACAAAAATGAAGTAATTTTGACTTAAGCTTTTCAAACCTTTGATCTCCCCAACTTTTCATATATTTCTACACATATATGTGCAGAAGCTAATGGCTCTACTTGGTGCCTGCAGGACAAGATGTAGCCCACACAGAGGAAAAAACCTACTGGATGAAGAGGACACTTCAAGCCAGCTGGAATATGTCACTGAGAAGAAAAAATAAAGTGAGTTTCTCCAATGCTGTTGCACATATCTGTGGCCAGAACTGACCTTCCAGAGAAACTTCCAATGGATTTTAAACCAATATTGAGTAAGCTTATATAAGGAAAAACCCAGAAATTTTTCCTAATAGCTGGAAAGTATAAGGCTTAAATGGGAAATACATGTATTTAAAACTGATTAATTAGAGCACCACAATTCCTTTTTGTACCTTCAATTAAGCTCTGCCACAGGCAACAAAATAATCTGTAATCTACTACTGCACTGAGTACCAAAGACTGCAGTGATTACCAAATACAAACAGTATTAGGAACAAACAGTAACTAAATGAAATTTTCCCTTTTTCAGAGGAAAAAAATAGCGGAGGGAAAAATTCTATAATATAAGAGTTGGCAGCTTCTCATTGTGTAATAAAACATACCTGTCCTCATCTATTTTTATAAAATCTGATTTTCCATGGAAAAAAAGCACGAACTTTGTAAGTATTCTGCAATTGTGCCTGGTCTATTAATTTGTCAGTATCTAGACACACTTCTGTTTAAATCATTGTGTTTCTTCCTTTTCACTGCAACTCAGTTCCTTGCAACAAACCTGACAGATAAAGCAAGGCTGATTACTGGTTCAGAAATTTGAATACTGATTATCTTTCGTTCCCATACATCTGGCTACAGTTTTTACTTCAGGAAACCAAAAAATCCAAACTCTGAATCAACTAAAAAGTTTTTGCCAACACTTATTGAAATCTAAAAAATGCTGTAAGTTTGCCAGGGAGTGCAGAAACATGTTCTCCTCCATCCTATGCAGCTGCTGGCACACCTGGGAGCCCCATTGCTGAAGCAGAGAGGGCAAACATAATCACTATACTAAGAAAATGAAAGCTTCAGCCCACTGCACTGGAGCTAAGCCCTGCTCAACCATTTCCTGAGGAATGAGAGGCTAGAAGGCAGCTCCAGCTGGGAAGGAACACACATGATCCCAGCCAACACCTCCTCCCTCCTTATGTCATTTTTCCAAAGACAGTTGCAAAGACGAATCCCTCCTGTGCAGACCTGAGCGTCTTGGCAGTCCCTGCACACTCAGCCATAACCCCTTCAACTGCCCTATCCAAGAGTATGGCGGAAAAGGAAGGATCTCAAAATTTGTGAAAAAGCAAGTGCTGAGGGTACAGCTATTCCTAGAATCTGAGGTCAAATGCTTTTAAACCGGGGTAGTCCTACAACATCAAAAATGTGTGCTCTGCCAATCTAGGCATTGATCTTGGACAAGCCTTTTGGATGACAGGGAGCTCTGGCCACTGGAATAGTATCCAGGCTCCTTGTATTGAGTTATGAAAGAGATACAGAAGAGATACAGAGCAAGTAACTTTTTTTTTTTTTTTTTTTTTTTTTTTTTTCTCCTGCAAATCATACTTTCCAACACAGAGATGCTGACGGGATATAGCACAATGTCCACCAGAGGCTGGGATGTTGGGGTTTGGGTCCTCCTTCTGACTCTGGGTTACAGCCCTGTAGGAACAAAACAAGTCCTCTCACTGCAGCCCACACCACCACATCTGAACTGTCAGACAAAACCTGTATCACCCCCAGGTGTCTGCTCAGTCATAAACTGCTTATTAAGCCACAATTTTAGTTGTCATAAATGCATAATTATTGCCTAATCAAATGTGGTAATGATAAAGCAATATAATAGCTAGATCTGAGACACAAAAATATCTACTAGGCGTACTTCTACTAAAAACTGTTCACTGAAAAGTCTAACTAGATACAGTGGAAATTTGTTCTAACATTGATATGGGTAAGAAAAAAATCCAGTGTTAGGACACAACAACTGCAATCTCAGACATATGCACTACTCCGACACCAAGTAACAAATAGGACCACTAATTACAAAAGTGCCTTTATTGCACTTTTTCTAGACACTGAAGCATTTGTATAGAAAGTGACATTTTTCCTATTATGAGAAAAAGCATTTTACAGAGCTTGTCTAAATAAGCTGAAGCGCATTGCTTTTTTTTCTGTCCTCCTACACTGCTTTAAAAGCACTTCTTGGTAGGGCGCTAGTAGGTGTACTGGATGTATTACAGTGTATTATGGTGTATCTCAGCTGCCTCTTCCAATAAGAATAAATTCCTCTCTGACAAATTGCTACCAAAAAATTCTTGGCACCAGCAAGAGAATTAGCCCCTAAATGTTGGTATGTTTCTGTCAGACACAAGATGAAAAAGGGTACTGCAACAACCCAGAATCTGGGAATACATTTTGCTTCCCTTGGACAGAAGAGCAGTCAGTGCAGAATCTGTGAGCCTTGCCAGTGTCACATCTTAGTGTTTTCTTCCTGAAGCATTTAACTCAGGTATATGACACATCAGGTTTTTAAATTACAGGTGCCAGCCATGTATTGTTCAGATTCAGCTGTGTGTTTTCTCTCTTCCAGCTTAGTGAGAAACCAGCACTTAACTGACTCTTTGTAGTACCAACAAGTTATAACTTCATTGTCCTGAGGCAGGGGTTTATGATTTCTTACAATGATAAATAAACCAACTCCATCCAAAGTGCTCCAATGTTAATAGCAGTCACCCTTCATTATTTTGCAAGTAGTCAGAAAGGGACATATTTTTTTGACAGAAAATTTACAGAAATTTTACCAGAAAGTTGAAGGAAGTGTCAGTATTAAATTCAGATCCTGAATGCTCTAATATGAAGAGACATTAACTGCTGCAAATATATATATTAATAAAAAGAAAATCATGACATACAAGCCAAGAGTGTCAAACAAAGTAGCAGTGTCCTTTGGTGGAGTCTCATTGTCATGGGGGAAATTCTCATCCTACAGACACACAACACAGTGTAACTATACTCAGTCACCACTGTGCATAAAATGAAATGCCATTTATATTACATGCAACTCTAGCAAAATATATGTCAAATTTCACTATTTCCCAAAGTTGCTTACTACTAATGCCAGAGAAAAAGACAAATAGACAGCCCATATACATTCTGTATGTATATGAATACTGTTAGACATACATACACAGAATAAGTTAAACCCTTTTTCTTCAAACCAGTTATATTAATTATTGAAGCAAACTGCAGGACATCAGTGTACTGCAAGCATTGTTCAACAAGTTAAGGAAAAGTTACGTTTTCAATTTCCAAGAGGAAGGGTGGTGACCTATAAAGTTGTAAAGGAAACCACTCACAGGATTATTTCAATACCCTTGCTAAAAACAGCCCCCTGGAATTATAAGAGTCTCTTCCTTATCCTGCTCAGAACAATTGGGAAATTATAGCTCATTTAAAGTAAGTTATCTTAATATACTAAAAAATAAAATTAATGTAAACAAACAAAAAACACGTTTTTGTTTCTCACTCATTCTCACTCATGGAATTGCTCTGCTCACTCCTCTTGATTTCTCTGGTACTCACATCTGGATATATCTGCTGGAAAGGGTGCCCCAGAATATATAACAGATCTACTTAAAATGTGTTGCAGATACTGAACGGTCATTCTCTCCCAGTGACTTTGGGGACACTTTTCAATTTATCCGAAAGTCACTGAGGACAGGCTTAAGCCAAATCAAACACCGATTGCTAGAAGCTTTGTGTGAACAATATCAGACTAGATTTGACATAAATCGTGATTTTTCTCTTTTTCTAATATGATCAGAGCAAATCTAAAATAAGTGCTACATAAGCATTTTTTTCAAATGCAGGACAATGGAAAAAGCAGGTTTATATTGCCTACTGTGTTTATTCTACAATGTATTCATCACAGGGCTTTATGTGATAAATGTAGCATCACATTCCCTCAGCCCATGATGTAATTATCTGCACTGAACCCAGCAAGGTAGAGCACACTGTTATCTGCACTTCAGTAGGCATGGCAGGCATAAAAACAAGGGAGGGGAAAATTTTATTAATAAATGTATTGTGTCACACAGCAGAGCAGCAAACATGCACTAGCAGACAGTAATATAGCTACTTCCCCTGTCCTCAATAAATACACAGCTGCAAACAGATGAGCTACAAAACAATATGTGCCTTAACCTCACCATGACAAAGAAGCAGGACTTAAAATCTTCCAGATCACCACCTTCACAAGATCTGGCCTTGTCCTCTGTGTTTCAGGACACTAGTTTTTTATTACTACAGTCGTTGTCCCTGGGCAGGTAATGAAGAGCAGTGTGCCAGGGAACAAGTTCATCAGGCAGGTAGCTCTGCAGATACACAGATATATGAAGGCTCTCTCCAGACAGAATCAGCACAAATTTGACACAATGGTATTAGCTACAACGTTCTACACTATTAATCCAGGCGAGAGGGGACGATTCGTTTCCAGCTTCTTCTACTGGTTCTTTCTGTATCATCTTATTTCTCCTTTGCAAAGAGTCCAGGAATGTAAAGTAATGAAACTAATTTATTAAGAAAGTGACAGGTCATGCATCTCTTTCCCTTCTTGCTTGGGTTTCTTTCCTATAACACAGAAGATGCACTCCCTTCTCCCAAAGCTCAATGATAACATATCTTAGTGACAGAAAACCTGATTAATTACATTGGGTTTGGGATATTTTAACAAAGTGTGAAAGCTAATGCCCAAAAAACCCAAACCTGAGGTAAACATCGCATGACTCAGAATTACCTCCACCATCTTTTGTCCACAGTGAACTGGAGAAGAGGTGAAATTTGGGAAAAAATAGGTTTATCCAGGGAAATATAATATTCTGAAAGTAATTTTAACAAGAGTCCACAAAAGATAGGACAGCACAGGTCCAAACTCATGTAAAAAAAAAAAAAAAAAATGGTATCTGGCAATCCAGAGCATATTGTTTAAAAAAACCCAAAACTACAGCATGGCACTGCCCAACCAGCTAGAATTTGGAAATTTGCCTATATGTCAATCTGAGATAAGTTCTTACATTTCCTCCTTCTGAACCCACTGTATGTTTGTTCTTCTTGTGGTGGCCACAACAATGCTGTTTGGCCCTTGCAGCAGGTACTCAACTCCAGCACTTTTCTCAGCAGTTCATGAGTCCAAGGTGGACATCTCTTTCCTACCACTGCTCGGCCCCGCAGCGGGCACCACACCAGGGCTCCCTGCAGCCGAAATTCTCCGGCTCTGGCAGGTGCCCTTAACAGTACCACGGAGATCTACAGGTGACACTGACCTCGTTCACGGGAATACAAAGAGCTCGCCAGCACTACTGTTACCTGCAGGTTGCCATTTGGCATTAAATTGACACGCTACGTTACCAGAAGCGCCCCGTTTCTTCCTGATTTATGATTTAGTTTTGCAGGAGGCTCCCATTATGTGTCCACCGTGCGCCTCTGGGAGCAGCGCAGTGCCCGGGGGGCTCTGCTCTGCAGGACCGAGCCCCGCTCCGCCCAGGGCAGCACACGCCGGGCAGGGCTCTGCCACCCGGCGGGTCACTGGCAGCGAACACGGTTCCGTTTCTGGCCTTGTCTAAGGGAAGTNCCCGCTCTCTCGTGCCGCAGCAAGCCAGGCAGCTCTCGGGTTACGGACAGGTTTTCTTTAATGCCAACGAACAACCAAGAAGCGACCGACAAGCGGGTGGCGAGCGGGCCCCGAGCAGCGACAGGGGCCGGCGGCGCCGGGGAGCGGGCACAGCCGGCCCTGCCCAGCGGCCGGGGCGGGGCCCGGCAGCTTTCGCGCGGGTTTCTGTACTTTTGTAAGGAGAAATAGAAAATAAAA
>VWYO01020519.1:422140-455157 GCA_013400275.1 Rhadina sibilatrix | reverse complement strand
AAAAAAAAAGGAAAGGAAAAATAATATTAGTTTCATTGTGGAGCAAGATCAGGTCTGGCCATCTTTCGTCTATAGAAAATGCACAATACAATAAACCTTTATGGGGAAAGTGCTTGTGGGAAGGAACGATCAGTGTAAATGCCTAAATGTTTCTATGGAACAAGGCTGGGTGGGTGACAGCTCGGCACGGGCGGTGCTCTGGCTCCGGCCCTCCACCCGGGCACTGCACAGCACGGGAAGCGGGGCAGGGGCGCGGGCGGCCGAGACCCCGTCCGGGCCAGGGCAGGGTGCAGGGCCGCGCCAGGGCTCCCCTGGCTCTCCAGGGGAGGACCTCCCCCAGCACCAGCACATCCCAGTGCGTTAAAATCACAGAAGAGGGGAACAGACCGCGAGGTGCTCCTCCCTCGCCTGACAAGGCTGCCTTGTGCCGGCCTTGGGCGCCGGCGACTCACGGGGAAGGGCAGTTAAGGGGTGCCAAATCCACCGGGAACAGCCGCGGCGGGCAGGACTGTGCCAGTCCCTCGGGGCGCTTTATCCCGGGGGCGGTGCGCTCTTTTACCCGGGCTCCACTGTCACCCCCGGGAAGGACCGGCGCTCCTAGGCGGTGCTAGCGGTGCTGTGCCAACAGCGCCGTCCCCGGCTCCTGACCCAAAGCGGTGGCAGAACCCGTCGGTGCANGCTGCTCCCGGCTCCACAGCCGGCCCCGCCGCCCGCCGGGCAGCTTCGGGCCCCTTCGCCGTGCCCGCTCACCGGCTGCCTTTCCAGCTTCACTTCTTTCCGGAGCTGCTCCACTTCCATTTTCAGTTTGTCCTTCTCGCTCAGGTCCTCGATGTTGATGGCTGGCATGGTTTACGCTACCGAAGCGCGCAGGGAGCGAGGACAAAAGGTTACGTCTGGGCAGCGAGGGCGCCGGGGCCGGAGCCCCCGGGCGGTGGCGGGGCTGTGGGACGGCCGCCCCCGGCCCGCCCCCGGCTCACTCACACGCTGCCGTCCGAGTTACCCCGCGGCTCGGCGGCCGCCGCTTCCTCTCCGGCGCGCCTGCACCCCTTCCCCGCGCCGCTCTGGCCTTTAAACCTGCACGATAATCCCCTCTAACCGGATTAGAGCCCGCCGCCCAGCCCAGCCCCGCTGCCGGGGCGTTGACACGGGCCCTGCTGGACAGGAAGGTCCGGCCGTCCCAGCAGGAGCCGGGAGCTGGAAGACCCTCCTGTACTGACCTTCCCGGCCTCAGCCTCTACAACTCCAGTGCGGGACAAGAGCAGCGAGGTCGGCTGGGGCTTTTGGCCCAGCTATGAGATCTTTCTCCCTACCACCTTCTCCTCATGCACCTCCCGGCCATAGAAATGATTCGTGCTCTGTGCCACCAGCATCCTTGGGCTGCTTGTTCTTCTGCCCAGCAGCTAAGGCAGAAGCAGGTGGTGTGCATGGGTACATTCCTCAATACATGTGCAATACAATTACAGATGAACTGGACTAGAGAGGGGAAGAAACCACTCCCATACAAAGTGCCCCAATAGGTGGCCAGCCCATCCATGCCAGACATGGCAACTTCTTGGTAGGTATGTCTGCAAAGCAGAACTACAGCTCTGGGTAAGAGGTTTATTGTGCCTAGCTTGCACCAAGGGTCTCTGGACACATGGAGTTATCACAGGTGTTGAGGTGGAGTACTCAATGTAAGGGAAGTGATGCATTCAGAAGATGCAAGAAGGAGTCAGGAAAATCTTCTCTTGTGTTTGCACATCATTTTGAGGTCTAGATCCCAAATAGGGTTCTATGCTTTTAGGAACAGAGTGGTCCCTCCATGTTTGTACATGCATCCCAAATAGGGTTCTATGCTTTTAGGAACAGAGTGGTCCCTCCATGTTTGTACATGCATCTCCATGCATGTTTGTACAGCATCTAGCATCTCTCATCCTAGCAGCTGCTTTCCTACAATAGCAATGGAAGCAGAATTCAGGACCCCTGAGGCTGAACATGGCTACAGGCCACTAAAATGGGATTGCACTCCTTCTGTTATCTGCCACTTCAAAGATCCTTATAGGCAGTTAGCCCTCCCTCTTTCCTCTTCTGTTTTTTTTCCCCATTGAACACACTCCTTTCTCCTCCTCTCCCTACTCAACAGATTTAAGCAGCTGTCAACAGCATGTAAGATTTACATCTGCTCCAGCACTGCTCCTATAGTGCTCTTGGGTTTTGTATTCATTTTACTTTAGCCAGTTCACTAAAACTAGTTTCTCTTCCTCTCCCTTTGGCTACTATCTCCCCCTCCCCAACTGCTGGTGTGCACTTTCTACACCCCCATAGCCTACATTGACAGCTGCATTCCCAAACCCCACCAGCTGCTGGTCCCGGGCCACTCAAAACAGGTGGAAGGAGCTGGCTGGCCAGTGTCTCAGAGGAGCCTGGGCTGTTGGTGGGAGCAGAAACATTGTGGTGTGGAGAGGCAGAGAGCATGTGATGTGGTGGAGGAAGGTGTAGGATGCAGGAGTGAGCTGAAGGTGGGCTCTGGCACACCACTGACATGGTTAGGGTGGGAAGAACTTGGTATCCATAGCTCTGTAATGGAAAGCTTTCACTGACGTATCTGCTGATATGACTAGCTCTGCAGATGGCAGTCAGTAATGGACTTTCTACCACTCGTGTTAACTTTTATTGTGGTTCATATATTTTTACAGACATTTACCTGATATAAGTTAAAGCAAAGGAGAGGCTGAATAGCAGCACTGATGGGTAGATGGCTTTAATTCTGACTTTGATTTCTGTGTCTGTGCACAGAGGAAATGGGAAATATTGAAAATGGTGTTTGCATTACAACCATTCACTTTGCTGCTATTGGTTAAAGTGGCATTTAAATTTATTTATTTGCAATTCCAAAAATGTGATGAAAACTAAAGGACATCAGTCTTGAACAACATATCAAAGAACATGATATTAAAACCACTTTGGTTTCACAATATTAGAAAGATTACCTTTTGCTTTCTTTTAGAAATAGAAAAAGTATGTGGGGTTTTTTGTTGGTTCTTTTCTTCTAGAGGGACATAAGCTTTAATACAGCTGCTCTGCCTAATAAGCTGAACAAAATCCCTAAAAATGAGGACACCCATTAGTAACAGTTGTAGCTATAAGAATCTAAAGCATGGCACATATGTCCCATTGTGATGACTCAAGCTGCACCAGGGTTTATTTTCTTGTCACTAAAGCACCCACTTATCCTTTAGTTTCTGGAGCTTCTGAAAAAATGAACAGTTCTGAAAAAGGAGGGAAAGATGTGCCATTCATACCTTTTCAGAAGTCATGTAGATGGGGTAGGGATTAGACTCGTTCCTTTCTTGCCTTTATGAAAAATAAAACTATGTCAGGAAACTAGGTTGCAATCCTCCACGACATAAGTAAAGCAGAGAGAAAGTCAGTTCAAATAATCAGGGTGCTCTGAAGTGTTTCCTGCTTACAGCCCGTGTAGACTGTGGCTTCTTTCCTGCAGGCCACAGATTTCCAGGGCCCTGAATTGCAACCCATCGAGGGCAGTGGTTGCCTGCAGGACTTCGGCCCAGTGTAAAGAGAGCGGAGAACAACAATAGCAGATCAGATCAGTTTGTCGTTATCTACTGAGAACACGCCTAATTTGTGGCCATTCTTATCTCTCACACTATATTCCATCTGGGGTAAACACTAATTAATGCAATGTGTCTAATAGATTAGAGAGGGAAAGTATGCTGTTTGCTGCTCACCCCCTCCTCCCACAGATCACATCCTATTGCCCGGTGGGGTTAAAATCTACTGAATAAAACAGGTCATGCTATTTCCTGAAATCTACCTCTCTGCACGGCCAGAGGTGTTATCCAATCGCCCCCTCGGGTTTCCCCAGAGTCCAAGCCCTCTGAAGATACCTCGATTTTCTCAAGTTCATCAGCGTTTTACACAACTAAAATAATGCTCCGCGTTTGTCTCGGTGGCACTCGCTAAGCAGCCTCTACTCGATCGGGCTGGATCAGGACCTGCAGCAGGATCAGCGTTTGATTTTCGGCGTCCCTCCGCCCTCTACCCGGAGCTTCCGAATAGGGAGCGGCCTCGGGGGGGGACGAGGACGACTTACGGAGAGAGAGGGGGCTTTCACTAAGCGACCTGTCCCGGATTTCGCCGCGACTTACAGGAAGCGCTCTTGGAGCATCATCCCGTAATGTGAGTGGGGCGGGGGGTGAACCCCAGCCAGCTCGCCGCAGCCCCGGGGCGGAGGCCCCTGGGCTATGGGCGGCGCAGCCCTGCGGGGAGGCAGCCCCGGCGCGCCCCCCGCCCGGCCCCCGCTGCTCCCCGCGACGGCAGCGGGGCGGGGCGCGGGTGTCCGCGCCCCCGGACTCTCGCATCGCGCACCCTTCCGCGTCCCGGTGACGGCCGGATCAGCGGCGACCTCCTGCCCCGCTGAATCAGACCTTCCCCTCCCACCACCTGCGCAAGGAGGCGGCCCGGGGAAGCCGCCTCGGTGCATATAAAGCGCTGCCGTCGGAGCGGGAGGCACCGCTCGCTCCCGGACCCGGCTGGCACCCGCCCGCCATGGCCCCCGGCCGCCGCCTGCCGCTGCCCGCGCTGCTGCTGCCGCTGGCCTGCGCCGCGCTGGCCCAGCGCCCCCTCACAGGTAGGAGCGGGCCATGGGTGGGAGCCCGCGGGGCCGGGGCCGCCCCCGCCGGCGCGGTGGCCTCAGCCCCGGTGGCTGGTGTCTCCGCAGAGAAGCAGCGCGCCTGCCTGCTGCCCCCCGACGACGGGCCCTGCCGCGCCCTGGTGCAGCGCTGGTACTACGACCGGCACACGCAGAGCTGCCAGGAGTTCGCCTACGGGGGCTGCTACGGAAACGCCAACAACTTCCTCACCTTCGACGACTGCGAGAAGAGCTGCTGGACCATCAAGAGTGAGTCCAGGGACCGGCAGTGCCCCAGAGGGCCCCGGGGTGGCAAGGGGCTGGAGGGGACACCGGAGAGGCTGCTTGGGTTTGCGCAGCGCTTTGCACCCACCCGATATATCACAGAGTCTTAGAATCGTAGAATTGTTAGGTTGGAAGAGACCTGTAAGATGATCGAGTCCAACTGATTACTCTCCTGCTTGTTGCGGCATCTTGCTGGTGATAGTTTTAGGCAGAAAGTGCAGAGTGAGTTGACCCAGAGATGACGTGTAGAATTTTTCTATTAGTATTTTAAATGGGATTTAATATTGCACTTACTCGCTAATCAGTGCATTGGATTCCTCCAGTAAAGAGCGGGTGGGACAAACTGAGGCTTGCCTGCTACTGAAGTAATACCATTTTGCCTATACCATGTTGTTCTGTATGCGTAACATGAGGGGTTGGCTTTACAGAGGATGAAATTATTTTTTCTGCAGAAGTGCCCAAATTATGCCGGATGGAGGCTGATGGAGGACCTTGCAGGAGTTATCTAAGAAGATATGCCTTTAACTTGAGCTCGATGAGGTGTGAGGAATTCATCTATGGTGGCTGTTATGGAAATGGCAACAACTTCAGAGATTTGCAGTCTTGTGTGGATCACTGTCTGCCAGAAAAAAGTAATGGTTGTTCCAAATTTTTAATAAAATAGGTGGTTTCAAAGTGATATGAAGATGATATTTCATTTGATATTTTCCTCTGAATACCCATACAGTGGTATTTTTTAAGACTTGTGTAAAGCAGATGTTTATATTGTCCACTTTAATTTTAATATGTTGTCTTAGGTGTTACTGGAAGAACAAGACTGCTGAGATCTTAAATGCACCCACAACTATACCCAACCAATTTCTTGACTTCTAGAGAGCTGTAGAGGTGTATCTGAAGGGAAATAATAAGGTTGAAGATCTATGTAGAGGCAGATTTGTCAGAGATTGTGGCAGTCACTTACAGGGAAGTGCTAGTGTAATGTAAAGCAGAATTACCATTCTAAAATTCAAGCCTGAGAGATGGTGATAGGTAGCTCAGGTTTTTGGTGCTCAACAGCTCAGCTTCAGACAAAAGTGTTTTGCCTGATGTGATTCTTCACTGTCTCTCCATTTGAGCTTTAAATAAGAATGGTGGTAATTACGATCAGGTGACTATACCTAAGTTTTGATGTGAACACCAGATTAATATCCAGTTCACGATAGACTCTTTGAAGATTTACCAGAATGTATAAAAGCTGTCACTGCCCTAAGCTTTATTAGTGCTTGATGACATTTATTTGTGGCTGACAGATTGTCAGCATTTTCTTTGGTGAAAGGTGAATTATTTCTGTTGCACATGCAATGAGTTGATAAAGGGTCTGCAGCAGGAAAAAATAAAATTTTGTTGATGCAAAAAGAAACATGCTTTTGAGTAAAGTAGTTGGATTTGTACTTTTTGCTGCGAGCAGAATTTGCTGAAAAAATCATAGCAAAGTTGTGCCTTTTTTTTCCTCTATAGAGGTTGTTCCACTGAGATTATTGCTATATTCCTGTATACATGGAATAAGGTTATGCAAAAATCTTAGCTGTCATATGTATAGCACCACAAATGGGGAAAGCTGGTGAATTTCACTTATGGGATATAATCCTGTTTTCTTGGATGGTCTGTTGCTTTCTCAAATTCACAGCTCACAGGAATAAGATGTAGAAAGTCTCTGAAGTCATTGGTAATAGTATCAATTCAAGGGGAAAAAGAGATGTCATGACACAAAAAATTTATTGCAGGGTCAATTTTAAGAAGCCATGTACAGAGGTTACATTTATGTAATTTTTCTCACTCTTTCTTTTTTCCTTTGTCCTTTTTTCCCCAAGCTGGCCCCTTGCTGTGCTATAGCCCAAAGGATGAAGGATTGTGTTCCTCTTCTGTGCCTCGCTATTACTATGACACCAAGACTAAATCTTGTAAAGAGTTCAGCTATACTGGCTGTGGTGGAAATGCCAACAACTTTGTCACTGAAGTTGATTGCTACAATGTCTGTAGAAAAGGTAAGGGTTTGGGGTTTTTTTGTGTGTGTGGGTTTTTGTTTTTTGGGGTTTTTTTGTATTTTTTCAGTCACAAGCAGTTAAAGAAATCCACATACCAGTAACAAGTGTTCATAGTGTTCTTTTACTCACCTTGACTTGCTACAAGGGTATGCTTTTTTGCATTTTGGACTCTTATGTTTTCTAGGGCAGGGAAAACTGAAATGCAATACTAAATCCTTCTGGCAAGATCAGTGTGATGTGAGATGGTTACACCATATTTGAATGAAGTATAGAGGGGGGCACACAAAAAGACTAAGCCTACTTTCTAGAGCCCACAAGGAATTAGTCTTTAAACTGTTTAGTATCTCCATGACCACTAATGAAGATATCCTTTTATTCTGGATAGTTTTAAATAGGACCAAAGTCGGTTGAGAAATCAGTTTACTTTTTTCCTTTGCATTTTCAGAAGTTACCATCCTACCTCAATTCCCTGTTGCCCACTCACTTTTCCTATTCCCTAAAGATTCCTATTACTAAAGATTTCTGCCTCATCAGTTGTGCTGTGTCAGCTGTTTCTTTGGCTGTGGGGGAAAGCTTGGAATGATAATTGATTTTTTCCTAATGCTTTTATTCAAACCAGCTACTGGCTGTGCTTGTAAATCAAAATAGTTGTGCTTTTATTTACAGTCATATGTTCATACCAGCTACTGCAAGTTTTAATACTCTAGTTTAATTAATTTTATATGAAAAATAAATAAGAGAGAGAGAAAAACATAATCATATGTTGTTGCCCAGAACACTTTGGAAGCAGACATAGCACAATATTTTAAAAATGGATACTAATGGGAAAAATATTTAAGGCTGTATCAAGCATGTACATTGCCTTCAGGAAAAAGAAAAAGGAAAAACTAAAAAGTAGCTCTGTTTTAAACATGCATGTTTTTATGCACAAGGTCCGAGTACTTTAGTATTGAAGTTGTCAGAAGCATTATGTTGGGAGATGATTCTTCAGTTCTGGGCTGGAAATCCAGGGCTGGGGCAAGGATTGTACCCTGAGCACAGTCCTCAGAAATAAAAATATTGCCTGCCAGTTAGTCACGACAGTAATATTTCTGTGGATGACAAGTCTGAGTGTGTGTCTGCCATTGTATTATGAGAGAGTCTCTAATAGTATGTTAAGTTTGTCTGAGCTGCTTGTGATTATCTAATTCCCATCCATTACTACCTGTGATGTGGTAGGGCCAGACTCCAGTGTGGAGTGTGCAGCAAAAGGAGGAAGGAAACTGCTTCTTCAGCATCTCACCTCCATACTGCCCCTGCCCACACCCAACCAGATTCACCTGGGGGTTCTCTCTTCCTTAACCTTTTGTTGTTTTTGTTATTATTATGGAAGAAAGAGGTAAGGAGATGCTGTCTGTCTTGTAACTAGAGTACCAGATAGCCACATGTAAAGTATCAGTTACAAGCTTTTTCATCAACTCATGGATTTCACAATTCAGTAAGGCTTGGTACAGCCAAAGACCAAAGTTAAGGGCATAATTAGTGCTAATTAATGTTGTGCTATGCATATTCATTTCTATAGCTTGGGACCACACAGCAACATTAGGCAAATAATTCAGGCAATTTAAGCCAGCTCTTCCTCTCCTGGTTCCATTATTTCCTCCTCAGCATCTTTCCTATTACCTCTTGGATCCTCAAGTTCAATTCAGTTGACCTTCCCTCTGCAAACATACAACTGTTTGTTAAACTGATCTATAGTGTTTTGAGTGAAAAGGTTTGTGATTAATTTCATTTTTTAAAGTTTGTATTGGAAAAGAAAGCAAATGCATTGGGGTGGCAGCAAAATAATTAGAAACTGGCCACAGTGGCTCTGTGTGCTGGTAAATAGGTAGCATAAAGACCAAGATTTTCTGTCAAGATTGTAGAGTACTTGTTTTCTGAATTGCTCTCACACAATTTATGCAGCCTTTGAAAGCACATCTGGAGTTAACTCTGACTGTCTTAGGCCACTCTGCAGCTTCTGTGAGTTTTGTTGCCAAAACTCAAATCTCCCACAATCCCTGACTGTGTTTCAAATGTTAGAGAAATGTAAGAATAGATTGAAGTTTTTTGTTTGTGGTTTTTTTGTTGTTGTTTGTTGGTTTTTTGGTGGGGTTTTTTTGTTTTTGTTTTGTGGGTTGTTTGGTTTGTTTTTTTAATAGAGGGCAGTGTCTTTAGTTGCATTCTGTTGTCACTGCAGGACAGCTAGATAAGGCTTTCATGCCTGCTCAGGAAAAGAGCAGCAAAGTAGGATTCCAGTGCCAAAGGTGAAATACACTGGAGATCTTAGAGTGTGAGAATAGGGAATGCAGAACACATGCTACAGTTTCTGGTATGTTTGTTATTATTGGACAACTGCTTGAACAGCATAACATGGAAAAAAACAAACAATAACAAGTAGTAACAGTTTTGTCATTCAGTTTCCCTAACTGTTTCCTTTGTTTTGTTAGCAGGAAATCAGAAACCGGGAATCAACAAGCCAACAAATGTATCCCGCCGAAAGATAGTGAGAAAACTGATTAAAAAATCTCAGACGTATAACCCCAAGTTTTAAAGCTGATGTGCACTTGGATGTTTGAAACACTTTTGTTGATTGTACTTTCTTCTTTTGTAAGATTTTTTTACAAAGTTTTATACTGACATAGTTCTGTCTTTCAGAGCTACTTTTTGTGCAATTTACTTTTTTTATAAGGAACTGCATTTAATAAAAGAATGAACCTAAGTTTGGTTCTTCTGCTCTGTTGTCTCTGCAGTAATATTTTGGAAGGACTTGTTTATATTTCCATATTTTTATGGGGGGAATGTTACTGCTGCTTTGGGAGAATATTTTGGCTGTTGCAAATCAATTAAAATTTGAAAAATCAATTGTCTGGTATTATAACTAAGGAGAGTCCAACACTGAAAATCTAACATGGATTTTAATTTTTTTTTTTGTTTTTCGCATCCTCTGCTTGCTAAAGAAAAGGAACTTTTCACAAGTGTGTTCAGAGGTTTATTGCCTGCCATTTACATGCTTTGGCCCTATCAGTCAAGTAGATTGTCATTTACAGTTAACATTCAGAGCAAAAGCTTTCAGAAGCCTTCATAACTATAAAAGAAGTATAAATTTAAATGCAGCTCATCCCACAGGAGAGATTTTGTAATAGGGATGCCTTGATAAACACTCTGACAAAGGCAACTAAACTAGTTGAATATTAAAGTAAGAATGTAGCCATTACTTTTTCACAACATTTGAAATTTTTTGCCAAGTTACTCTGGATCCTCATGTGGCATTTATCAGCATAGTTTTACTGATTTCAGTGGAGCTATGCTGATTACATCTGCGGAGGATCTTGATATTTGTGATAATGCAGTGGCTGTTGAAGCCACTGAGCAGCAGAAGTTTCTGCAAATTTCATCTACAAAAGGGTAATCCCTCTTTTGAGGCGCTTTTATATTTCTTATGGTAGGTTATACCTATGGTGATACTTTTGCACATTGTTTTATATTTTGTATTTTAGTCATGTCTGAATTTCAGTTAATTTCACATACAATATTTTCTAAATGTAAATTCATAAGTAATGTTAATAAAATGGTTTTTGTGGGAAAAAAGAAAAGCTTGTTCTGTCATTATCCTGAATGAGTTGTATAGACCAAAATGTGTAATGGAACCTATAATTTGTTAATTATGACTCTAACAGAGTTTAGTTGTCTCTTCAATCATTTCCTTACACTGAGGTCTTTATTTGAAGAAAGCCAATAAATTGCATTGATGTTATTCATCCCCAGCAGTTTTGTTGTTCAGCTGGCCGTCTCAAAAGAGCTGCTCTCAAAGGGGTGCTTAGTGCTTAGTTTAGCTTATTGTCTGCTGCTGGGTCTCCTGTTTGATGTTGCACTCTCTGAACAGCTTTTGTGTGGGTAACAAGCTATTTGTTTGAAACGACATTGGCTTTCAGTTAGAATAATTCAGGTGTGTGCTTTAAACCGATTTTGGAGGGGGAACATGATGGGCAAACTAGTCAAGATCTGGTTTTCTTACTGATGTTTCTCTCACTGCCAGATTTTCGATTAAAGCAGTTGTCTGTGCTTGCCATTGTCTTTCTATCACTCTCTTTATGGTTCTTGGTCTCAAACCCCCTTTTTATTTTAATCATCTCTTGCTTAGTGCAGATGAATGAAGACAGTGTGGCAGACAATTGCAGGTAACTAGTGACACAGTTTTGAGTGCTTGTCCCATGCCAAACCTCTTGGTAACCAGCCTTCAAACGGAATGGGGCCAGTGTAAACTCCTGGGGGGAGCCAGGGAATGATACAGTGCACATTGCCTGTATCCCTTCCTGTTGGTTGTGAATTTTGGCTGTGCAGTTTAGAGCAGCAGCCCACAGTGTCCTGTCACCTAACAATGACATTTAGGGCTGCATTCATTTCATGTTCTGATCATGGCTTATAAAAACATAAGTCTGTTTTGGAAGTCAAAGTTCAATTTAAACACAGTTTATAACTGTAAAGGATGGCTCTTTTTTAACAGAAACACCATGGGGTATATAATTTATAATCTTTGAGATCATGTTTGAGAAATTACTATAACTACGTATCTCTCTTTGACTTTCATAGGAGTATCTTTGGATGGAATGCAAAAGTGGACCTAGGATTTAAAGGGAGCCCCAAATCTGAGAGCAGCTCCACTCTAGTTTTTGATCTCAGAACTGGGTGCCTTCTCACACATCATAACATGCCCTGAGTAATGCAATACCCTGCTCATGTCTTGGAAAGGATCTAAGAATTTGGCACTCTTCTGCTCTTGCCAACTCAGGGGCTCAACAAGAGCTGTCTTGATGGAGCAGGGTGTTGCAGTGACCCACTGCAGCACACTGTGTAATGGCAGCTGCTTCACAGGACTTTCTTTTCTTGTATAAAAATAGAATTTAATGTCTAAGGGCTTGCTGCTAAAGTATTCAGTGAAATACCACAGGCTTGGGTTTTAATACCTTATGATATCATATAGAAATTTCACTTAAACCAGTATTTTCACAGGCTATCCTGTGAGCAGGTTAGAGTAGAGTATTCTGGAGGAGGTGGGGCAGGGAAAGGAAGTGCTCATGGAAGTTTTTTTCAGTTCCTTATTGAAGCTATTACATAAATCGTACCATATTCCAGGTAAATGCCTTTATCTTTTTTTTTTTTTTTAGCTACAAAGAATTTTAGCCATCACTGTGCTGCTCTGCTTTGTGTTCTTAGGTTACTCTAATATCCCTTCAGACTATGTGACTTTGACTAATCTAAACACTTGTCATCTAAAGCCTTTTATATGATTCACTACTTACTTCCTTTTTCAGTTTGCTGATGAAACAACACTGGCCCAAGGTTGGCCCAACTGTGAGTGTTTTGCCATGTTGAAAATTAATGCAGTCCATACCATCCTGCAAATTAACTTTTATTATAGTAGCCAGTGTCCAGCATCTGGTATTGTGTGTCACAGTGCAAATTTCTACTGCAGAGGAGGGAAGCAGTGATTATAATCAGTTGGGTTTGCATAGGCAAGCTGCCACTGAAACTCCTGACTAGTGATTTGCACAGGACAGTCATACCTGCCACTGAAAAGTAGTTGCTTGAATAAGCAGATTTGAATAAACTGCATTGCAACATCTCTGCTCTTTAACTGTCATTGTGACCCATAACTCTAGATAATTTCTTAGTCATATGGTGCAAAGAACTGTATAAAAATTGTGAAAATGAAAATCTGCACTGATTCTTCATCATTGGTTTGTGACAGTACTCAAGGATTTGCTTTGTAAATTATTTCCAGAGTAGAAGATTGGCTTCATCTTTATATTTCAATGGAACTTTAAATGTCAAAAAGAGAAAAGAAAAAAATCCATTGGAAGCACATAATATTTTTATTGATGATCTACATAATGGCAACCAGAATTTCACCACATATAATTTCAACAGTGATTTTCCCCAATAAAGGGCTTTCTCACAATTCCATACTTTAGTAGCAAACTGACAGTGAGTTTAGCTTGTATGCCTGGAGTCAGATTTCTGATTACCAGAAGCATTCCTGTTTCTCTGTCCCTTCTCATCAGTTGAGGAGGTAGAAAACATGGACTTTTTTTTTAGAAAGAAGCATTTTTTAGAAACAATGGGCCTTGTTAAAAAAAAAAAAAATTAAAAATCCCTAAACTTGTATCTGAGATCAGGGGTGAGACACTTTATCCTGAAGATTGCAGTCAGCCACATGGCTGAGGGCAGCTCTTTTGACCCAGAGAGAGACAAAATTCTATTCTTCTGGAGAAGCACAGTCCAGCTATGACTGTGTGAATCTGGAAGAACCATGCTGTGGATGTGCCAGAATTATTATGCATTTGCATTTACATCAGTTTTATTGAAAGGAAAATCTGCCTCATTATCTTTCTAGTAAGAAAGACTATCACTGGCAATAATAAGCACAGAAATACATGCTTTTGTTGAGGTAAGCCTCATTTTTCAGTATCTGGTGGTCCTGTTACAGTAATGTCTGTCATCTGATAAATTACTTAATTGCTGAGGAGAAGGGGTGTTAATCATAGAATATACAGCCTAATGAACAGGAGTGATATTTACAAAGTAATCTGTGTAAACAAGAAGCATAAAAGCATTAGCTATCCAAATAAATGCCAGAGAATTAATGTTCCCAGCTCATGTGTGAACTATTCATAAAAGAGAGATAGTTCAGGCAAGTTAAAGACTAATCTATGAAATGTAGAGCATCATATCTATTATCTGGGAATAAAAGAAGTCACTTTTAATGAAGGTTCCCTTAATAATGGTAGTACTGACTGTAATTTCAGATAAATATGGACAAACTGGTGTTCTTTCAGACAAATTGGATTAGGTGCCTAACTGCTGTTGTGTTAAAGGTTTTAAATGCAATTGCAACTCAAAGCACATCATATTGTCTGACTTGGTGGGGCTGAACTTCGAGCTGATGAGCATACAGGAATCTCAAGCCTTATTATTTCCCAGGCCAGATCCTCATGAAAGGCCTTAATATTAATGAAAGGCCTTAATATGAAAGGCCTTTAACTACAGGTTAAATACTTTACTATATCTGCCAGCTGAATTGCAGTGATTTCCTCAGTGAGCTTTTTTGGAGGTAGGGCACTACTCAGGAAGTTTGCAGCAGCTTTTCTAAGATGGCATTGCCTGTTTACATTTTTAAAGCTTAGAGGCAAATGCAGTAATAAAACTCATAGTATCTAATAAATGCATATGAACACTGTTGTCTATATCTTGCGTGGGAAGCAAGATAAAGAGGATTATACTATTAGATTATACTAATAAAAGCTATTTAAAGAGTGGAGAGTAGAGGGTGAAAAATATACCACATAATCAAATCAGAAAGATTTCAATCTGTCCTGGTTTAGGGCAAATTTGGGAGGAAACTTCCGAAGGGGTCCCTCTAGAAAGCAGATTCAAGTCACCCCTCTCCCAGCTGGTTTGAAAAAAACTTATTTCTGGGCTAAACAGACGAATGGGGATACAATTCAGCATCATAAAGTCACCCCAGGAGACCATTATTACACTAATTTTCAACAGGGAGAATCTTAATTTTTACTGATGTTGAAAAAGGAAACTTTATAGAAATGCCTCCAATAGAAAACACAGCTGGCAAGGCTTCCCCTCCCCCCACCCCCCACCCCTTAATTTATTTTTTTTCTGTTAAAAGTGGGAGGGAAGTCTAATGAGAGAAACAGTGATGACAAAGGGTATTTACTGCTCTCTCATGGATCCAGGCTGCTGCACTGGAGCACAAGGAGCCTGTACAATTTCTGCTGTGCCACCCAGAGGGACTCTACCACGATTTCAACAAGAGTTTAGAGTTAGAGTGAATCCAAATACTTCAATAACCTCCTTTTAAGTGCAGAAACATCATCTTGCACAGTGTAACGTTCCCCTGCAGCAGCACATGCATCTGCTTTACCTGAGATCTACTTCACCAGTGCTTGTCAGTGGATGCAATCAAATAAAGGCTGAACAAAAACTTTCCAATCTTTATTTCAGTGCCCACAGAGTTGCTGGATGTGATTGCTTGATCTGGTGGGGCAACTAAATCATTGTTTTACTCCAATACATCTTCAAATAGGATTGGAACTAAAACTGTAATGAAGCCTATTCTACTAAAAACACTGGGAAATATCTGTTTTAATATTAAAGGCATTTCCTTGATTAGGTTTTATCAGGATTTGTTCCTTCCACCCTTGTCAAGGCTTCTTTTAAAATCAAAAACAATATTCAGATAATCAAAGATCAGTTTATATTGAAAAAGGAATTTAATATGGGTTAAATTCATCGGATAGTTTGGATACTTTTCTTTCCAATATATTACACATTAGTAGACACCTAAGTGCCCCTTTGGTACTGGCAATTCAAATGAGTTCTTTAGCTGGTTTCATAAGAGCAATTTTGCATCCTTCTAGTGTGAATTAACCTAAATAAAACTGTACAGTGTGAATCACATAAGTTCTAATGATCATAGAACTTTTTAAAGCCACAAACACTAAAAACCAAATGGGTCACTGAAGTAGTGCTCACCTCATTTTTGTTTTCCAGTTTTCTATTTTTTTTTTAATTTGAGACTGAAAAAAGATTACAGACTGTACTCTGCAGTAATACAGATGGAAAGCTGCTCTTGAACTCCAGATATACAGTAAGGAAGCTATTTGCAAAACTATTACAATAGAGCTGACAGAGAATTATCCAGCTCTTTATTGCCTCATTTTTGTACAGACACCTGCAGTTTTTCTATCCCAAACAGACAGAATTATGCATTAAATATAATGATCACTCAGTAGCATTTATGTTTGAGGTTTTATTTTTTTCTCAGTTTTGAGAAATTTGATTTCTCAAAATAGCTTTCTGATTTCATCCCATAAAGTGTTAGGGAGGAGTGTGCTGAGGCTCAGCTGCAGAGGGTGAGGTGCCAGATCTCAGAGCTTCAAAATGCCCTTAAACTATTTATTGCTGAAACCCTCAGCTCTGTGAAAAAAACACTGACAAACACTTCAAGTGGCTTTCTGGAGCGAAAAGAGATAGGACATACCTTAAGCACTTGAGAAAGTAAATCAGAAGAAAATAAAATAGTCCCAACTCTTGCATGCTCCCTCCTAATCACAAGAGACATTTTTGCAAGTTATGCAGCAATGATCATTCCTTGGCTAAGGAATCCTGGGCTGGAAGAAGGAGGGGAGGAGAAGCACTTCCTTCTGCTTTGCCTTCTTGAACAGCCTCTGCCTGCACCATGTTCTTGAAAAAAACAGGAACCACAGGACCTGACCATGTTCTCTGTGTTTATTAGCCAGATGGTCTGAGCTCCTTTCACTCCAAGTTTTCCTATGAGTGTGAGTGGCTGTCTCAAGTGAAGAGTAACGTAATGCTGGAAATGCAAGTAAGTTTTCTGAAGACATTGCAGAAAAACTAGGGATGCAACTGAGTCCATCCACCCTTCTGTGCACCCAGGGCACTTAGGATTGCCATTACTTGGGGAAATCCCTATTCCCAGTTCAAATCAAAGCCTGTGCTACAGGTATCACTTTGATTTGGGGAGGACATGTGTCCCAGTGCCGTGCAAAGCTAGGGGAGCTCAATGCCAGGGGCATGAGCTGAGAGGTACAGAGCAAGAGGAGGAGGGCCTGAGGAGGGACACAGCCCTGGGTGCATCACTCGGGGTGGGGAAGTGGCAATGGGGAGAGAGAGCAGGAGTGAGCAGGTAACAGAGCCCTCTGGTGACAGAGCCCTCCTTCCCTGCCCCTTCTGGCAAATCCATCCCCCTGTCTATTCTGTACAGCATGCCTGTGATAAAAGCTGCATATTTTATTCCAAGGAGCAATGTTGATTTATATTCTTTGAGTGCTACATTGTAAACTTGATGGTCATGTGGTCATATTGCAACACTCACACATTAGCTAATGTACAAAAAGCAAAAGAATTTTTAAAAAATCAGCTGTCTGGACTCTCAGGTGGGAGCATAGGGTATTAACAGAGTTTTGAAATGCATCACTCTACTCAGCAGCACCTTAAAAGGTTGTGTTTTTCACCATCAGACAAGTGAAAACATAAAAAAAGACAACTTTGTTTTCCAGCCAATGCAATAAATCTCAGCAGCAGTGAGAGCTCCATAAAACACATAAAGCATGATTTTGAGATTTTTTGGAAGTGGTGGATGACTGTGACAGCTTTCTCTATATTAGTGCTTTCAAACAAAGCAGGTGTGAAGAGAAATTGCAATGCATAACTAAATCCATACCTAGCAGTGGTATGGATTATTGATACTGTTCAATCACTGTGGTTGGTACTGTCTCTTTCAGTCACTTGTATAGTCATGCTCTGAAACATAATTAGGATTCATTCCTCCCGTGTGTTATTTCTGCTAAATTTATATTTAGCAGTTAGTCAATATTCAAGAAAAATCCTTATTTTCCTAATCAACAAGTATGGGACTCTGCCTTGACTCAGTGCAATACCTTACGGGATATGTTTGGGGTGTACAATGTCCCCTTTACTAGTAACACAGATTTTACAGTTTGGTCTCTTACATTTCTTCAGTTTTAGTAATGAAGAAGAATGAAAAAGAGGTTGTTGGTGAAGGAACTGCACAATCCTGTATCTGCACAGGGACTGTTTGTATAACTGAAGGTGAAAACAGAAGGGATCAGGAAACAAAGACTGCATTTGCAATGGTTTGATTTGTGCATTTTTAATAAGTATATAGCTTTCTAACTCCAGCTGANTTGTTTTCTTGTTTGGGTGGGTGGTTTTGTTGTTTTTTTTTTTTTCTTTTTCTACTATATTTGTATTGTTAATATTCTTAGTAAAGAACTGTTATTCCTATTCCCAAAATCTTTGCCTGAAAGCCCTTGATTGCAAAATTATACTTTTTGGCCGGTGGGGGTTACATTCTCCATTCTCAGGGAAACTCCAGTTTCCCTGGTAAATACCTGTCTTTCCAAACTGAGACAATTTCCCAAGATTTTCCCAGGAACTTTTAAAAAATTGTCTAGAGCACCTTATCTCTGTCCTTGGACATTTATATCTATCTTTATCTATTAAGGTAAATACCTTTGAAAATTTGGCTCCACATCCCATTTTCAAAGTGGTTAAAGACCAGGTGGTTCACAGTTCATGCTAAATGTCCTGCTCAGAATCACACAACTTGGCAAGGGCCAGGATCTCACCATGCAGTGCTCAGAGGTTGGATCACCATGAAAAGGATGTGCATAATTCTACCCATCAGGTGGGCAGTTGTTTAGAATGGGAAAGCTGAAAAACAGGAAAATAAGTGAAAAGTGCACACATAAATGCCTGATTTGGTGAAGTGGCCAGAAATGAGTGGCTAGAAATGGTCAGAAGCTAAGCCAGATCCCAGTCTCTGCTGCCTTCTGATTTTGAATGTAAATTTGGGGCTGTGAATTTTGCAATATTAGGAGTTGCCAAAATTTAATTGATTTGAATAGAAAAAAAAAATAAATTCGATAAATGCTGCAGTACGAGAAAGCATCAAAATGTGAACCACTCCTGTTTTCAGATTTGCAAACCATAAACCTGTCTGACATTTTGTGCAATCAGAACCACACCCTTTTCCATTCAGCGTTGATTTCTTAACAAGAAAGCTCCATATCATTCCCTCTTTCCATGGTTGCTGGTACTATCTACAGTTTCAGATAACATAAATTAAAACTTGCTGTGCCAAAGATGACTGTGATTATAACATTCATTTTTTAACACAGTTATCATTTTCACATTTCTGTTTTATGTGTTTTTGAGTTCTGAAGTGAATCATACACAGAAAAAAAATAAAACACTTTATATTAAATCTGCCTCAGAATGCCAAGAAAAAACCGCACCCTGTGATTAATTCATTAATCCATCTTTCAAAACAAGCAATCTAATTAGCTTGCAAACAAGAACATGACGCACACGTGGCTCTTCAAAGTGTTGACATACTGAATAGTTTGGATTCCTGCAATACACAGCCTTTCACTTGCTACTTCCAGTTCCAGTAAGACCCCAGACCAGAATATTTTTGATCTCAAAGCTTACCTGATCCACAGGATGAAATGAGCTTGTGGTCTGAGGCTGGGACACAAAAACCAGATTCTTTGAAGAAAATTGAAATTTTAAGTGCAGCTAAGTGGCAGTCCTGAACTGAACAGAGTTGACTTAAAAATATGCAGCTGTTCAAAGATCTGAGTGCTAGTTTTTGACCTCTTCATGAGAACTAAAACTAAGCTGATGGCTTGTGCCTTAGATATTTATTTGCATACATGAAAGAGAAGGAGAGTTGATGGAGGCAGACTGTGAAGATTGCAAGGGCAGATAGGTCTGTCAGCTCAGTTCAGGGAGCGATGCCACATCAAGAGGCTTTGCAGTGCTATATAGAGTAAAGGGTGATAGTTTCGGAGGGATGGTGGGACTGAAGCTGAATTTCCTATGTGCCTCTCCTCCAATTAGAAGGCAAACTGAATAAAACCATTACCATTCTGTTCTTAATGATACAATTACCTTTACATATTTCTGAAAGATCAACCAGGATAAAAAGGCTGGTTTTAATATCTTGTTTTTTGTCCTTAGGTAGTGGTTATTTTTAGTCTCTCTGTGCTTATGTCTGACTCTGTTAGTATGTCACTAAATCTCAGAAATGGAACTGAGATGAGCACATGGTAACCCTCAAGGTCTCCGCCGTGGCACCCACAAGATTAGTCCTTTCAGCTAATGGAGGTACTGCTGCAGTGAATTAGTCCCTGTCATCATCCAACATGATTTCTCCTACTGACTTCTTGACTTTTTGCTAACATTTTTGGAATAGACTGCAATATAACTGGATTTTTTTTTTAATGTTCAACACAAAAGAGAGAATTAAGTTGCTAGATATGTTGCTCAAGATTTTATTTTTGAAACCCGTAAGGAACATAATCAGTTTCTAAGATGTAAATTCTCCCATTGACTACTGAAAAAAGAGGACAGCTATAATCCTACAGCAAAGACAAGGAAGATGAATGATCTAACATATTTACCCATGGTTGACAAGATGTCTTCCGTCACACCTAATGTTTGGTTAGTGGCTGGGATAGGTGAGGAGTAATGTGGGAAGACACACATACACCTTACGTGTTATGAAATGGTTCTTGTGTGGGTTCCCTGCACCAGCTGAATCAGAAAGCTCTGACGGGGTGGTCTTGCAGCAGATTATGGGAAAGGCCAGAGATCTGGGTTCATGTGGATCCAGTCATGCTAATAAAACAGCAGGGAGGTTCACAAAGGCATTGATGGTTGAGAATGACCAATATATGAGTAAACCATGAACAGATGGAATTTCTCCTATAGAAGCCACACAGTAAGGAACTGGCTTGGAAGCAATCAGAGCAATCAGAATGTGTGAAATTCAGGCCTGGTAAGCATTGCTGCTTGTTATAACCCCAAAATGTTGGTCCTTTGTCCTTTGGAGATTGTCCTTTGGGCAATCTCCAAGTTCCAAATATTTTCTTTTACTGCTGGGGAGGAAAAAAACAAAACAAAACAAAAACAAAAACAAACACAAACAAACAAAAAAGTATAAACATCAAGTTTTAATGAAATATTGTTTCTATAAGATCAAATTGCCTCTCAAATGTATCATTTTTAGTAAAAAGTATGAGAGCAATCAAGTCTAACCAAAAAGTCCTGAAGATAAAGAAGCAAAATGCTTTGTTCCTTTCTGTCCTACAAAACGTGTGGAGAAGTATGTTTTCACTAAACAGCCAGTCTCACACAGACTGATATTTCTTTTAAAGTTTGTTTCTTTTGTAGTGCTTTGACAAATCCAAGTCAGAGATTTCATATACACCCTGCACAAATATAATTTTCATTTTCATATCAATGAGAAGTTTTGGAAGTCTGGTAGATGAAAAGTTGGTATGTTTATTTGACTGAGAAGTCACAAAGAAATACAGGCAAATCCCAGTGTTACATCTTTTGAAGAACTGCAAGGCCTGGGAGTCCTTTCAGGGTGCTTGTATGTCCACCATGAACATTTATCAGAGATGTCTAATCAACAGAGAGGTGCCCTTCATCTGAGGCATTGGGGCTAAAGCCGGGTGGATAAGTGAACATAAAGGAAGTTTTTCAGTTTCTGCAGCTGCCCAGATCCCTGCAGAGCAATATCATCCATCTCTGTATTTCACTCTCATGGCTTTCAGGCTGGAGATACCAGCCCAGTCTCAGCCTTGCATGAAAGCATCAAGTCTGCTGCTGGCCTGCATGACTTTAAAAACATTGCAAAGCTGCATTTGCATTTGCATCTTGACACTGCACATGAGCTAGGAAATGAACAGGAAAACTGGGGACATCTGAGCACCCAGCACATGGCTAAGCCTCAAGGCACAGCCTCACATTTCTACTCACAATGCCCTGTCAACAAGGGAGGTTCTTTCATGATCCTTGTGCAGAGCAGGAAAGAGAAGTCCTCTAGTATAGTTGGACATTTCACAAAGTCAGTGAAAATTGCTTGCAAGTTGGATCATAAAGGACCTAACTGATTTGCCTAAAACAGAACAGAAAGACTGGGATAGCAGGCAAACAGCAGTTTGGGTAATTCTGGTACCTAATCCAAGAAAACCAGCTCTCAAACAGGCAGCTGGTTTTAGAATTGTACTTGTGTAGACCACAGCACAAGCAAGGCAACGCTGGGCCATCTGCAAAAAGAAAGATGGACATACATTTAGTTTGTTTAGTCAAATGTTTTATGTGTCAATGCAAATTTATTTTATATTTTGTTTTCTTCTTGCATACATTTTTTCTGTTCCACATTAAATATTTGGATTCTTTCTCTTTAAACACAAAGGTTTGAAATCTAGTAAAATGGAAAGCAAAGTTACAGCAGCAATATTTGACATAGGCAGATATCAGTGGGAGTCTTCTTGATGCCTTGGGAAGGCTGACTTGAAACAGAGACTGGACAGAGCTAGAGAATAAAGTAGATTTTTATTGAAAGGCCTTTAGTATACACCTTGGGCTTGACCAGGGCTACTCCCAAGGTGGACTAAAAATGGTCACAGAAATGGACAACCGGTCATGAGGTCTCACACTTTTGTAAGTTTTGGTCCATTTGCATATTGGGGCCCAACTGTCCAACCACAGCCTCAGGTTGTGAGGTCTCATCCTTCTTGTTTCTCTGTTCAGTCCACCATTGTGCTTTTGGGCCTGAAAGTTGTACTCGTTGTCTTTGTCTTCAGCAGGAAAAGGATTTGTTTTGTCAACCTACTCTGTGAAGAGAGCTTACTAGCACTTAATATGAGGCTTAGAACTACACCCCTAGGCAGCACAGAATCTGAAAAACATGAAAGCTAAAATTTAAGACATCATTCTCATACATTGACACATTTATGTATCTCAAAACTGTCTCAAAAAATAAAATCTCACCAACTTTTTACAAGCTGCATAAACAGCCATGCTACTTTCTAAAGATAAATATGATCAGCAGTTTTTCTTGTTGCACAATACTGTTCTTTTTTACTTAGATGAACAGCTTATTTGATGTTTTGTAAAAGACCTGGTCCCTAAAATTTGTCACCTAAAAGACAGACGTATAGAGCACAAATTATACTGAGAAAAGTAGGAGTGTGTACATGAATTCTCTTGTATTCATTCTTCTAATCATATGAAGTGGTTCTAGAAAGCTAAACGTGGGTAATAGGCTATTCCTGCTAAGTCATAATCTTAGGACTGAGAATTTATTTTTTCAAAGTCAGGTTTATTATCATACTGTAGCGTGAAAGAAGCTATAGTCTGCCATTTAGTTTACTACATAAAATACTGTCTAGTTAGAGGTATTTGGAAGAAACATAGGTGTTTCCTTCACTTTTGAAATCACATTTTCCTCTAAAGTTAAAACAGAAAGATTGGCTTACAGAGTGTTTGCAGTTAGCTGTTATTATTCACTGTTGGTTTTACAGCTCACTATTTTATGATGTTCTGTAAAACCAACCCAGAAGCATCCCACATGTTCTTATTAGCCAAAAGTCTAACTCTCCAGTCTTTTTCCAGGCAATACTCTCGCTGACATTCTTGGGAATGTCACAGAATTCGGGTTTACAACATTCTTAGATAATACGATATTTCCATTTGCTTCATTAATCTTAATTTCAGGCATGCCCTGTTGCAACTAAATATGAGGACACCATCTTTCAGAAAACCATACTAGCTTTGCTCCACTAGTTTGCTTCCCTAAAATTTTGCTTTGCACTCTTCCACCCCTTGTAACTCAGCTCTTTTTTACTGCCTTTTACTATTCATAGAGAGCACTTTACAATTCTTCCCACACATTTGATAAAAAAAAATGAAAACCAGTTAGTAATGACAATTTAACCAGGAAATGTTCTTAAAAAAAATAACAACCAGGAAAAATGCTGAAGTGACTCTTCTGTCACTATAAGAAGGATTTCTTTCCAAGTTCAAAAAGTCCTTTGAATTGCCCTGAAGACTGTTTTCTTTTTTTTCCCCCTTGAAAAGGTATAAGGTACAGTCTTAATAAACACAACATTACTGTCTGTAAAATCATTATTGCCTGGAATTGTTTTTGAGAAAACATTTTAATGGCTCAGAAGGGGGATAAATTCACTTTAAAAAATTGATGTCCATCAGATTTCCCAGCCTCTGCTGTCACAGTGGTGTGAAGCTCAGCCCTTGCAGTATCATTTCTTTCACAGGGGTTTAGCAGCAGACTGAGCTGAGTAAGTGATTACCTTACATGTTATTAGAAACAAGGTTTGGATCATGCTGGGCTGGATTTGGACAGAGAAGTCATGTGGCATTGTGAGACAACTACACAATCTGAATTTCCACCATGGAGCAGACATTTATCTGTCCCCCATTTATCCTCTTTTATTTTCCATTCTGGTTCCAGGCTACACCGAGCTGGCATATCCCACAATGAAGTGAGATTCACTTCACTAATTACCGGAAAAGAGAAATATTATATTCAATAAGGTTGACTAAGAAGTTTTTAAAAACACAAAATGTAACTCAATTTGAAAATTAATAAAAAGGTAGATTTATATAATTTCTCAATAAAATCAGAGATGATTCTTCATAAATGCTGAACTGCTTCAAAGTACAAATTGCATCACCTTTTCTGTGAGACCCAATGTGTGTGTTATAATACAGCAAGAATCTCAGAAGTATTTAGCTGTCCTGTTCCCAATCTAGACATATAATTTATGTGTTGTGCCCCCCTATCAGCCTCCAAGGACCTGGAAACCTTCCAAAGTGCTGGGCTGGGCTGTATTCTTCCTTTCCATAGCAGGAACTCTGAAATGTGCTGTTTCCCACCTGGATAAGCACGGCGATCACCGGCCCCAGCTGCTGCAGTATCCCCCTCCTGATCCTGCTTTGCACTCTCCAAAACCTGATGAGGAGATCCCTTCCCCACAACATCCACAGCTCCCTGCTTGCACACAGGCAATGTATGCCATGTGACCAAAGCCCAAATTCACTGGGTCTTGAGAAACAGCAGCTTGAAAATGAGAATCAAAAAGGCAGGATTCTAATTATACCATGGCAGAATTTTTTCCTCTTCTTCTTCTAGCCTGTTAGAAATACCAAGGAGTTTATCTTCAGAGCTCCCAGAGCCTTTGAGGTTATTTTTGTCCAGACAAATTAAATTCCTCTTTTCAAGTGATGGTTATTTGTCTCATATGCAGGTACTCTGAAGAAATAAACATTTCATACCATGAAAATCTACCAAGAGCCTTGATCATGATCAGTTAATGCCATATAGCAAGTGACCAATTTTTTTCTATAATTTAGCAAGGTACAGCATTGTTAGCCTGCAATACATGCACCTAATAAGGCTTAGTTGCTTTAAAAATCACAGCTCAGTGTCCGTGACAGCTCACATCAACGGCTGTCACAATACTGCTGTGAAAAGATCCTTACCAGCTACAAATTAGCACTGTTCAGCTGGATAGGCCTCCTGAAAACCTGTACTATATCCTTAGTGAAACAGTAGTAGTGATCCCCCTTTTTAGCAAATTTTCTAATTTCACTGCCATCTCTTACATAGGAGCTGCTTTTCTGCTGATGAGGAAATTAGTGACTGTGGCTTAATAATGCAAGGAATTGTTTTGAACCATTTTGATTTCTTTTGAATTGGATAAATATCAGCAATTCCACTTCAGTTTCTGTCTCAGAACTCCCAGATGTAAGCTACATTTTCTTTGTTTCATGCACCATTGACTTTCTGAGTAACGACATTGAGTATCTCAAGGAATTCCCCAAAGATGGAAAGGTAACAGGACATTTCCTTGCTCCCTCTTCACTTCAACCTCTTGAATGCTTATTTTGAATGAAGTAAAAGGAAGGAGAAGGAAATGTTTCATTAGACTAAGCAATTTTTTTAATCTAATTTTGCCCGTAAATATTAGGCAAATATCCTGCCTTCTGCCAAGTGTGTGCATATTCAATGAAAAGGCTCTGCCTAGCTACAGAGTCACTAATAGAGAGAATGAAAGGGTAGGAAGAATATCATATTAGAAAGGAACAGTGAATGATTGGGAAGACATGAGAAAAAAGACACTGCTCTGGCTAATGCCATTTCACCATGAGCACTGTGAACATGACATTTGCTTAGAGGTATTAGCTGCATCTCTGTGCATGCTACTTCAATCTCCTTCTTATCTGTAGCATTTTGCCCCAGATCTCATCGTTGGACTGAACAGATAAATAAACATCTGCCAGGATATTCTACCTGAACTGATAGAAAACATTATTTCAAGCTGTAAAAAGGCCACATAAAAGCTTAAGACAAAAAAAAGAAATATTTCTGGGTGAAGGGTCTTGTGACAGGCTGACATACAGAATCCTGTGGGAGTCTTGCCTTTCAATGTCACCATCAGATTTCTGCTCCCCAGGAAAAAGAATCTGGGAACATTTAGTAGCTGCTTTAGATAGTTTCTACAGAGATGACAAAAACACATTATGGCCATGGGCCAAGCAAGTGCTGGAGCACTCTTGGTTGTTGCTGTTGTGGGAGTCTACATGTCCCAGCCTCCTGCCAGGAGCAGGGTGCCAATACCATGATGTATGCTTGTCTAGGTGCCAGCAGAAGCTTAGAAGTGTACAGGAAATATTCAGCTATGTTCAAAATCCTCATTATTAGCTGAAGATGACTCACCAAAAGAAAAAATAAATTCAAGCATACTTATTCAGCTTATCACAGTTGAAAAGCAGAAACCTATAACCTCTGATGGCATTCTTAAAGGCCCCTAGATTGTGCATGCGAAAGGTTAACTGATAACAACTAGTATCTATCATAGCTAACACTTCAGGTAGCCTCTAAAAAGCAGCCTTCAAGTGGGCCAGTGGGACACAGTTCAGTCTTAGCAGAGTACTGGCCTGTCATTCTGGCAAGGAATCCCCCACTGGGCTCTTCCTTGCAGAGAAGTTTGTGCTAAATAATATTGTTCCTACTGTATCAGCCATCAGCTCAATGGTTACAGCCCTTGCATAAACGTGAAGACCCAGAGTCAGTTCTTGCCTCTGCTAAGATATTATAAACCCACACATTCCTCTTAAACACTAGCCTCACAATACAGCCTATCTCTTCAATCTTTCTTGTTGAAATTATTCAATAATTCAGCATTCATTGAAAAGGAAGGATGTTATTAAACATAATTATATTCCAAAAAAATGAGAGAGCTGGATTCCAGAAACCTGCAGGAGGGAACATTATGTATGAAAAATTTTAGTATCTGCCATCTGAATTTCTGCCTCTTCAAAAGAAAAGAAACCAGCTTTACAGTGAGATTCCAGCATCTGATTCATCTTCCATCCCTCATAGCCCCTTTTGTGTGCAAGGCCTTCTCATGTATGTGCTCCAAGAATGCCAGTGTCTAGATGATTATGAGACAGGAAAGAATGACAACATAGTAAATCTCACCAGGATGGTTATGAGAAAGATGTTTCTTTACTTCTGACCTTGTTTGAAAGATCTTTATTCACTTGGGTCTTTGGAGGAAAAAAAAAAAAAAAAAAAGTGGGTATTTGCAGAATTTAGAATCTTCTAGGTTAGCTAGAAGGACCAAAATTTTGAATGCAGAAAGCTGTAGAGCACAAATGAACAAAAATATTTTGTATGTGCCCTTTAATTTTGCTCTTCATAACAATTTCTTGGGCTAGTTTTCCAGGGCTACTCCTCTGGAGCCAGTACTGTTACACCAGCAAGCTCTGCTGGTGGGGTAGGTCACAGCTCTTTCAGTTGTGCTTCAGCACCAGACTCTTTCCAGCACCAGACTCTTTTCAACATTCTCAGGTTTTTATTCCATATTGCTAGTCAAATAAAATAATTCCTGAAATTGCCTGTGAAACAAAGTACAGACCTAGGACTAAATTACAGAATTTAAATGTTTACCATTCCAGATGAATTACTTCACCCTAAATATTTTACATGTATTTCTAAGTAACTGCGTGTTCTCTCCAGAGAACTGACTTCATTTTTCAAATGCAATAAATCCCACAGGTTAAATAATTCCAGCTGCTAAGCAATCCTAGTTTATCTGTTCTAACTGGGCATTGCATAATGCAGAGAAATAGCCAAAGAAGTAATCCAGCTAATCATTTCCCTGTGGTAAGGACACCTATGCTAATTTGAGGACTCTTCACCATGCTCTAAAGATCTGTTTTTATGGCAATATGTCCAGACCAATCTCTAGATTGATTCCATGGAAAGAAAGGTGTCATATTGTGTTGTGGTTTTAATTACCTTACATGGCCACAACACCTTTAGGCTGAATCTCTGTCAGCTGTGAGAAGTGGGGGAGGTTTAAATGAATCAGTTTAGAAGACTAGGTTACATGGATCCAGATCACTTTGTGGAGATAATTACTTAAACAGTTGAAAAAAAAGTATGTAAAAAAATTCTTGATTTTGTGGGGTTAAAGAACCTGATTACATTTAAAATTCTGCTTTCTCAGTGATTTCTTATATTAAGTCTTCTTATTATAAGTCTGAGCTGTATTCCCTGAACAATCAGGCAGAGAAATTATAAAATACCTAAGATGAGAATTCTGGCAAATGAAATACTGCCAAGATAAGTTAATTCCCAAGTAACTCCATAAAGATAGAAAAAAATGTCCTCATTATTTTTTTCTCAAATTACTTTTAAAATAAAACAGTAAAATAGTGAATGTATTTATTGATACAGAAATCAGGTCATGGATGAAATGCTGTTCTTACTGGAGTCAGAGGATGAATATAATCTACCCAAACTGATTCTAGTGTTTCCCTTCATTTCTCCCTGCTTCTAGAAAAGTTGATCCCATCACCTATCCAAGTAGTTTCCAGGAATCTTCTTGTAAACTAAATCAGTTTTCATGTTAAAATGATTAACTGAACACATATGAATAAAATCTCCAGTGATGATTGATCTACAATAAAATACTGATTGTACATCACTATCAATCCCACTGATTGATAGTGACTGTGTGTAAAATGGTCAGCATTTGATAGGCAGAAAGTGGTTCAGTGCTTATCTCAGAAGATGAGGGATGTCAGAAACTGAAATATCTTGCTAGAGACTTTTTGTGCACCTCCAAACCATTCTCTATTTTGCTCCATACCTCAAACCCCACAACTTCCCTGGAACAGTGTGTACAGGACTGTACCATGTCAATGCTATATGTATTATTGTAGACTGCCCTGGAGGTGTGAAGGAAATAATTTTCTTTACCCTTTCTTCCTTGTTTTATACACATTTATGCTATTATGTTTTTTACTCCAGCTGGGTCATCTGTTAAAGGTTGAGGACAAAGAAATGGAAGAGGAAATGGCTTAAATTCTCAATTTGTGTCTGCCAACTGGACAGGCTTAAAAAACTAATGAGAGTTAACCTGTAGATTCAAAGCTTTTGTGAAGTTTTCTCCTTCAAGAAAACTTGTGCTCAGCCATTAATACACTTGTGCATGTAGAAAACCTTTCTCATATCTTCTTTTTTACAGGAAAAAGCTAGTTAGAGTAGAGTATCCTCATGTACACAAAGAGGGCAGAAAAAAAAGAGGAAAAAAGGCTAAGAAAGATTCTATTTCTACCAAAACCTTCCACTAAATGAAGAGGAACTTCTCATTTGCTGGACAAGAAATGTGTAAGCACCCACTTCTAGTTCTGGGTCTCAAGGAAATAAGCAGTAATCCACACCAAACTGGACCAAGCTGTTTAAATACTCAGCATTGTACCTCAGCTGAAACCCCTAATACTGTTTGCCAAATATAAGTGGCATTAATTTCCTGTCATAATTACTGCTGGATAGGTAGGAAAGCACAGCCTCCAAGAGTCATAGCTGCAAACTAGGGTGGCACATTTGTCCTGTAACGAGTCTGGGCTCATGACTAGGTACAGCTACCTTTTGATGTGACACTTATATTTGTTTCCACAGCAGTGCTGCCCTTCTATCCCATCTAATTTTCTTTCAGATTTCTTTTACAATGTTGTCTTGATAGCCATTGCAAAAATGCAGATCTAAATTGTTGGATTCCACAGTTCAGGCTGGACTATGAGGAGCCAGGTATTCTGTCTAATGGGTTCATGCCCAGTACTTTGATATACTGCTTTCCTTGAAGGAAAGCATTCTTCTGTACCAGCTGGAATTTTATTTTGACAAAATCAGACAGAACAATGAGTGTTTTAACTTCAGCAATTACATATATGCAGATCCCAAGTGGTTTATTCTGTGACTTAGTTTTTCAGGTGTCTTTTCCCCCTTTTGTTTGAACAGTGCCTCCCACAGCAGTGCCCTGCTCTGGTGAGAGCTCCCAGGCATTTCAGAGTCTTGGCAAAGAAACCCAGTCATAGAAATGATGAATAATATCAAATTAATTGCTATTTGTTATCACACGGTAATGCATTCTTGGGCAGTTCTTTCTTATACTTACTATGTCTGGGATCACTTTTCTACTTCTTTTTATAGGTCTCTCAAAAAAATGCTTCTAGTAGAGATGTGGAGAAGGTTCAATGTGTTGTTTTGTGATATCCTAATAGCTTAAGGAGTGAATTAGAGGAAAATGGTAATATGAAATTGAAGATATCTTCAAAAGAGAAAGAAGTTGTTAAAATACTTGTTTTCTTCTAAAAAACTAAATAAACTTCATGGCCACGATTGAAATAGAGAATAATTAACATTTTACAGACTGTTTTTTACAGTGACACAGGGCATAGGAAAGAGAATATAGGGAAGTGCTTTGGTACAAGCCTGGTTGCTTTGCACCCAGTTTTGCTCTGGAGAGCACTCAAAGGAGCCAGAAGAACAACATGGTTTGCCAAGATCAGCAAGAATTATTACTTGGAGAGTACATGCACTACTAGGAGCTGGTGACTGGGGGAGTTAGGGGAGGAAATTATGTGTTTAAATTTGGAAAAGGCTAGCAGAGATAAGAGAAATACCAGCTCTGTTGTGAAATCCAAGAAAGGAAGGGAAGCAATTGGCAGAGGAGAGGAGAGGGAGTGGGGGTGGCTACTGCAAAATTGACCCAGAGCTGACATTATTCATGGCAAGTTTAAAAGTGAAGATGATCAGATTTTAATGCATTTTTTCAGAGGAAATTTCAGAAGTTCATTTTTTCCTTTTATTTTGCAAGTATTAAAATGTTTTCTATTATACAAGCTTTATTGCCTAGCTTCCTTTTAACTTTTGTTTTATGCTTATTCCAGTATCACATTTGTATTGGATGACATGTGTGAGTTATGTAGGATGTTTGAAAGTTGAAGAAAGGGTAGTTTATCTTTCAAGAATGACATTTTATCTTTCACAAGGGCATTTCAGTAGAAATTCCCTTCAGGTTCCTTAAAAATATTTGAACTAATAGAAATTAAATAAAATCTAAACTGGGAGTTTTATATGAAGATTAGCCAGGTGAGTGTCTATTGCCACTGTCAAGTTAAAGAGACTGTAAATTATGTTAAATAGAGATAAATTATTTTCAGCATTAAATAAGGTTAAATGAGGCAGAAGTAAGCTATCAGGCAACCTCTGAATATTAGCAGGACACCTGCAGAAGTTCAGACAGAAGCTGTTGGTGTACCTGCACTTGTCAGCAAAGCCTTGGCAGCCAACTCTCCTCTGGGCACCACTTACCTTTCAGATCCACAATCTATTTCCATAACCCATGAGCAGGGAAAGCTACTGCCCTTCTGAAAAGTGGGGAATTTCACCAGTGATCCAAGACAGAGATGATGGAAGTCCATGCTTAGTTTTATCTTTAAAAGAAAAAAAAGAACAAAACAAAAAACTCTTAAACTCTTCAATTCACAGCTGTTGTCATTGGTTCTGATCACAGTTTCATCCTTTTGGGACACTGAAACAGTGTCCATGCCATATGCTCTCAGTTTGTAGGGTAAGTGGTGACTTACTGGATGCTTTACCCCCGAATTGCTGAGAAGGTTGGCCCCTGGGGTTGAGTACTGTGACTCTTGCCTTCTGGACCAGAGGCTGCTGCATTATGGACCTTGGAAAAGCCCAAGCTCCCATATGTGTGAGCAGAACCTACAGCATCACTCCTGAGCTCATTTACAAGGGTTTGTTGGAGTGCAGGATGAGCATTGTTTCCTTGGATTTGCAAGTGGAGGATTGTGAGCAAGCACCAGTGATGCAGACCAGTAGGACTTAAAGGGCAAGAACCATGAAAAGAGCAATTTCAGATGTTAATCTTGTTTTAGTAAAGGGGTTGTATGCTAGAAGGCAGACTTTCAGATGCAGAGAATGCATGAAAAAACCACTGCAACTGAAATTACAAGCAATGCAAGGAAAATCTGTGAAGAAATGCACTTCCAGACTTTTGAGTAAGAAAAAGTAGGACAACTTAAAAGCACTCCAATTTCTAGAAGGCTCTGAATTCCAACCCTTTTGTAAATTAAGGCTATTTATTGTGCAGCATATTTCAAAATCAGACAAAATTATTCTTTAACCTTAACTTGTTTGGATGTTGCAGCAAACTGAGAAAAATCAGCATTTATTAAGCAAACAATTTTACTGCATAGTTATTGGTAAAATACTTATCTGCCCATATCCCTAAATGTTTCATCAAGATAACATGGGGCTTATCAGTAGTAATTTTAATTTGTTCTTGAAAGGAAAGACTAGAGATTAAAAGATTGCTTCCTGTTGCATAAATTCAACCCTTAATAGCCTCCTGCTGGGAAATGGTAGGTCAATAATAGGTTGAGAAGCCTTAGTAGTTTCAAAATAAATTTTAAAAAACTTAATTAAGAGAGTGATATGCCGCATTTGGCTGTAATAGCTGGGATCCAGAACATGGGTTATATTCTTCACTTGAGTTTTGACTGTCAGATGTAATGGTGTCATTGTTGCTCCCCTTATGAGAGGAAGATCTTTTAGGTTTTCAGAAAAGAATCAGAGTTGGAAGAGAACCATAATTTAAACTGGCAATAAGGGAGGTTCCCCTTTCCAGAATAAAAAGTTTTATGTTGGAGGGAAATGCTGCTACTACAAAATGCAGCTCTCTTGGGGGCTGAGAGTGCTGAACTTGCTCCCTTTGTGTTGGAAAACAGTGAGGAGAAAAAGAATTGGCAGTGTTGTTATGATGACTCATTATTTCTCCAGCTCTGGCTCCTCTCCGGCATCTCCTGGTCATTCCTCTCTCTCATGTGATTCTTCCCACAAAAAACCTTCTAAATACATGTCAGAGGATCTACAGCCACAATGCCAGCACAGCTTTTGTTTGGCAGCTGCTAGGAGTCTTCTCTGTTAACTGGGACCTGTAAGGAACCACCAGTTCTTGCAGCCCAGTTCATGGTAACTTAGGTGTGAGAGAAATGGACTGCATGAGCATTTTACACCAGCAATGTATAGCATGAACTACATCCTCAGTCCCAGAAGGTATTTGATTTTGGTTCTTCTGATGACCTAAGATGTCTAGGTTTGTTTTGGCTGTTGAAATTCTCTCACAGGTATAGAGCAAAAGATTTGTGACCAGAGAGCAACAGGTTCCCTGGCAAAAGGACTCTGAAAAGAAAAACAGCCTTTTGACCTGTCTTGGTTTGGAAAGACAGGTATCTGCCAG
>VWYO01020519.1:304547-422038 GCA_013400275.1 Rhadina sibilatrix | reverse complement strand
ATCTGCCCCTCTCCTTCCCAGAGATAAAGAAGAACATCTCCCAACTGCTTTTAACAAATGAAAATAGAATACACACCCCTGGCTCCACAACCCAAGACATGACCTTAAAGAAAATGTAAAGCTGGAGTAAAAAATTCCATGACAAGGGGAGCCAGGAAGTTCTATTCACCTCCTCAGATACAGTTACACCAGCTAGTGGTATTAAAGATCTGTTGAAGGACAAGCCTGGATGGTACAATGGAGAACACAGAATAACGTAATGCAATTGTTCTATATCATGGTGCAAGTGAATTAAAAATTTTGAAAATCTTTTGAGACATTAAAAATATTTGTTCAAACCCATTGATGTATCCTGGTACTTACTACCTGTGTCAGGAGCTGCCTTGGAAAATTTTGTGTACCCTGTGGTTAGTCAGCACCTGGAGGGAGTTGGAATAAGGGAGTACCTTGTGCGTCAGGGGCTGATCGGGAGTTTGATGGTTGGGAGGAAACACAGAGCTGGCAATCTCACAGGGATATTTTAGACTCTCTTTGCTGTGCCTGTGATGTTTATGTGCTTAAGCTTAGCATATCAGTCAGCACCGGAAAATGCATCAATAAAATAGAACCTGTTCTTCCTCCCCACCTCAAAAGTTAATATCTCATTCTTCCCATAGTATTGTCCAGGCCCACAGGTGTGTGGGCTTTCTCTGCTTAGCAGACGACTGAATAGTTCATACTGCTTTCTCCACACATATATTTTTCATGTCATTTCAAACATCGATCTATTGCAAACATAGAGGTCTATACTATTAGTTTGAAAGATTGTCATATATAGATTTTAACCTGTACAACAGTGGGATAAAAAAATTTCAAGAATCCAATCAAACCATGGCAGAAATCCAAGTCCAAGTGTTATCTAGAAGAAGATTGAATACTTTATTTAAAAAAAAATTCAAGAATCCAATCAAACCATGGCAGAAAACCAAGTCCAAGTGTAATCTAAAAGAAGATCGAATGTTTTATTTTAATTATAGTGAGAGCAGAAAGAAAATGAGAAGCTCAGAGCTCTTCCACTGGGTGCCTGTTATTCTGGTGAGCAACTTTTTATTTTAGTAGTGATTTGAGCAGAAGACAGGGAAGATTCATAAATTACTGTTTGTTAACAAAGGAAAATAATTTTAATGGGCCAAGCCTATACTATACTTCTTTCTAGGCCCAGACATTATCACAGAATCATATAATAGTTTGGGTTGGAAGGGACTTCTAAAGGTCCTCTTGTCCAACTCTCCTGCAATGATCAGGGAAAACTTCAACTAGATCAAGTTTCTCTGGACAACTGGATCAACCTGACCTTGAACACTTCCAGGGATGAGGCATCTACAACTTCTCTGGGCAGCACATTCCAGTGTCTCATTACACTGATTGTGAAAATCTTCTTCCTTGAAACTAACCTAAATTTAGCATATTTTAGCTTAAAACCACTACCCCTTGTGTTATTGCAACAGGCCCTGCTAAAACAGTCTTTCTCCATCTCTCTTATAAGATCTCTTTTAAGTATTGAAATGCTGCAGTAAGGTCTCCCCAGAACCTTTCCTCTTCCAGGTTGAACAACTCCAACTCTCTCAGTCTTTCCCTCTGACCACTTTTGTGACCCTCTTCCAGACCCACTCCAGCAGGTCCATGTCTTTCCTCTGGTGATGACCACAGAGCTGGACACAGTACTTCACATGAGGTCTCATCAGGAGAGAAGAGAGGGGTGGAATCCCCTCCCCTGGCCTGCTGGACCTTAGAAGCAAGTCATTCTCTTTTGCTTTTCTGGGGCATTTGTGTGGGTCTCGCTGTTTACTGCTAACACTAACTGGATGTTATAAATGTGGTGTCATCACCTGCTCAGTGATGCTGAACAGCTCTGGGACAAAGCCTGAAAATACTACTGCTCTTGGAACCACAGTCCTTGACCACTGTGCCAGATATGCAAATGGGGATCACACAGTTAACCCAGTTTGTATTTGCATTTCATACTGCAGCTGGCTTAAGGGAGCAGAATCTGAAAATATCAAAGCCTCTCAAGCTGTTATCTGTGTTGGCACCAGTGTACAAATTATTAGAAATAGTCTGTAGATAAGAAGGTATTCTATGTTAAAGATGGAGAGGAGATTCACCTCAAGAACAGCACTAAGCTACTGTTGGCTGTGCTGAGCCTGAGAATGACAAAACACACTGTGCACAAGGAAATGCACTTTAACAGCCAATTGCCTACAAAACATGTAGGAGCTTTTTCCTGAACATCTTTATTTGTTAAAGGATGGAATGATACTAAATTTTGCTTCCCATCAGGATCCAGTACTTGGCCTATTTACAATCCTCTGGGCTAGGGTCCAGCTTGGACTGTGTTTCCATCCAAACAAGGCAGGCTTCTGATGGCAATACAGATAGATTCTTGCATTTATTCATCAAGTAGTTATCCAAAGATCCAAGTACTTCCTTGGAATATTGCAGCATTTAACTGTGGGAGCTTGTTCTTCAGCTGTCAGTCTACAAACTGCATTCCACAGGAAATTTTTTTGCTGATATTTTATCTCAGGGATGTTTTCTTGGGAGCATTATTAGATATTGTGATTTGTGGTAGATCTGGCAGTGCTGGGTTTACAGTGGAATTAATGACCTTAAAGGTCTTTTCCAACCTAGATTATACTATGATTCTGGTAGGTCATCCCAGATCTCTCCTCTGCCCTTTCAGCTTTTCAAAATGGTTATATGTATATTCCCTAGTGGAATAAGTTCTGTAGCAATGGACACATATTATTTCATGAAAAAAAAAAAGGGGGGAAATAAAGAAAAAAAACTCCTATTTTCCTAGTTTTTCACAACAGATAAGAGTATGGTAATTTTAATTCTGTTTTNAATTCTGGAAAACCCTGACAGAATCAGAGCTACAACCTGACACCCTGTTGGTCAGGGTGTTGGAAGCAGTCCAAAAGTGAGTCCTCCTGGAGTGGCAGAGGTGGTTCTGTTGGAGTAGAGATGATCCTGTAGAAAACGGGTCAAGTGATGGTGAGAAGGGTCCAGTCTTCCTCCAGGAATCAAGTGAAGCTGTGACTCAGTTTTTTCCAGGTAGGAATGGTTGGCTCCCCCCACTGGGTGGAGCATCTCACAATGGAATGTGGATGTACTGCTTTGGGAAGGAGAACAGCTTGGGGAGTCTTAATGTCCCATTGTGAAAAGAGATGAGAAACACTGCCTCACCTGGTTTGAACAGTTGGCCCATTATCAAAAGGCATCCACCCCTCCTTCTCCCAGAGTTACAAGAGATAAAGAAGAACATCTCCCCAGCTGCTTTCAGCAAATGAAACAGAATACACATTTTTGGTTCCATAACCCAAGACACAGGTTCAGTGTGTAACACTCCTTGAATAATAGGTTGAGAAATGAGCCAGAGCTGGTTACATAAACCTTGTCATATTTCATGCAGACAGCTGCCAGTCTCTGCACTTTTTGTTGTTGTTTGTCATTTGCGTTTTCTGTCACCCAGATAAGACATCGCCAAAAATAAACACCTGAAGTGAAAAAATTATGACTCTGCAAAGATTTCTGTGTTTTTGCTCTCTGCAAAGATTGCTGTGCCTTTTCTCTCCATATATATATTGTGTTATNGGGAAATAAAGAAAAAAAACTCCTATTTTCCTAGTTTTTCACAACAGATAAGAGTATGGTAATTTTAATTCTGTTTTATTCACAAATGACTGAAAAATTATTGTCTTTTCTTCTCATTCACAAGAAATTAGAAGAACACAGAAAGGATAAGAGCACAATTTGTCTGACTTCCTGACCTGCCATCCTGGATCTTGTGACTTGCAGCCCTGGTGCTCTGTCCCTGGGGGTAATCTGAATGCATGCTGGTCANAGAAAAGAATAAAAACACATATTAACTCTCCCTTTAAACAACCTATAAGAAATATATCACTTGGTACTCTTAGTCCAAATACACATAGTCAGTTTTTAAGATAAAGGTTAAGTTTTAGCTTGAAGAGAGGGTTTAAAAATCCAGGATCTGTAACATTTATCCTGTGTCTTTTGAATAATATTTTCACTGCCTTAGCAATGGTATTATATGTACTGGGAACTGTGTTCAGAGAAATCAGGCTGCTCTATGCGGAGCTCATTGCTAAGAGAATTGGTCTGGTTTTCTGAGACTTCAACTGAGTGCAGCCCTCTGAAGTCAGAGCTCTGTGGCTGAGCCTGTATTTATGTGGGTATCTAGGCGTAGATTTTGGAATGCATTTTAGCAGTGAAAGTTTCAGAAATTTAAAAATTGCTGCTGGCAAGAGGTAGAGATGAAAACATCTGAGTTTCATCGGAGTTATCACTGAGATGTAACAGAAAGACTAACCTTATTATTTCATGAAAAATCATCTAGTAAGGGTGCCTAGACCTTGAAGCCAGATAGTGTGACACAGAAAAGCCTTATCTGCAGGATAAGGCTAAGGGTCATGGAAATGCAACTTTTCTTTGCTGCCTTCTCCCTGACTGTTACCTGACCATGAGAGAATATGAAGCAGAATTAGAAGCAGGGCAGAACTGTGATTTTTTTTCTCTGTCCTGATTTGTCTTTGTTAATAATGGTGGCCAGTCACTGACCCAAAGCCATGCTGCATCTTTCCTGAGAATTACAGAGCTGCTGCTCTGGATGTGAGTACTGGATCAAATTCCTGCTAACAAGTCCTTGACTGGATTTCAGCCACAGCATGTGGACTGCTGATGGCTCCTCTCATTCCAGTGTCTCAGGGAAGACCCTAACCCTATCCCTAACCACAGCCCAAATTCCCTCTTATTGTGTTAATTACCTTATAACATCCTCCAGGAAGAGATTAATGATCCCAGAAGTACTATCATCCCTCTATCCCTTTCAGTGGCACTGCAGCATCAGTCCTGTTTTGTCAAGCCAACTCCTTCAAGTATTACCACAGGGATTATTATGCTGTGTATGGCTCTGAAAGTGAAGGATACTTGCTTTCCTGAGATAAAGAGCAAAACAAAGCTTGATACAGGATGTGGCTCTTTCCTGACCATGAAAATTGAATGTATGTTGCTAGAAAAAGAACAAATGAAATAGCAAAATACTGTCAGTTTAGGATAGAAATTCAAAAGTGGTGTGGATCATGAGATCAGTGAGGTTTTGGAACAGCTGCCTAGAAAAAAAAAAATGAAGCAAAAAGTCCTTATTTTAAGAGAGATTTTATCCTTTTTAAATAAGAGATTTTAAGATGTGGTTTACAGAGCAGTCAGAGGCTCAGTCACTTCCAGTCAGATGTGCTGTCTTGAGAAATCTCTCTTCCCTCCCAATCTCCACTTTTATGTGTCGATTTTCCAGATGAAAGTTTGCCTTTCAATAAAGCTTTTGTTCATGTGCACAAATGGCACATTCTCCAGACAGCCAAGGCTGTCATGGACCTGATCACATTGTCTATGTGTCGTGCTGCTGCTCACTTCTTGCAGTTTTGAAGGAGCTCAATTAAATATAAATCTGCTGACAAGGCTTAACTATTATTTTCTGCTTGCATCTTAGGTACCTGTAGTAGTTTCATGTTCACCAATTTTTGATTTTCCAGCCAATGTACCATTTTGTAGTGGTTTGAGTGCCCAATAGAATCATTTACCTTTTTTCTGTTGTGAGATAGGATTAGGAAAAAAGCAAAGCAGGCTCAAACTTAAAAGGTATAAAGATAGGTTTATTAACAAAAAGAAAAGAATGAGAATCAAAATGAAACCTTCAAAACACTTCTCCTCCCCCCAAAAGCTTATTTTCTCTCTCACACACAACGTATAAAGAAAAAACTCAGAACTCCAGGTCAGTATCACTTATAAAATAGTCTTTTGTCTCCATTTAGAGAGAGAATTCTCTTTTGGTCTATTATGGTAACTTTCCACAAGAAAAAAAGAGTCCACTTGTGGCTTTTAACTCTCACAAAAGCAGCTGTCCGGGAACTTCTGCAGTTATGGAATCCCTCCCATTTGACAGCTTTTTCTGCAGCTGCATATAGGCCATGAAGCTCATTGGGATATCATTTTAAAGATAAACAGTTCCAAGAGCAAAGGGTTTTCTTCATCTGTTTCTAAAATCATCTCCATCTCAAGAAACAGAGGTCTTCTTTTTTTCCCTGGGGGCAGAGGGCTTCTATCTTTCTCTCTTCCTCTGTTCAAAATTCTCCATTAGATCCCAGCTATTTCAATATTTAATTAGTCCATCACAGATATCTTTGCTCAAATCTACNTCCCCTGTTACCTCTTCCAAGGCAGGAAAGGAACTTTTCCCGGTATTTTAACCTGTGTTGCACAGAGGCGTATCTTACTCTCTAATTGGTTAACCAAGCTGTCAGCTTCAAAGCCAGTCACTAATTGGTTTTTGCTGTAACTCTCTTGGAAAAAACCCCTTCCGTGCTAAGCAAGCACAGTACCTCTTTTAACTGGGTCAAAGTAAACCCATTACCCTCTATATTTGGTACATGGTAGGAATATTTACGTAGCAGAAATCATAACTCTTTAATGTTTTCTAAAGGATATATTGATTCACCTAACCTTGAGGTCAGTCTCATTTCTAACTGTGTAGATGAACCGTGCAACACTTCTTGTATGTTTTGATAGCAGTGTTTCAAGACCAAAAAGGAGATGCTCTGATGTGCAAAAACCACCCTCGGGACTTTCCCTAAGTTCAAGACATGCACAGCAGGGCTTATAGGGGTGCCAAGCCATTTCTGATGTAGGACAGGCAAGGGCAATTTCTCTGAGCAGATTCAGAAACCCTTGCAGGCTCACCTCTGTCCAGACAATTCCCAATGGGCGTTGGTCTGTGTGAGTATTGCCAGCTCAAATCGAAGCGACATTCTCTATGAGACATCTATACCCATTTCAAAGTTAAGTAACCTTAACAGAGGTGACCCGTCAAAGCTGGCCTTGCATGAGCACTCTGTGGGAACTTGCTTATCCAACAAAGCTCAGTGCTGGGAGGTGTGAAAGCAAACTTCATGTAGGAAAAGCAGATGATTGTCTTCTTCGGGGACTTTGCAACTGCAAATTCTACAACCTGTTTTGCAAATGGTACTACCCAAACATATTTATCATTTGTAAGTTTGTTCTAAAATTCAACACGTGTCTTCTCTGCCTCTACTTAAACTGAATTTTTGTCTTGCTCTACCCCCACAGTCTGCCTAGATAATCACCATATTTTCATATTGTTCAGTAATGTCTTAATTTAGATAACTCTTTTCTATGACAAATTATTATATTTTTCTCATTTTTTAGGTTTATATTTTCTAAATTTCAAATAATTTCTACAGCTATTTAAATTTCTTCTTGACTTTATGGGTGCTAAACCTAAGCTGCCTAAGGTGCAATTCTCTAGATCACAAGTTCTTCCACTTTAAAAAAAGTTGTTCTCCTTATAGTATTTTTCCTTCTCCTTCCTACTCTGTAGTTCCTTCCCCTTCTCCCATGTTCTGGCGCTTCATTATTTTTGGTAAATGCTTATTTTTTTTGTTTGTTAAGAAATCATAATTATTCAAGTACATACAGTTTGGCCAGTTCTCTAAGAAATCAAGGATATGTTCATCTTGTGCTTTCAGTCTTAATATATCCCATTCACCTAAAGAGTCTTTAATCTGCTTTTTCCCCTCTCCTGGTGTGGACTTTCCTCCTCAGTGTTCCTCAACTGTTTAAATAACAATCTATTGTTATTTAAACAAACAATAACTATTAATATTTTTGTGAAAGTGACACTAATAAGTTCTAGGCAGTTTAATCCTCTTCCTGAAGATCATTTTCTCTCTCTTTCTCATGAAAGATATATATAAATGAAAACATAGCATATTATTTAATTTTTTGTGCATTTAGTCAACATTGGTTTTACTTGACACCATTTTGCAGATTTCTCTGTAAATTAATTTCACTCCCTTCATGTGGCAATCAACTATAGATATTTATAGTTACTAGGACAGTTTTGCCTTTTTATTTCTCTTGGATTTTCTGGTTTTCCAGGTATGCCTTATCCAGTCCTTATCAATTCCCCACTATGGCATTTTTCTAGTTTTATTCCACAGCAGGACAGAATTATATTGTGTCCTTGATATTGCTTTGTATAGAAATTAGCATTTCCCGTAAAATATTTTTACCCTTTGGGGCTCTTCCCCATGAGCACCTTGTCTCCCTGTCTGCAGCCTGCTACATTGGCTCTTTTGAAGCATAGTGCTAACAATCATCATCTGCTCAGATTCGGCCCTTTCTCTTAAAACCATGAACTCTACCAGGACAAGATCATTTTCACTCAGATTGGTTTTTGTGATTCTTTAAAAAATCCTGGTCAAACAATAAAAACCCAAGCCAACAGAGCCTCTGAATTCTAGGACAGTGAGTTGTGCCTCAAGGAAGAGGAAATATGCCAAGAATAACAACAGATGTTCAGTTTACAGCTGTCAGCATTACAAAGGGAACACAAAGCAAGTATGCTGACTATGTAGAGGAATAGCAATTGCATGAATCCCGCTCTCAGAACAGCTGAGAAATGCAGGACACTTGTGCTGATGAAGCAGAGGGGTGGCACAGTGTGTACAGCAGCCAGCAGCTTTATGGGCAACACCATCTCCCTTGCAGAATTGACTTCCCTGTCCTGAATGAAAACCCAGCTCCCATGGCAAATCATGGCAGTTGTCCTACTGAATAGTGCTCCATTCAGTCACCCTTTCTCTTCTTCCAGTACTCTTTTCTGCCCTTCAACACTTCCAGGAGGGGTTGCTAATTTTCCTGCTGATTATAAATGTACACGGTGTTGGCAGTCCAACTTGTTCCAGCCTGGGGAGAGGAAGTCATAGAATGGCCAGGTTGGAAGGGACCTTAAAGATAACGTAGTTCCAACCCCTGTTCATTGGCAGGGCCACCTTTCACTACACCAGGCTGCTCAAAGCCCCATCCAACTTGGCCTTGAATGCTTCCAGGAATGGGGTATCCACAACTTCTCTGGGCAACTTGTTCTGGTGCCTCACCACCCTCACATTAAAGAATTTCTTCTATAAATTTAATCTAAACCTACTCTCAATTTGAAGCTATTTCCCCTTCCCCTGTCGCTACCTACTCTAGCATAAGAAGCCTCTCCATTTTTCTTGTAGTGTCCTTTAAGGTACTGAAAGGATGCAATTAGATCATCTTCATCAGATCTTGCAGCACTCATCTCTTACTGCAAGAAACACCCTTCACTTGAATAAATTGAGTCACCCCCCCATCAGCAATTGCAGAGATATAAGGAAAAACTACATTCAGGAAGTGTTGAAAGCAGCAAATATTTAGATTTGGAATAAACAATAACAACTCTTTTGCATCTTTCTTCTTCCTGAGATGTCTCCTTTCTAATCTTCTTCTTCCCTCCCCACCATTATACTTTGCTTGTTCTTCATGGAATCATTTCATGGCTGCAGGTAGCAGGCGGTTCTCTGGTAACACAGCATGAACTCTCACCTATTCCAGTTTTTACATAGTTCAATCATGTGGCTGAGTACAGCCAGCAGCATTGAAAAACTATGCTGGTGCCCCAGGAAGTTATATATAGATAAAAAATAGGAGGTAAAAAGCTTTAGATATTGGATGGGATTTTTTTTCTGGTTTTATTTATAAATTTAAAATGTCACTTCTCCAGCATTGGCAACAGGACCAGGTACAGATGATCAGAAAGTCAAAGAAAAGTGCTAAAAAATTGTGATCTTCCTATCTGGTGAGGGCTGGCTGGCAGTGTCATGAGATCCATAGCACCAAGGCAGATCCTTTGCCCCTTCCCTGAAGTCTGAAGTGCCTGAAAGCCTTGCATTTAGCTCTATTTTTTTCTACTGGCAATTGATATTGGATAATTTTACATTCTTAATGTAGCTACAAAAACCTGTAATTTAGCTTTTTTAGATCTTTTCTAGAAAGAAAGCAGGTAGATGGAAACCTGCCATACTTTGTCAAGGCAGGGAGGTATCCACACATAATGTCCCAGGTTTTTTAATAGCTGTGTGAGATAAGCAGACTGTCCCAGTGAAACCTCCATTGCCACAATGTTTTTCATCATGAATGCAACCCAGGTGTTTCTATTTGGTTGAATAAATAATTTGTATAAGCTTGTACATGTGTATGCCTGAGATGCATTTACTGTAGTGGTTGCTGCTGCTATTTGTCCAGTTAAATCTATTTTATGTTTTGGCATAAGAAATTATTTTATGCACATTACAGTCTCCAGCTTCAAACCTCTTAGAATAAGCATCCTGACATTTAGAAGAAGAATAAGGATGTCTTTGAATAGAACATTGAATAGACCTTATAGAAAGTTGAAAATATTTAAAAGGAAAAGGGACAGCTGCTTTCAACTGGAAAGGTGGAAATCAGTTCTTTTTTTGTGATTACCCTTAGGCAATAGTTTCTGTGTGTCTGCATTGCCTCTGCAATAGACTGTAGATCTTAGCACTCAGTGTTAGATGCCAGCTGAGTCTTGGGCATTGCTTACAATTCTGAAGTACAGAAAAATTTTCATACTACAGAGATACGTGTGCATGAAGGAAAGTAACTTTCAACCATGGTAAAGTAAACAATAAAAAATATTAAAAAAAGGAAAAGAGAAAATAGTCAAAATGCTCATCTGAATATTTTCCTTTAATCAGTAACTACAAAATATACCCTGACACAGAGCAGATAGAAACATGCCACTAAAGTAAACTTTTTCTGGCTACTATAGCTGCATAAATCCTAGTTTTATCCAGATGACAAGTTGAAGGCCTTACTGGCGTACAGATGGATAAAAGTGTGACTCAAGAGCAAAAAAATTAAAAATAAAATTTGTCATGTTTCAAAATCAAAATAGTGAACATTAAAATGAGGTGCTCCTCTGAGTGCTCCTAAAGGTCATCCTCTCTACAGTGCTTACAGCAGGCTCCTGTCTCTCAAAGGACATTTGTATTGGTGACATTTTCAGAACAACTTTGTTAGCAGAGGTCGACCACTTGCAGGCCATCAAATGTAGGGCAAGCCTGTTCTTTTCCACTGTCTGATATCCCCATCACAAAAGCATTGTTATTTCCAGGGTCAATATTTGCAGAAGCTTTCTTACATTTTGCGAAATCCCTTGCTTTTTCCCCTTCTCCAAGGTGTTTCATGTGAATGTTTTTGGTTTTTTTCACATCCTCCTCTGAGTACTTTTGTTCTAGTTTTACAAATGCAAATTTTTGGCAATGATAATTGACACCTGAAAATATATATTTTCTTTGACTATACAACATCCATTGAACCTTGGGGAAAAATAAGTAAATAATCATGTATTTTAGCTGACTACACCAATTTGTACAAAGCATAGATAACAAGGTTATTTATATATGTGTTTGGCAGGACAAAGAATTCCTATTTTTGAAGCATGAGAGATGTGGGAAAACATGCTACTTCCTTCATTTTATGAACTGTGTACCAGTCGTCTGCCACTTCCTCCCCACCACTGTGCAAAGAGCAAAGAATTGAATTTAGGTCCTTCCAGGCCTAAAGAATTGATCCAGGATGCCTCATTCCTGCAGGTTATGGCTGAGCTTTGGTCCCAGGAGACTGACTCAGTCATGTCAAAGGAGGGAAAAGACAACCCAGAAAGCAACTATTATTACTGTGTGTCAAAAAATGAAAAGCCTGACACATTAGTGTCTGTAAAGGAGAATGTGAGATGACATACCCTGTCTTCAGCACAGGTCCCTCACTCACTCACTTATGTGACAGCCTGTGATAGGAGAAAGTTGGCATCAGAGATATGAATTCAGCCCACAGAAACAGCAGACTTGAGACCATGTGTCAAAAAGTTTCTTTACTTGATAAGCAGCAGACTCCACATTCGAGATTTATTTTGATCTTCTCATGTCTAGCTGATGATTGCCTTCACTTGTATACTTTGGCAGTTAAATGAGTCCTGAAAGCTGTTTTTGTTTAAAAGACATTACTTTAAAAAGATATTATTATTTTTATTGATTCTTGTAAGCCCCTTTGAGTCAATCACAGAAGTGTAGTTCTTTTCTCCCAACATTACATAAAAAGGAAAGGAAGATTTCCTCCTTTTTTAAAATAGCAGAATAAACACTGAGAAATTCAGCCACCTAAAGTTTTATAACAAATCTGCCATTTTTCCCAACTAAATTGTAAGTTTTCCGCAGTCTGCAAAATTCTTGAATATACTCACCACCAATTTGAGAAGTTCAGCAGAGAAATTCAATTAATCACCTATCCAATAAAATTCGCCGTGACAGAAATAGCTACTGTGGGGTCTTTTTACTCCATGAGGAGGTAGTGCAGATAGTCAGGGTTTTCCTGTTTTACGGTGTATTGTTTTGGTCAGGATATTGGAGACTCTTCTGGCACTCCCATAGTCCTCTGTGCAACATTTCAGCTGCTGAAACAGTCCTCATACCCTTGAGACAGCCTCTTCTCCCTCCTTCCCTCTCTCCCTCCCTCCCTCCCTCCCTCATTTTTTTCTGACATCCATAGCCTAACCCAACCTCTGTGTTTGCACAGGGCTTTTAACTGCCAGCCTGAGGCAAGCTGGAAGCAGCAGAGGAAGAAAAGGAAACCACTAAGCCAATTTTCCATTAACCAAATGAGCAGGATTCTGTAACATTTCTTTGAGGTAAGGAAAACTGAGAAATGAAAGTCTCTCACAGCCTTCTGTAGGTCACTCATTAATTCACAGCTTACTGCACCTTTCACACTGTCCAATACTGATTTTTGCTATCAGGGCTGCATTCAAGCTGTTGATATCTACTGCCTTGTTCCAGTAATATATCAAGAGATAGGCTTAAATCTTATAAATTAATTGTCCTATGTAAAGTCAGATGTCAATCTACAGCAGTATTGCTCTATCAATGTGATAGTGTTATTTTTCAGGAAAAGAAAAATAAAAGCAGTATTGTCTTTCTTAAAATAAAATGCATCCATTTCTGTTTGGAATTCATGCAGAATTTAAGAGTTGAACCTATTTCATATGCAAATTAAATTTTCCTTAAGAAAGCAATTTTTTCTGGACTTTAGAATGGAGTGCACTTCTATTTTTTGCAGATACCAAGAAAATAACAAAACAAAGACATCACTCTAAGTTAATTTTTGTCATGTTAGGAATTTTGCAATTTGCAAGTAAAACCAACAAGATTTTAGTGGGAAATTGATGCCAAAAGTCAAAATCTAAATAGGATTATTTTTCAGGATGGATACAAAGGAGCTCTGTGGAACTCCTAGGCAGGTAAAACATTGCTTGGCAGTTCCATGTTGGATAATGTATATGTACAAATATGTATGATTCATCCCACTTTCCTAGAAAGATGAAATGACTTAGTAAATCCGCAGTGCTGGATGAAAGGTTAAACTTTTCATTACCACACCTCATGTACAATTATGTACAGCCTCATGGATAATCATCACCATTAAAAGAAAATAATTTTAAGAAAATCTATATAAAACCTTGTTTTTCTTTGACAAACAAAACCTATTCTTCACTAGAAGCTCTGGAACACTTTCTGTGAAAAACAGGTCAGTTTATTCTCTCGTCCTAAATAATACTGGCTAAAAACTAATTTGAAATGTCTTTCCTACTGTCTCCTCCATGTCAGAAATATTTAACTGTGGGTTATACATCCTCTGGAGTTTAGCAGTTCATTCATTATAAAAACAACTCCAGGCTCATGTATTTCTGAAAGCAAAAACTAATTTCTCTCTGTCAATCCATGCACAAACCCCAGATTTTAATCTTTTTGCACTTAGCAAGAAAGTCAGACTAAGAAGTTCTTGGCCCTTCTCTACCCTGAGTGCTCTCACTTCTTCCCAGGTGCTTTGTTCCTGCTGCCGCACCACATGTTCCCTTCATCTGCACTGCTGCTTGGTGCTGGAGAGCGTGTTAGGAATTAGTTTTTGGTTTCTTGTTTTTTGGGTTTTTTTTTAATAATTAATATTTTGAACTTAACCCAGATCAATCCTCAGTCTGTTTCCCAGAAGACCCCTGGCAAAAACAAAAACAAAAAACAAAACAAAACAAACCCAAAAAAGGCATAATTATAAAGGCCATATCCTACAGCAGAAGGGCAGGAACAAGGTGCTAATGTAGGAATAAGTATTGAAAATGGTTGAGAAACTGAATTCCTGAGTGTTGGTTGTCCCTGGCAGAAGGTAGAAGGACACATCGAAGAATGAAGACAAAATAAAATTATGTTTCTAAAAGTAGGGTCCCAGACTAATGAACTGGATTTGTTAAATGCTATAATTTCTTCATCTTTAATGAATTCTGGGAACTATTATTGACACCTGATTTGTTAAAAGAATGCACTCATTATACAGGAAGGTATACAGGTCGGAGTGCAGCATTCTGAAAGTAATGGCATGATGCCATTTGTATCCTAGGAACTAAAAATTATGGCTTAATTTCCATGGTAGTCTTTGCAGTCAAAATTACTCACACAGTGTCCCCAAAAGTGAAAATTCTTCTTCCCATCCCTTGGGTGCAAGGATGATCATCCACTGTATAACAAGGTTCAGAGTTTCATAGTAGTTTCACTATGTAAATTGACTTTACCTGGAGGTCTGTTTAACTGTATATGTTCAGGAAATGTAGTAGGGGATGTCTTGAGTTTGACTCAGGAGGCATAGCAAAAAGTGATGTCTAAACAGACTCAATGTAGGGAGGTGAAAAAAACCTTGTAGGGAGTGAGAGAAATCAGACCTCACATGTATTACAGAAATGCTCAGCACATGCAATGGACTAAGCAGGAGAAATACTCGAAGTACAGCCTTGTGTGAGTCATTATATTTTACCAGGTGACTGACCAGCATATCTCCAAGGCTTCTCTGTGCCTCCAATGTGCTACTTGTGATTAGATATAGCGTCACTGGAATGGAGAGTAACTGGGTTCTTATTCTCTTCCCTCTTACATCAAAGCACATGGGGAGCCAACGGAGTCAGAGATGTGTGAGGGTATTAGCTCTAATTCCCAGGCTTTCATATGACTAGTCCACTATTGAACCTTTAGAAAAAATAGATTATTTTCAAGTTCTGTCCCCAGGATTATTTCCTCAGCTGCCCTCCTGTCTCTCAAAGAAGTAGTAGTACCCAGCATAGATTCATCCAGGAAAAAAGTAGGTTTAAGAAGCCACTTAATGCTCTCTGCAGAGATCACTGTCTGGATGGATATAGGAAATCCATTGGTTTTTTCCTAGCTGCAGTCAGTAAGTTTTCACACTGAAGATGAATCACTAGGAGCAACTGATAGGCATAGTAGAACTGGAGGTTGTTATTCTGCTATTGAGCAGGAGTCAAAGGCTAAAAACTTCCTCCATGCTGGGAAGCACTTTGGCAGGCCTAGCTTGAGCTCTGCCTGAAGACATTGTTTTCTTTCAAAACCTAGGAGTGCTCCTTTTTCTTCTGTTCCATTTCACATTTGTTGGGTGTCCCAAGTCACATAGCTGCCATGAAGAATGTTTGTAAAAACCTCCTCCTGGAGGCTCTGAAAAAACTCCCAGGTAACATCCTCATAAAGAGGGAGAGAGTGAGCAAGAGCAAGACCAAGAGCTGTGAAAGGAGAGAGAAGAGCTCACCATGATCTTCAAGGCAGGGAACAACTGCAAGACACTGGGGTGCACAGTAAGGTGTGGGTGTCTGGAGCTTAGGCACAGTGGGGCTAGTCCTGGGGCAAAGGAGGGATGGCACCTGGAGAGTCCATGCTCTGCAGGCAAAGGTTTCCCACCCAGGGGAGTGCCCACATTCCCCTGAGAACCCAGCCTCTGAGTGACATCATTGGACACCATGGGCAGCAGTTTTGCTGTGACATCCTGCTGTGCCCAAGAGGATGAATTCACCTCTAGAGCATTTAGTTTTCATGATGAGTGACCCTCAGGGTTCCAGCTGATCTGCTGCTCACTTGGCTGAGCAAAGCACACCTTTTTGCCAGGGTCAGACCTGGAACCCCTGGTGCAGGAGATGCTGACTGCACCATGAGAGAGCTTCACAATAGAGTGGGAACTCACATCCCATCCCTGTTTCTACCCAGGGGACCTAAACTCCACTTTTGTTAAGAAATATGAGAAAATGTCTCAAAGTGTAGAAAATAGTAACATGCCAGATTTAACTCTTCTGCCTGAGCTTTTTTTTGGGCAACTTCAGGTCTCATCCTCAGGAACATGAACCTCATGGACCACCCCAGAGCTCTTTGTGGCACTCTGGGGACTGCTGGACATACATCACTTCCATCTCAGCAGCTCCTTTGCTGATGCCAAAGCAACAGCCAAAATATTCTTCTTGCATTTAAATTTATTCAACATTTGCACATACAGAGATCTATCTCATCTGTTTCAGTTATCCACACAGCTATAAAGGAAATTACAAAGTCTTTGGTTTTTGCCTAGGATTACTTGGCGTGGAAATTGGCCTAGGATTTGGCCTAGGGTTACGAAGATTGACTCCTCCATAGCTGGGGTATGTCAGAACAAAAATTTTTTTGAGGAGAGATATTTGCAACTGATTCAACGTGAATTTTCCATCAGCAGTATTTCCCTTCCAGAATGAGCCATGAGGACATCTTTCAGATGCATTCTTGACACAGAGAATATCCTAAATTTCTGGGGACAGCAGTTTTATCATCCAGGAGACAGGGAAATTTCTGAAATGGACTCATTGTTTCACTACTGGTATCAGAGAGACAGGTAGCAGTGCCTTTTTTTCTCTCAATTCATGAAATGCAGATACAGAGATGTGAAGTACAAGCCCACAAAAAATGGTAACCAGTATTGCTTTGGAATCACAAATCTGATAAAAATGTCCTCTTTTTTCAAAAGAAAGTTCCCTGAAAGACAATTTGTTCTCAGTTTTAGTAACTTAGAAATATTGCTATATTAGCCTTGTTTTCTTATAAAAGCACTGACACACTAAACAACACTATAGAAGATTAGGGATTCTTTTTTATAAGAAGAATATCTATGCTAGATCTCTGAATAATTTCTAGTAAGTTATTTTTGAATGACCTTCTTGACCTTTCAGCTTTTTTTACATTGTGTTAATGTGAGGAGACTTATTTCTAGAATTCAAAAAGGCAGGGAAAATCCCTCATTTTCTTATAAAAACAGATATTTTCTCAACAATTACCAATAACTAGGTGTTAATAGAAACATGTGAATATATATATACACATAGATAATATATATACACACATAGATAATCTATATTTTAAAACAGAAAATTCTTTGAAATATACAGCCAAGATTGTTGGTACTGTCCACAACAAATAGAAATTTCAAGAGAAGATGATGCTGACACTCCTGTATCAACAGTCTTAGAAAGGGCACAGTGGCATAGCATTGTGAAGGATATGCATGATGCTGAAAGATGGAGAGCACAGAAAGGAATGGGTTAAATGCACAGAGTCTGTGTTTGAATACTGCTGTTGTAATAATCACGAAAAAACCAGAATAATCAGAGAACTATTACTATAAAATCTTCGCTGATGCAAATGACCACTTTGTAGAGTATTACTGCAGGACTTACAGAAACCTTTGCCGTACCAAGTGAACAAGGAGTCGAAAGTTTCCAGCCTTTGCTCCAATAAAAATTCTAAACTCGATGCTGGGCACAACCCTCACAATGGGTTAAAAGCCTGGGCCTCTTACATGTTCTATCCCCTGAGATTTGTCTAGACAAACCAACCAACCACTTCCTTTTGTCAAGGATGTTCGTACCACAACAGGAAAAGCCACAAGATCTTGGTCATCTCCTCTTACGTAAAATCCTACAGCAGAAGAGGGGCTTCAGTGGGGGAAAGAGCACCTGAAATTTTCCCCACCACGAGTTGAATACCAGTGCTGGAGCTTGCCTCTGGAAACCCAACTATGGAGCCCTACACTAGGCATGGCAATTGGGTCATCCCATCCCTACAGCTCTGTATCAGCCATGGTCCTTTCAATATGCTGTGTCAAAAAAATCTCATGAGTGAACATTAAACCAACATTTTCTATGGCCTAGGCCCCAGAGAAATCTTAATAAAGCTACAGGTTTTGTAATGTTTTCTTCCATAAAAGGCAAAAATAATTGGGTTTATGTCTCCCTTCATCTTTCTCATTTTCCAGCTCCTCTTTCCCTTATATTCAATTTACTCTCTGTTCCTTTAGGTAAAGAGATGGGGCCTCACTGTCTCTTTTTCCACACCCTGTTAAGAAAAAGACTTTTTTCAGTAAATAAGAGATTAATATCCATTGTTTAGTGTGCTGCTATTACCCTCTACTACCTATATCACTTTAGTCAATGGGGACCAGTAGAGGAGCTGAAGAGGTAGATAAATCATAAAAGGTGCCAAGTATATCATGTAGCAAGGGTTGAGTGTGATAGTGAATAAGCAAGTCATGTTTGCTGTGAGAAATGGTGTCATGAAACAGCATTTCTGTTATGAGTGTTGTTAAGAGTGTTTCTGCACTCATTGGCTCTCATAGAAAAACCTTTTTCCTCCCTGGGTCACAAGAAAATCCCATTTCACACTCAGTGCCTCTCTAAAGGCTTTCAGCACTGCTGGCATCAAGGTGAAGTCTCTCCATGGCTGCAGCACCTCCTCCAAGGCTGCAGAGCCTGATACTTCTCCAGCTGCTTGTCTGACCCTCCTCAGCTGTAGCATCCCTATACTCATAAGAATCACTGATGTGGAAAATATGCTGGGGCTTGTTTATTAGCTAGAACCTGCTGGGACACAGAGATATAACTGAGATTATAACTGGGCTTGGTGATTCCTATTGACTACGAAACGTGTTCCTAAATGGGGAAAAGACAGAACTTCAAAGCCTCAGGTAACTTGCTAAAATAACCCAAACAGGAAACAAAAGTCAACACCTTCATCAACATGGCCCAAACAGGACAGGTCAGCCTTCAGACAGATTTCCACTCAGGCATTCCTCTCTAAGTACATGGTCTGCACCTTTGACTAATTTGAAGTGCAGCCTCTGCAGATCTAAGATCTAAGATCTAAGAGCACCTTAGCTCTTGATCTGCTTCATGCTTCCTCTACACTTACAGAGCTGGGACTACTTTTTTTTCCCTTCCTCTGCCACACTGCACTGACTCTTAACAGACTGCTAAACAATTCACATTTAATTAAAATTAAGTCAATCAGGAAAACCAAGGATTAAAATCCATGAATGACCAATTCACCTTCCTGATGCTGCTTTGGGCATATGACACTGAAAAATTCTATTATTACTTAGCTTAATTGATGAAGAAATTAACATGCCAGTAAAATCATTGGGGCAGAAATTCAAATAAATGTGCTCCTTACCATGAACAGGTGAGGGGCTGAAGTTACCTGGCTCACCATACAGATGGTTTTGCTGTTCATTCCAATCAACTTCTGTGCCTGTGCCAAAGCTGAATTGTTAATTATGCTGCATACTTGTTCTGTGAACAGATTTAAAGGTCAAAGGAAGAGAGTTCAAGGCAGTTGAGCTGCTTTATGAATAAGTACAGCTCTGAGCATGGCATAGGCCTCAGGACAACACTTCTTACAAGCCTCTACTTCCAAAATATTAATTATTGTAGGGTAGATTTCTGCAGCTTCCACAAATGTAGGTGTGATTGCAAAACCAACTTTGTGAGCACAGCAGGTCCTGCACAGGTCTTTGGAGTTTGTCCCTTCTCTGATCACTGTAATTAATAGCCAGTTTTGGGACTGACTTTTGGTAGCTTTTGGTATCAGTGAAGAAAGGGACTTCTACCAATTTTTGGGCAGCTTCTCCAGGATCAGTGAGCTGAGTAAATACCAGCACTTGATGTCTCCCTTGGAGTAACAGGTGAGAAGAATGGGTACTTGTAGATGAACATGCTTTTGGCATTCACAGACAGGGTTGAACGGGTCTGATTTGTTGCCTTTTCCTCTGTAGCTCTTTATAATCAGAACCACACATGGAGAGAATAAATATTCTGATTATATTTTCTTCTATTAATTAAAAATGAGAAACAGCAGTGTCATCTTCAGTTGCCGAGAATAAAAAGTGAATTGTTATTAAAATTAGGACCACCGTTTGTCTCACTAACACTCTATTTTGCATTTATTTCCCACCTTCTCACCAAAGTACTTTGCTAGTTCCTTGTAGACTTCCTTGTAACCATTGAGAATTTCAGCCTTTACAAGATTGAAAGCCAAGGAGGCAGTGTCATTGAAAGCCAAGGAGACAGCAAGAATTGATGAACCTCTAAGCAGAAAATAGGATGCTTTCATGAAAAAGGTCAGAAAAAATAGTAGCTTCCAAGTCAGGAGATGTTAAGTGTTGGTATGCTGAGGTTTACAACTGAGCACATGGGTACTGCCAGCTCCATGCTGGAATTACTCTCCATGGGTAAGAACGAGAGATTGCTGAATCCAAAGATGTGTCAGAGGAGGCAGCATGGGCCCAGCATGGGCACTGTGCTGACACTCTTACCTCATCAGTGCTTCTGGCGATAATGCACGGCCAGTGTCAAGCAGAGAACATCACTTAGCAATGGGCAAAGCAGGCTTCAGGGCAGCCAGAGCTTAGGCTGGACAGACAGAGCTACAAATGTCCCAGCACTCAGCACCTCCATGTCTGGCAGTGCCTCAGAGAGGGCAAGGGAAAGGTGGTCTCCTGCCTTACTCAACACCAGACTGAAGGGTCATTCAAAGAAGGCAGAATATATAAGTTCCTCACATACAGAAATGGGTTTAGTGCTTTTTAAACCATTAGCATTCACTGTTGCAAAGTACTAACAAAGTAAGGACTAAATACAATTCCAACTGGACTTGAAATTCTAGAAACCATTGGATTTTTGGTTGTATAAAATTTTAAAAACTTTGGAAATGTGGTAAATATCATGCTGTTCCTCTGAGCAGGTGAATGTAGGAGAGGGTAGAGGAGTTGGCAAAAAAATATGTGGGCAGATGATTTGGTAATTATTTATATGAGTGTTCCTGTACTTCCCCTCAGAAAGTAGCTAGTCCTCTCCAGAAACGAGGTATGGAAACACACTGAATACTAAATTGTTCAGGAGGTCAATTTTCTTGCTCTTAAGAATCCTTCAAAATTGAACCCGGCTGCAAATTTTCCCTCAAATCTTCTGCTTTCCACTTTGGTTTTTAATGCCTAAAATTGCACTGAAAAGTAGACTGCAAAAATAGCTTTCTGGTGGCTATATTACCACCAGTTTTTTAATCAGGAAAAAATAGTTTAAAAGCAAAATGCTTGCTTCCCTGCTTAATAACCTGTCACTTGTTTTGGATGGCCTTTTTTCTCCGCTTATTTGTTTGTTCACTCATTTGTTCCTTTGTAGTTGTTTGTTTTTGAAGCCTTCTAGTTCTTTTTTGTGTGTGTGTGTGTCCTATCCACACCTATAAGAATTCATATGGTGAGTTTTGTACTTCAGAGGTATTTTTATTAATTCAGTGCTCTCATGAGCATTTGAACACCTCCACAGTCTGCCCAGCAGGCTCTTAGAAGCAGTCTGCCCTAAATATGAAGAAGCAGTAAGTACCTCTAGTTATCATTGATTTTCACTGGCCACTTCTTGCATGACAGTGATTTTATTTTCTCTGTTAACCTAAAATCTCCATAATCTGATTTAATTTTAATTATATGAACAAGAATATCCATATTATAAAAATAGAATTCAGCCTGGCTGTTAGTATGTGCATGCAGTAGCCATAAAGTAGCCATAATCACTTGGAGGTTATTTGTTTCCAAATGTCTCCTTAGATTAACAGTATAAAACACCGACTGTCATTTGATATAATTTTGAGCAATGCTATTTGGAGGGGCCAAATGACCAGCCATCAAAGCAGAGTGGGATCAGAAGGTTGCATTTTATCAGTATCATAATAAGTCTACCAGAGTACATCATCAGCACATGGTGAGATAAGAAAACAAAATGCTGGTTTTTTGCTGTAGATAACAATAGCAATAATAACAGTAATTATAGTACTAATAATACACAGATGTATATGCTATTTCACTCCATTGTTCTCAAAATACTTCTACAAAGACAGGTGAGATGGTTTAACTCCAGTAAAAGGTAGAGAGAAGGAAATGCATAACTGGCACCAAGTATCTTCTTTTCCCTGCCACCCAGTTACATGGACGCTGTATCTTTCTCTCTTTCTCTCACTGTATTTGGTTTTCTGTTGCTTTTGTTTCTCCAGTTTCACAACAAGTGTAACACNTGCTGCATGCAAAAAAAAAAAAAAAAAAAAAAAAAAAAAAAAAAAAAAAAAAAAAAAAAAAAAAAAAAAAAAAAAAAAAGCTACACAAGTTTGCAGCTTGTGTGACTTTTAACCCCAAAGTCACATGAGGAAAATCCTTATAGCAGAGCTGAGCTATATTAGCAATTTTACAATTGTAATGTGGACAGCACTAAAGCTAACTAGTGCTCGATTAGTGCTAACTAGCTAGCTGATGCTGGATGTGCGTATTATAAGCAAAGCTGGAACCAGTACTGGAGGCATTTGGCCCACCTCCTCTTGTAGGAATTAATGGCTGGTTTGGTATCACACTCTGGTCTTGCAAGGTCACCACACAGTACCCTTGCTGACGCTGCTGAGGACACAAATGTGTGGCAAGTTAATTGAAATAACCTTTCTTTTTTTCTCCTCTGATAGCAAGTTCAAGGGAGTCTGACAGTTTGAGAAAAATGGAAATAGGTGCAAGGAGAGACCATATTTTGGACAAAAATCCTCACCCACTAGTCTAAAAAGGGCATATACATGTCATAGTTCTGTTTGATCAAAGCATTAATGTCCTGAAACGTGGACTGCAGGTTCTGGGGCAGGCAGATCCTCCTCATGCCCCAGTACACATGAGGGAAGCTGGTCACAGTGGTGGGATATGGCATGGGCTGGACACAAGCTCTGCAGTGTCAGAACCACATTCAACAGAAAATATGACCTTTCTGTCCATCTCTTTCCAAGGAGCCGCAGATACTAGGCAGTCCCAGTACGGATTTAATATCTGGAAAAATAGTTGCAGCAGCATTTATTATTATTGGTGTTACAGCAGCACCTAGAGACCCATCCTGGGACTGGGATTCCTTTCTCCTGGCGATAGTCAAAGAGGCTGATGGAGGCACCCTGCAATGAAGAGGTTACAGCCCAAATGGACAAGGCAGACAACAGCTGGAGGGGAAGTAGTTGAGGAGCAGAATGAGGAGTTTGTCAGCAGATAGCCTGGACCACGCTTGGATTTGTTATCACCTAAGCACAAGGTGGCCCACAATCTCCTGGTGAGCTGGCTGCATTGACACAGAGAGTTTCAGCCTGAAGTTTAATATATGGTGTTATCTTTCTGCTTGACTTACCAGGATAGACATTGTTAGAAATTGAATAATATGAATTGTTTAATGTCTATGCACCAAAACAAGAAGTTTCTGGTTCATTGAGATAATTCTGACATCGAAAGAGCTGCGGATGAGGCTATATGGAAAATAAATATTAAGATACCAGTGTTTATCAAAGTCAGCTGGCCTTTTGGAGGGTTGTTACAGTGAGCTGGAAATCAGACATTCTGGACTTTATCCAAGCTGCAGCAAGAATAGATCACTTTTTCTGCCCATTGCCTGAAAGAAACAAATACATAATTTTTTGCCTAATTCAGGAAATGGATAGAAAATTACAAAAATTCTCATTTTCTAGTACTGCAGTGTTTTAATTAATGATAAAGATCATATTTTGTTTAATATGTTTCTATTTTAGGATCCTAAAATCTCGAGTCCGGAAAGCTAAATACAAAATTGGAAGCATTAATTAGAGACATCCATGAAAATATTTGCTCTATTTCCTCCTGATCTTTCAATACATTCTTGAAAATTTTGTATTTTACCACTAGAAATAAAGTTTTCTGTGTGTCTACAGAAAAGAGAAAAGAGGTCTTGGCACAGTGTTTATTAATTTTCATTAGAAATAATATTTTCCCAAGCACGACTTTATATGAGTTAGGAACCTAGTGGGATCTAATGCAAAGTGAATATTTCGTGTATCTTGCAAGCAATGCTTTCAGGGATCACCATCACTAGAAAAAAGTATTTTAAAAATATTTTTAAAAATATTTTCCTCTTTTATTTTTAGTTAATGCTGCCTTAAGGAAAGTGTTTACTCTTTAGGACCTGTGTATAGGCAAGAATGGTCCACACCAAAATATAAGCTTCACTAGAAATAAATAAAGCCAGGGATGCGTCTGTGTTTATTTTCCTGTGACTTTCTCAAAGAAGTGTAAAATTAGATAAATATGTAAAGCTTTCTTTGATGCTGAGGAGTGAAGGATATCCTCTGCTCTGTGAGAGGGGGTCTTCAGCACTCAGCCTCTTTGGTACAGTCTCTTCAAATAGCTATATTAGCACAAATTCTCAAAATCTGCTTCCTAGTTTTAGATTGTCTCACTGGGAGAAGAAAAAAACCCCAAAATTTTGTAATTTTTCACCTCTTAAATACAAAGATTCCAGTCCCAAACTTGGAGCATCACCCTGAAAGCATACTAGAGTAAGATAACTGTATAAAATTACCACACAAACTGTTCCCCAATCCAGTAGCATTCCCATATATGGGCTATCCCATCCATGGATATCCCATCAGCTATACTTAATTCTTAAATCCCTCAGAAAAGTCCTCTGCAAAGAAATAGGCTCAACTGGTCTACAAACTGGGTTTTAGAGAGTATATCCCTCTTCTAAGCAATCTTCCTTCTGAGTAATAGGACCTGATTCTAGTTAGAAAATAAGGACCTTCCAGGGCCAAAGAAGGGGTGTTTGGAAGTTTTGCAGGGCTTTTTTCCCTGTGCCACTCCTCCTCATGCTGCACACAAGCTGTGGGCTGGAAGAGCCAGCTGCCCCCACCAGCACAGACAGGTGGATCTGAAGGCTGGAGGGCCCAGAAGCCACCTGGCCCCCCAAGCCACCTCCTCCAAGCCCACCTCGGCCTGGTTTCATTGCTCCTCACCCAGCTGGAGGCTCAGCTGAAGATGGTTTGGGTACAGCAAAGGTCCCGCAGGCTCCGACAACAACTCCCAAAGGAGGCTTGGACAGCTTCTGTGGTTTGCAGGATTTGGTGTAGAATGCTGTAATGCAAGAGATGAGGTGTCTGCTGCCCCCATGTCTTGACATGTGAGTGCCTCATTCTGTGATGTTCTTTGGCTAGAACCTGGATTTTGATCTTTTTTTTTTTTTGCTGCATTGATATCAAGTGTAAGCCTTTCCTTCCTTCCTTCCTTCCTTCCTTCCTTCCTTCCTTGTTGTAACTTACACATTTAGAGAGGTTGGGAGAGCTTGCTAAGACACCATTCAGCATCTCTTGCCAAAGCAACCCTCTATTAGGACACAAAACAATGCAGGTGAGGCAATATGCCTGAGTTTCGCTTCCACGAGTGGGAGCTGTGGAGGAATCAGCAGAATCAACCTGCAGTGGTCAAAGACCATGAGCTCTAAGGTACAGAGCTCACAGTCCCCTCTGCCGTGGCACATGGAACTCACCTTCCTTAGGAGGCTTCCTCCCAAGCCCCACTGTGTGCAAGTGTGCAGATCATCATCCTGTTTGTGTTAAACATAATTTTTAATAAACTCAATATGGAGACTAACATTAACTTCAAGATCCAATTTCAGCTTTATAAGTGGGCACAGTTCTTACAGTCAATGTGATTTAGCCATAGAGTCACACACATTGTCTGACTTTAAACAAGGTTCAAAGTGATGCAGTTTAAGTTAAATTTTGTTTACACAAAATTAATAAATGTGAGGTTATTCTTTATTGTTTGTTAAAATTTCTTGCTCTTCCTCTTTCACCTGTCTTAGTTTTTTTCCTATTTACATTTTGCTGACTTTTGTATGTTTAGAACTTTAATACATTAAGTTACAGAGTGAATTAATTCTTCAGTTAGTAAATAGGACAAACTATTGTGTGGAAGCATGTACTAGCCAATGTTTGAAACAGTCCTTAGACTTTTGTTTACCAGTATAAAAATTTTGGATTGCCGCAGGTATGCCCAAAGTTATCCAGGTCAGATATATAGAAAATAATGGTTAGCCTAAGGAAATTGTTCCTGCAAATTGGCTGTTGTGCACATTGTTGGTCCCTTAACCAGGAAAATTTAAATGGAAAAAATACAAAAAGTTTCATGTATTCACTTTACTTTTTTTTTTTCTTATTTTTTTTTTTTTTTTTTTTTTTTTTTTTTTTTTTTTTTTTTTTTTTTTTTTTTTTTTTTTTTTTTTTTTTTGTGTGTGTGTGTGTGTGTGAATAATCTGAGCTGTGGAAATAATACAGGAGAATATGAACATCCAGCATTTTGACTTTACATAAACCAGTAACCTCTTAGGTATGATTATCTGAGCTGTGGAATAATGAATAGGACTAGGAAACAAACCTCTTGAAGCTGGGAGCTTGGCACTTTTTTGGAATGGTGGGGTAATTGCAGAGAATGAAATGGGACCTGGATGACTGGTGAATGCTGTGCTGTCAGCAGCAAGTGGGTTTGCTGTTCTCCTGCCTGTGGTTTTAGGGAAGGCACCAGGAAACACTTGTATTATTCTGATGAAGCTCACTGATAATAAAATACAAGATTGGTTCTCTGAAGAACTAAAGATAAGTTTATTTAAATTGTCAGTGTTTTCCTGGATGATTGATACCCTAAGGAAGGGAAGGAAGATTTGTGGGGTCCAGATGAGTATGTTAAAGGCAGCAGAAAGAGAGGGAGATGAGGGGGAGCTGGCTGCAGGTGAGCCCTCTCTATTGCAGGAAAATGATTGGCTGCAACCAAGAACTGACCAAAATGAAACAAAGCAACTGAGACACAGAAGCAAATACAAACTCTTTGGAGAATCCAGAATAAGGACAGGAATACTGGTCCCAAGATAAAAGTGTTTGTAGTCTTCTAAAAATTTTGGGGTGTTTATGAGAAAACTGATACCAGGTGGGACCCCTGCAAGGAGATGGCAAAAAAAACATTAGAACAGATAGTAGTAACAAATTCAAAAATAATGGGAAAAGAATGGTTTGATAAAGATTGCAGGAAAGCGGCTGAGATTGACATATAGCAATATTGTAGCCTTCAGAAACAGAATTGAACTCTGTATGAGAAACACTCTAAAGCCAGAGGGAAACTCATGAGGTCAGTAGCACAAGGGGAAAGGCAATACTTCCATGGCTTGGGGAAAAAGATGAATTAGGTTAGGAAGATTAGTAAAATAAACACATTTTATAAGGGTGTCGATGCATGGAAGAGAGGATATTAACCACGTCTATGTCTGATAAAGAATAAATAAGGAATCCTTTTCATTATAAAAACTCAATTACAGAAGAGCAAGGAGAAGTACTTCTATGTGTCCACTACAGGGAGATGTTTATTAGTGAATAAAAAACTATCTCCCAAACACATAAACTATGTAGAAGGATTAAATTTTGAAGTGATTCAAGAGGCAATCAGGAGCTTAGGAACAACAAAACACCAGGTGCTGATAATGTTGCCACTGAATTATCAGACATGGGAAAGCATATGACAATTCTTTTTCATGATTTAGAAGTATTAAAAAGAATTCCAAGACAATGAATGCAGGTAATAAGGTTGGGAATGAATAAAAGGAAAAAAATAGAAATAAGAACTCCCTCATCTTATTGCTCTTTATGGCCAACAGTATCCTCTTGTTGGTATTTTTTATCATCACATCCCTTTTAGTGAGGCTATATATGAAATATATATGTTGTGAAAAAATATATCTTCTATGAATTAGTTGTTTTCATTTTGCCATTACTGGAGGCAAAATAATATTAAGATTATTCTAATGCTATATTTTTTCGTATATGAGCTAAAATGGAGGCATGTTGAAAACTTGATGCATTTATCAGAATGGTGTAACTGAGTTTGGAGTGAGAAATTAGAGTACAAAATGTGGAATTGCATCTGTCCCATTTTGGAGACTTAGGATAATATACTAACACTGCTGCTGGAAAGACTAGTACAGTTACAGTACAACTCCCAAAACATCCAGTTTTGGAAACATAGGTGCTGCTTCAGCAATCCTGTGAAGGCAAAGCAAAGACTTGAGGAGCATTAGGAGGAAACTGAGACCAAAGTGCAATGAAGAAAGTTGCATTTTGCTCAAATTAACAGGACAGGGAGAAATATGTCTTTAACAAGAAGGAAAGTGCAAAAGCCGTGAGAAATACAAAGAATCCCTAGTCTTTCTTAATATGATTTTGTGATAGATTTTTTTAAAATTCAAACTATGATACAGCTTTAAATCATCACATTCACTAGATAGAATCATAGATCATAAGTGTCTGCAAAAAGAAGATTTCTTCTGATGTAATTTCATATAATATGAAATGTTGTAGTTTTAAGCCCAGGTAAAAAATAAACACTATGCATCCACTCACTCCCCCTCTCCCTCACCCTGGTGGAATGGGGAGGATATTTAAAGTAAAACTTGTATGTTGAGATAAGAATAATATAATAATTGAAAATAAAATAAAATAAAGTAAAATAAAGTAAAATAAAATAAAATAAAATAAAATAAAATACAGTAATAATGGTGATTTACAATAACAATAATGATAATAAAAAAATAAACAACAAGTGATGCACAGTGCAATCTCTCACCATCTGCTGACCAATGCCAGACCCCCCTTCCGGAGCCCAGATCAGCCACGCTTCCAGGCAACTCCCCCAGCTTATATACTGGGCATGACTCCCTGGAATGGAATATCCCTTTGATCAACTCAGGTCACTTGTCCCAGCTGTAGTCCCTCCCAGTTCCTTCTGCACACCTCCTCACTGGCAGAGCACAAAAAAAAGTCCTTGACTCAGAATAAACACAAATTAGCAGAAAACAAAAACATCAGTGTGCCATCAACACCGTTCTCGTTTCAAATCCAAAACACAGCTTTGTAACAGCTACTGAGAAGAAGTTGACTCTGTCCCAGCTGAAATCCAGATACCACAGTAAATATTACAAACCATCTATTTGTATGGAATGATACACTGTATTTCCAACTATGTGTTATGGCAAGAATAAACCAGTATTGAACCAGTATTCCTTGGTCTCGCATTATTTTTAAGTCAATGCAGAGATGTTCTTGTATAACATTCTAGTATTAGAGATTGTCAGTTATTTAAACCCAGCCTTATAGCTAACTTTAAGGATTCTAAGTTTCCTAATTCTTATATTCCTGGTGGTCATCCAGGGTCCAAGTGTTCAGGCGCAGCACAAGGTTAGAGCCACGCTTCCAGGCAACTCCTCAAATCAGTACTATGAGATGTGCAAATACAGTTATTTTTCCAGGCTTTAGGGCTGATCCCACAAACTGCACTGAAGATTATTATCCCACCTTTTTTTTTAAAGTGTGAATACAATACACACAGCATAAAATTATTAGCAGACACTGTGTGCTGGTACACTGAGCTCCCACCTGCACCTAAGAAAAGAATGATCAATTGGAGGTGTTTATTATCCCCATCTTGGCTGAGATTTCAGAGCAGCTTTCCTTTAGAGGAAACAAGAGAAGACAACAACAGACACAGAGGACACTCTTTGATGAGAAACTGCCTAGAAAAAAAAAAAAAGGCCCAAAAAGACGGAAAATATAATGAGTACTTACATTTCCAACAAAAATACAACTCAGTTTCTCAAAAACAATGTAAAATTGAATGTCACATGTCTTCTTCCCTCCTGAGGAAACAGTTGCTTTTTTTTTTTTTTTTTTTCCCCAATATCCAGATCTGTGGGGAGGCAGTTTGATTCCTGACTCCACCTCTGTACCTCTGCAGGACTGAGCTCTGCCTGCTGCTGACCTGGCAGAGAAGGGACATCTATCCATTGCCTGCAATGTCATCTTCTGCTCTTAGGCCACTCAAAAGCAATGAGGAGATCTCCTAATTTTTAATTTTTTCTACCCCCCCTGGTGTAGCAGGAGCTGGGTGGGCAGAAAATGAAAAAGGGATGGGACAATAACTATGGGTGAAAGTTATCCAGAACAGGTTGCAAAGCCAATTGCACTCCAATTGCTGGAGTGAATTTACAGTACTAACTTTCAAAGAAAATGTTTCCATGGGGTGACCAAGGACAGGATTTACTGCCCTAGTATAAATTGCACTGGCATGAATTGCACTGAAAGGGAAGCCTGGATAAAGCACATAATGTGCCCTTGCTGTACTGGAGAGGGAAATTTAATTCCCAGGATGCCACTTGGTGTTCACACCGGGCAAATCCTGCAGGACCTTTCTTTCCCTCCAAAGAGCTTTTTTTCAGAGTATTTCCCTTGTGCCACATTTTTGTAATTTTTCATTAGTATGCTGTATCTTTGTTTCTTTGCTCTATCAGAGGCTGCCTTCATTGTTGCTTTTCAACTTTCTCAGATGATACATCTGCAAAATATAGAACATAACACATACAAAGAGTATCACACTGTTTTGCAACCCCAAAATAGGAAACCAGAGAAGATTAAGTATCTTCAGTTAGAAAAGCTTGTTTCTGATGGTTTTTTCCCCCAAGCCAGTTACAGGTTGAGATCAGAGAAGTGTTGTTTGTAAACCAAGGCTCATAGTACAGACAGTAGGATTTTAAACTTCTGGGACAGGGAATCAGGGAACACTGAGCTGTGGTGTGCTAGAGGGGAATCTTGGGGTTTCATTTAAGACTGAAGGGATGCATGTAGTCTGTTGTTTTCCCTGCATCAGGTTTGAACATGTTTCAAGCAATATTTCTGCCCTGTTGTGGTTAGATGTTACATTTCTGTTAGATTTCCTATGTGAAAAAATTGGAGCTCTTACTGTGTTTTTCCCTTGGCTTTGTAATTTGGGTCTGGCTGCTGCCTGGAGCCGTCTGTGATGAGAGAGAGAGAGAAAAGTTTATGAAGGCACTTGTAGGCATAGCTGGAAAAGCAGAGCTATCAAAGAAAGCGTCAGAAGGAGGAAGTGACGAAGTAGGAGGCAGGAAAAGTTATGAAAAAAATGCAGTAAATATGGAAAAATGTGAAAAAAGGGTCAAATCCTTCTGCAGTACAGAAATACTTTGAAATTACAGGCTGATCTCCTCATCATTCTGTTTCTGAAAATCAAAACTGCTGCAACATGGCCTGAGTACTCTAAGCTTTGATAACTCACAGCAAGGGCCTGGCCAGCAGCATCTGTGCACCTTGTCCAGGGAAACACATTCCTGCTTTGTGGATAGAGGACTTCAAAACTCCTGGGCCTCCTGACAGTAAAAAAAAATGTCAAAAATTTAAAAATCATTTATGTTTAGACAGTGAGAGAAAGCAGATCAGAACCTGATGGATTTGTTTTCTATATATGGAAACATTTAGAAAAGCAAACTACAGTCGTTCTATCCAGCATCTAAATAACTTCTGAAAAGTCAGAGGGTAATTCAGTTGTCTAAAGGTTAAGGGAAAATGTGAAGTTTATTACCAAGAAAAGTGATCCAAACCTTTAGTGGTAACAGAGAGGCTGGCAATTTTATAGCATTTAATAGGATCTAAGGAGACTTTTTTTCTTGCAGAAGTACTGCCTGATTTGTAAGGTAAATTCTGTTTATTCTATTTTGCATTTATTTTATTTCTGCTTAGACATACCTTGAAAAAATTACTTTTTGTGTTGTAAAATAGAAGATAAGTAGACAGCAGAAAAAAGAAATTTTGGGGGAGGGAGTTTCCTAGTGGAAAATACATTTTTCAGTTAAAACACCCACAAAGTAAGATTCTAGGCATATTTTTAGCTATGAAAATGTAAGCTTCTTAGTTCTTTCAAGCAGTAATCAAAGCTGCCTGCACAACACAGACAGTATTTACAAAATTACTGTTTTGCTGAAAACTTAATTTCACATCAAAATCACTTTTGAGAGAAAGCTTTTCATCAGTCAAAGAACCTACCATGCTGTTTGATACCTCACCTGCTCCTACAGTGTCCCCATTGCTGCTCCTGCCATCCTCCTGCAAATGTTATCCACTGCCCCATGGATCAATGCCCAAACTGTAGAGAACAGCTCTGCCTCCAGACTGTTTTCTAACAGGGAATGGCATCTGGGGAAGGATGCTCCTAGAGGTTAAGTCTTCTGAAGACAGCTATGGATCCACAGGATAAATTATTCTCTCAGTCCTCCCCTGTACAAAGATTGCAGCTGGTTGAGCATCTCACATTTTTCAATAGCTCTTCACCACTTTTTCAGCTGCTTAAGCACCAGCTGAACTGCCGTGAGTCTCAGCTGTTCAGCACTTCCTCCGTCACTGGTTATGAGGAGGATCCAGTCCTGGACCTTGTCTTCTCCACCCTTCTGTCCTTTCACTCTGTTTGGGTCTTCTGTTGTCTGCATATTGTAGACAAAGGTCAGTATAACAATTTAAGAAATGCTTTAAAATGTGTAAAATGGTCAAGCAATGTCTCTTTGACTAGAAAAGTGATGGAGTTTGACATGGGGATGTCATGCTGTATAACCCTAATGCTGGTGGGAAGGTGTGCTGGCAGGTGAGGTGCCTCACACTGCTGTGTGAAACATAAAGACAGCAGAGGAGGTACCTGGGTCTATTTGTCCATCCATGTCTGACTCCACCTTTATCATCTTGCTGTTGGCACAGAGATATTACCACGGGACCACCAGCAGGCATAAATCACCCTACTGTGAGAAAAAAATAGAAGTGAAACAAGAAACCCACAAAAAAGCAAAAATAAAAGGCTAGCTACGTTTTCCTCTCTGAAAGAATGGATTTCTTGCAATTATTTACAGAATACAAAAAATGTCTCCAAGATTTATATCTATATATTAGCTTGAAAAATCCTTCAAGGTTTCTGGCAGTCACCTCGGAAAATGTTGTCAGAGCTTTTCAGACATTACCTCTGAATGAGAGCTCTTTTAGCATCCCTTGCCACCAAGCCAGGATGTTCAGGGTGTCTGAGGAGGCTTGTTTATCTGAAACCCACTGCTTCCTTTCCAGTTCTCAGTGCTGGATAGTAATCACTTCTGTGTGGTTTTACATCTAAAAGGAAGGATTGCTTTGGTCATGATGCAATGACCTCTGAATAATCAACCACCAACACAAGCCAGACCACTGCAGTTTGTTCCTCAGACTCACCTCCATGAATGAGGAAGATTCCATTCTGCTCTTCACAGATGGTCTGTGGCTAGATGTTGTCCTGTTCTTCTCTGTTTTTCTAAAGTTCCTACAGCCTTCTGATGATTTACTTTTTGTTATGGAGTTTTTCATGGATTTTCACATAAACAACCTATTGTTATTTCACATTTACATTCTTCTCATAAGGAGGAGACTGTTGATGGACTGTTGGGTTGACCAGTGTGGTTGGAGAGGAAGATTTTCTTCCTCCAATCCATGGTCACTGTTGGAATTCTATAAATGTTGAGGCCTGTAAATAAACTGCCCCTTTTTTGCCTTGGACATCTCAGTGTGTGAGTGTCATTTCTTTTGTGTTGTATTGCAACAGGTAGACAAGTGTGTTGCAGAATTCCTTTGGCTGGGAACAGCAAGTGGATTGCAGTGCTGAGGGCCTTAAAAAGGGACATGAATTAACAGAGCTGCCTTCAGAGGACTGACATGAGATGCTTGGCTACCCTTGTTAACCCATTTGCAGAAATGAATGAAAAAAGCAGCCCTGAAAATAAATAAATTTTAAAGGATAAAATGGTGTCACAATAAACAGTTGATTTATTTGCTTGGGTACCTGTTTCTGGATAAGTATTAAATCTAATAGCAATACTCTGGGTTTCATGCATTTGTCCAAACTTGTGAAACCTTCCAGATATTGATCTTTCAGATGTTGTATATATAAAAAAGTAGGGAAAGTGTCTGGTTCTGGATGGTTAGAATTTATAAGATTTTCTTAAATGGAGAACAAATAAGATACATTACCAGTGATGTGACTGTGCAATTTTTTTAGTCATAAATCTATGTATTCAATTTAAAGCAAGTTTCCATGGCTGGTCTTTATAACCTTCCCATCGTGGAATTTAAATTTAATGTTAAAGCCAGACTCTGATGCATTGATTCCTCTGCCCTGAGTAAAGCCATATTTGAGCCTGGGATGGTTTAATCATGTCAGAATATGTCTGAGGCATAACATACACACACGTACCACAGCAAAAAAAAAATTAAAGCTCATTCTTTTAGCTCTACATTTTTCCCCCACTGTTTTCACTCCCACTTTTTCACAGAAAGCATACCCTAGATCTATTTTCTTGACAAACAGGGAGGATTTTCCCTGTAGGAACCTGGCTGTAATATGAAATGCAGGCAGAAGCACAGTCATTATCATTCTGTACGTGTGATTTGGGGACAGTGAGGGACCCCACACAACAACTATCACTGGCTTGAAATGCTGCTTTAAGATGTTAGAGGCTCCCAGGGAAGATTTTTTGCATGTTTCTAAAACAGATGGGAAAAGTTAGGATAGTGTCTGAAAACTCCTCTTTCTGATTGTACTCTGCAAATACATAACACTGTGAGCTGAGTTAAGGAGAGAGGGTCACTGGATAATGTAAGACATTTTTGTCATGGCATTTATCAACTAATTTTGTCATTATCTTTGCACAGAATTAATCTACATTTTTAAAGGGGAGTACAGAGAATTTAAAAGAGAAATGCTTCTCACAGTGCCTGTAAAAAAAAATAATTCAAATATTTGTTCATTCTAGATGGATAAATGTCCTTTGGTAATTGATGTCATTATCGATCTTCACTGCATGAGTACAGCTAGGTAGGAGCCATGGGCTTTATGTGTAACAAACAGAACAGGCAAACATGCATGAAAAAGAACAGGGTTTATGTCTTACAATCAATTTATTAATAATTTATTTGTGCTGGGGAAGGAGGAGAAGAGACTATATTTAGAAGTACCAAGATGTTACAATACTGCTCATTTTAAAAAAAACCCTGACCTTAAGAAGAAATATCATATTATACCTAAAAACTCTGGCTGTAAATTTATACCTGACTTTGAGTCTCACCTGTCTGCTAGTGCAGCAGTGCTGTGGGCTCACTCATTTCTTGGGCAGGTCAGTAAGGAAGAATGAGGAAAACAGTGGGACAAACCAGTAGTCAGCCTGAATGAGGGTAGTAAAATGTGGTCAATAGTCCTTTCCTCATGTCGGTAGTTTTTGATGGAAGATGAAATTAGGTTCAATGACTAAAGAAAACATGCTTACAATCCACATAAGAGGCTCATTTTTTTGGATTTCAACAATACAAGACCTCAAGAACTCAGTTGGATGAAGCTGAACTAAGCCTGTTGGGCAACTATTTGCTCTGGTTTTGGCTATAGTAGAAGTAATTTTCTTCACAGTAGCTGTTTTGGGGCTGTTTTGGATTTCTGCTGAGCACAATGTTGGTGATTCAGAGATGCTTTTGTTATTGCTGACCAGTGCTTAACAGAGTCAAGACGTTTTCTGCTTCTCACACCATCCCACCAGACAGGAGGCTGGAGGTACACAAGGAGTTGGGAGGGGACACAACCAGGACAGCTGACCACAGGGATATTCCAGACCATATGGCATCATGATCAGTATATAAAGCCAGGGGGAAGGTTGTTCAGGAATTCACTGCTCAGGCTTGCCATCAGTCAGTTGGTGGTGAGCAATTATTTTAATTTTCATCACTTGTCTTTCTTGAGTTTTATTTATCTCTTCTATTTTCCTTTTAATTACTGTTATTGTTATTGTTTCATTGTTGGGTTTTTAATATATTTATTATTATTATTTGTATTATTTTTAACTCCACTCAACCCAAGAGTTTCCTCATATTGCCCCTTCCAATTTTCTTGCCCCCACACAGCCTGGGGGAAGGTTGAACAAGCAGATATCTGGTTGCCAGCTGCAGTTAAACCATGACACTCTTTCATGCCAAATACAATGCTGCATATTTTTTACTGCTGTCCTGAACTGTTTATGAAGCTTGAACAACAATGTTAGGACAGAGGGTGGAGGTACAAACATCGAGCAATTACTAGGAGTAGTTTTATTCTCCTGTCAGTACTATGTGCCAAAAATATGCTCCAAGTTAGACTTTGTGGAATCCTAAGGCACATGAGACAGATGGAGATGCAACTGCATTCTTCTGTGTTATCTTGGGTACACTTAAGCCTAATGGACAACTACTGAGTTTACTAGCTTGGAATGTATACATCACATCTTTAAGCTTTTCTGGTTTATATTAACAAATACTTTTGTAAATTATTTTTTTTTCTAAATAAACTCATGTTGCATTTGAGGGGAGCCCATCTCTGTGTAGCAGGTATTTGGCAGTCTGAAACTCTGGAAGTAATTTGACACAAATCCAGCTCCTTATTCAAAGTGATATTAACCTTTCATAATAAGCTGTAATTCCTGCTGAGAATTCAGTGCATACTTAAAAGGAGCTTCTTGTATAAAACTATCACTTCAGTTGACCTCATAGATGAAGATCTTTGTGCAGAACCAGCAGAGGTTATGACTGATCTCCAGCTTAAGTACTCTCATTTATTAGAAGACAGTGGAAAAGGTCCAAGAACTGCTTCAGCTGAAGTGCCAAATTCCCTTAACAATAGTGTTTCACTGAAAACGGATCTGTTAAACTGCCTTGTCTCTATGAGGCAGAAAAATAGGCTGTGGTTTTACCTTCAGGAATCAGACACTATGCAAAAAGGAACCGTGGCATGCCAAAACAGGACACACAGGAGAATGAGGTGCCTTGGAGACTCCACCTCCATCCCAGATAATTGCTGCTTGGGAGTCCTGGAGCATGTGGACATTTTCTTTCCCCTTGCAGTGAATGCCTGGGCTGCTGGGGGCCCCTTGGTGCTCACATGAATGCAATGCTGGGACTGCATGTCATGACTAGACAAAGAAACACATGTAAGCATGACCACTACATCTAAACCTGTCAAGAATTTGTAATTATAGACTAATCTGCAACCTGTATGCATTTTCCCCTTCTCTGTTTTGGAGGTTTGGTGATCAAGAAATTACAGCTCCAGCAGTATTGTTCTGTCTAGAATTAGGGGTGGTGTATCAGAAAAGACTCAAAAAGGCAGGGCTGCTTCCTCAAAAAAAGCATCATATATATAAGCTGAGCTGTGTCCACTGGAATCCTCCTTCAGAATGTCCAGGGAAACATCCTGAATGTGCAAAAGTGGGATTGAGAAATTAAGAGTGCTTGTAGGCTGCCAGGGTGACAGTACATAGCTGTCAGTACATTTCTGTAGCCTGGCCAACCACAATGATCAGGTAGCAGTCTTGAAACCTGAATGCAAGTGAAGACAATCAGAAAAATGAAACATCAATAGCATTTTACTTTTCCATTATTAAAAGTTATGCAGACAGAAGAATATCATGATATGCCATTCATCTGAAGCTTCTTAGTAGTAACAAGATTTTCAGAACTAGATCTTTGAATCTAGATTTTCCAGAGGAGACAAATAGATTCAATTGGGAGCAGAAAGTGTGAAACTAGCTGAGACTCATGCATTGTCTCCACTTATCAGCATGATAATGAGTGACAAGTTCTGTGCCCAACAACATGGAAAATGAGAATAATTATAGCATTAATCACAATGATGTCAGTTCTCTGGAGAGCTGAAATTTAGCTATGTATTAGACTTTTGGTTTGCAGTATAATTCAATTAATTTCTTTATCTAGATGTGTATTAATTAATCCTTATTAATCTTACATGAAAAGATACTATTAAAGTGGATCTGAGGGTAATGATAGCATTATTGTATCTCCACACACAAATAAAGAGATGATATAAACCATGACAGAAACATGAGGATAGAGTAACTCCCTTACCAATATCACACCACAGGTCATTTTACTCTACTCCAGCAGTGAGTAGCAGTGGTAGTTTATTGACAATAAGAATGGAGTTATGTCCAGCCAGTGGATTACAGGTTCCTAAACAAAAAGTAGAATGTGAGCCATTGTGCTCACTAAGCAGTAAAAGAGCCCTTACATTAGTAATTTTGGCCACTGAAATATCCTGCAAAAATAAGTCCTATGATTTAATTGTAGCCCAACAAATAATCCCAAATTTTTAATTCTATAATTTCTATTTGCAAACACATTTTATGAATACTGGCAGGACTGGGAAAGCACTTTTAGCACCTAGACAAGCTTTCCAGGATTGCCTTTCCTTCAGACTTTAAAGAAGTTGGCAGAATTTCTGTCAAGGTCGTGAGATCTCAAACAACATTAGGGATTAGAGACTGAGGCCAAAAAGAGCCCTTGTCCACTCAGTATTCATGTGTCAGCTGAGATCAGTTGTTTAATGCTGCCATATAAACATCAGCAGATAATAAAACTGAAAGTGATTGCCTGAACCAACAAACTAACCCATCACTAATGGAAATACTACTGACAGGACTTTGAAAGGGAGTGATGGATAAGAAAGGAAAATGGGAGAAAAAAAGGAAACTGAAATGTTTTACTCAATTTTGTGTGAAGTCTCTCTTGGGAATGAAGAGGCTTTGGAGATGAGCGGCTGTAACCCTCTCAAGGAAAAGAATCAAAGATAACAAGCCTTTACAAGGCAGTGAGTTGGCAGAGGACATGGGATAATGTTGCTTTGATAGATACTGCAGGGTATCATAGGATTGCATTCACATGGCCTCTTTAGACTACGGATTGGACTAAGAGACAATTAAAGCTTGGTTTTCTTTAAAGAGAAAGATGAAATATTCTTTCATGTTTCAAGGAAAAGAATTGTTTACTCTTCTTCAAAGCTTAATTTAATCATAGAATACTGACGATATTTTTTTATTCATAATTGGAATCCTTTATTTTAGATAAATATATTTAATTTTCAGTTGAATTGAAAATTCGTTTTAACGACAAACTGAAAAATTGCCTATGCTTGTAATTTTTCCTCCTTTTGAAAATCCCTTTATATATTCAAATACAAAGACAAAAATGAAGCTACAGGCCTTGCTCTTAAAAGTGTATGTCTATCATTACTTTTTTGATGCATGAACATGATAAACTCTTTGATGTAGCCTTGAGAAGATCCAAATGTTCTTGGATTCATGCAAACAAAATGGATATATCTTCAAAGCAGAAAATCTTCCATCTCTTTTTGTCTATAACAGATAAGCACTCCTTAAAAAAAAAGACGGCAGAATTTATACTTTAAAGAAAAGGATAGAGTTTGAAGATATATTTCATTCTGTTTACTAGTTGGCTGCAGTTGATGCAGACTCTACAATGATTTGTTTATAAGAAATAATATGCTTTTATTCCAATGGTGTTTAATTGATAGGATATTTTTATATGACCCTATGTACATTTTAAAAACCAAATATGGTCTTTTCACTGGTCCATAAAAGTCCCCAGCTGGGTAGCACACTTCTGTCCTTGCAGGAAGAGAGACTTCCAGCAGCATGAACATGACAGAGCAACTCAGGATCTGCAGTTATATCACCTGCTACTGATTTACTCTTGGACTCTTTAGTAAATGAGTTCAGACCCATAAATATAAACACCAAGGAAACGCATGGCTGGGCTCTCAATCTGTATTAACACCCAACAATATTATTGATATCTTCAGTGTACAGTGTACAACCTCAGATAATATTCTCTTATTAAAAAGCATCACACAAAATGAAGCAGTTGTGATTTTTGTTTGTTTCAGCAGCTGGAGCATATCAATCAGCCGTGAAGCCATGGAAGACCAAGGATTTTGGAATCACAACTTCTAGGAAAAAAGGAACCAAAAAGGAGATTCCATTTTACTTTGTAAGGTGCTTGAACACATTTGAAATAAATCTTTTGACAAAAATTTATACAAAAACTGAAGAGCATAAAACATTTTGAAATAGTATGCTTCAGTCTTTGTTGATCAAAGTATTGTTTAACTTTTCGTTGCCCCTTTCAATGTCATTTGACCAAAAAGTAGGAGAATCTTGAGTATCTAACACTAATCCATGACTGCTTGGTTCAATCATATTTGGAAATAGCTTAATTCAAAATTAAGATTAATTCAAAGTCTCATTCATTCTCCAAGACTTCTTGCTATGGAATAAAGTTTGAAATTAAACAGTTTCCTTTGAAAGAATATGGAGCTGAACTGAGGTTTCATTTTAAAGAGGGTGTCCAGCATTGGTCAGTTTTTATGGCAGTTGAGAAGGGATAAAACATCAAGGTATCATTAAGATCGTTGATGTAACATCCTTGAGTGACCTGTAGTGAGCTATGATATAAAGAATTTTCTACCTAGGGCCAAGACATTGTCTTTCAACTTCCATGAAGTAACCAGTGCTGGTACCCCTCTCTGCATGCCAGGCTGGAAGCTCCCAGAGAAAAGCTCCACATGATTTTGTGCTCCCTAGACATGATGTTTTTCTCTTGCCTTACTGTGTGGAACACATAGTACAGGAAAGAAGGGGAAATCAAAACTGTTCTTAAGAAGTAATAATTCTCACAATGAAACAGGTCAGTTCAGAGGGACCTGCCAGTGTCCTTCTAAAACTATGACAGCTTTGTCGTTTTGTCTGAGTTTTGTAGAGAAGCTCTAACTTGGTTTTGGTTGGAGATTTATGGACAGTTGGAGATGATGAAAATAAATGTGGCCAATGAAAAATAAGTTTTTATAAGTCACTGGAAAGTGAGTTACATTGTTTTCTACAACTGTCTCAAGCTGGAGACAAATGGTTGTCTTTCTTAAACAAAACAGTGAAACCAGGATGCTGGAAGCTGATTTACTATTCATCTACTATTGCGATTCAGAATTTTGGGTTCATTCTCAGAACTGTGTATGGTGCCCCAGAGCTGGCTGATCTTGCAAGTTTTCTGCTTTCCTGTGGATGCTTGTAAAGCTACTCTCAGCCTGCAGACACTGAAGAGCACAGGTCTGCTAAGAGCCGTGAAAAGGGGAGAAATGTTTCTATCCTGCAAGAGCAAAGAGATATCCTAAGTGCTTGGAAAAGTACTGGTGTGCTACAACCTGGAGAAAAATGGAGCCATTTTCTGTCCTGTTATTTATACAAGAATGGTTGAGTCCCTCTTAAAAAATGTGCAGACTTTTTCCGACCTTTTTGACTGTTTTGGCTCTGTTGTGTAGCTGACATTCTAAGCCTTGGTGGTGAACTTCCTCTGCTGATACAGAAATTAAAGCTGCCAATTGCCTGGTTTGAAACACAGGCAGTTTGTTCTGGCTAATCCAACCAGAAGTGTCATTGTACATATCATTAACTATTTTTTTCATACCTGGAAAGGAAAGCAAGGGGCTGATAAATGATTATTCTCTTACCTGCTGGCTACATTTGAATGAACAGGATTGCAAGCAGCTGTTGCAACAGCCTTAACAGAAAGCACTCTTACTCAGCACTAAAACCTTTTCCAAAAAGCATAGTAGAAATGCATGAATGACTTTTCACTCACCATCATACTAGAAAACTGCCAAAAGTTACCCGGATCCCACTGGAGATGGTACTCCTTGCAGCTTAGTGGAAAACAGAAACTGGCTGAAGTCTTTCAGCCAGACTGGTTTCTGATTTTTGCTCCTGTGTTTTTTCAGCATTTTTCTGTGCCTTTCTGGTCTGGAAACATGTGAGTTCAATAATCTGTCACTGCTGTCCTAGGAAAATGGGATATTTTAGTACTTCCTGCATGCAGAGCCTTGCCTCCTGGGTTCAACATCTGCAGACAACAGCCAAAGGCTATTAGCATTACTTTCTGTATTGTTACAGTGCCCAAAAATTCCAGGCAAGAATCAGGCCTGATTGTGATGGGCGTTGAACAAGCACAGCTGGAAAGTCCTGCTCTGAAGGACTCATGGACCTTTCAGCAGTAATCCTGATTATAATAATTTACAGACTTGCACTAGTAGAACCTAGGGCAATTTAGCCTGTGAAATATATAAGTATGGTGTGGAGTAACTCACAAAAATGGCACAAAGGCATATTCACATGAAAAACTTAATCCATGTGCCAAGGTTTAGGAGAATAATTTCCTCTATAGTCACTGGATGATGGAGAGGATACAAGAAGCAATTCAGAGACCTGCCCTGAATTGCAACCTGAAAGAGCTCTTGCCCCATATTCACTGGGAAAAAAGAAACAGAACAGGTTCCAAGATGGACAGAAATGTTAGGTTTCATGTTTAGGCAGGTTTAACACCTCCAAACACAGTTTCACAAAAAATTGACCCTGATAATAAGTCTGATTTAAAACATAGTAAATAATTGCAAATTTGTGCAGTTTTATAAAATTTTAAATGCATTGTACAAATAAGTTACTTGGAATGAAAAGGCTTGATATAATAATTGGAAGTTTTAATTTATACAGAGTCATCTTTGTCCTTTTCTTCTTACCTTATTACTATATTAAATACCAATTTTAACTTCATACCTAATGTTAGGAGCATACAGTCTTTTGCATTTCAGTGTTAATCTAAGTAAAATTAATGGAAACTTCTTAAATGATACAAAAGAAATGTTTCTATGTTCATACAGCAGTTTCAGAAGCTATTATTATTCACCTATATAGATGCTGTTTGCCTATAAAAGATAACTGAGGCTATTTACACAGTATCTAGACATTCATATAAAATGGAAGATTTTTCTATACAAGAGAAAGACAGACATCATATCATATTTTTGCATATTGGAAGTTTTGCAATATCGTTGTTTTTCACCACGATCTAGAATTACTAGAAGGAAGACAAAGATGAAAGGCCACAGCAGATGATTCTGAAGGTCTGTAAAGCTCAACCCCCTCTCCCTAGCTGGGTCCCAGAGCAAGTGACTGAAGGGGAACATAGACACAGGAGAGCCCATGACCATGCTGGATGTGCCAAGCACAGTTGAGGGTCCCAGGGCTCAGAAGACCAGCGTGGCTTTTGTGTATTCAGGAGCTCTTAATGAGCTGATTTTCCTAGACTTGCCCAACCTCCCATGACCCCATGCAAACTTTTAGCTTCACAACATCCTGCAGCCAGACCATTCACAGCCCAAGCTTTCGAAAGTGAATTTTGAATAGGTCTCCTTTTGGTTTCCTTTGATGTCCCCTTTTCTTTTACTGAGAAAGCCAGAAAATCAATAGTGCCTGATTCACTTTCTCCCTGTGCCCTCCATGATTTTATGGAGCTCAAAATTTCTGGAATGCAGTAATTTTATTGTAAAAAAATTTCTGTGGAGCAGACTTCTGGTTCTCAAAAGTTCAAAGAGCAGATTGTAATTAGCAATAATGTCAGTCCCTTCAATAGATCATTCTCTAGTGGCTTTGCATATGGAGCATATGTAGCATATTCTTTTCTAGGTATCAAATTTTTAGAATTTATTTTTGTTAGTGAACTGCAGGACGGCACAGACACATGCATACATGCAAAACAACAAACCTTTTATTTGCATTCTGTGAGAGGAAACAAAAACCAGTGCTTGCCAGCTTCATATTGTTAAGATGATTCCTAAATATGATGAAGGACACTGAAAATTCCCATTAGCTGCAGACATAAAAGTCTTACATTTTATTTACTTATAAAAACTCCATTATACTGTGGAAAGCAGATTTGTAACTTTTTAGAATATTTTGGAGTCCAGACACTTAGTGTTATAAAAGAGACTGAATTGATTAACTCTACCTCTAGTTTGAGAAAATTATGCATGTTCTAATAGTTCACAGGCCATCTTTCAAAAAAACCCCACCTTTCTGTCATCTCAGATTGTTTGCTATCATCAATCTCACAAAGTCTGAATATACTTTGGAAATATTTCCAAGCATTGTTCTCCAAATCCCCCAAAATTATGGCAACTGCAAAGGCTTGCTGACATTTTTTAAGCTATCGAGTAGCACTGAGGTATCTATGTGATTCATCTGCAGTGTAAAGCAGGTGGGGCAACTGAAGACAGAAATATTTGATTTGATTGTTGCTGTTGGATTGTTGTTCCATACAATGTGGAAACTAAAGGCATTATGGAAAATAACAGGGCAAGACAATTGGGGATAATTTTGTAATTTATGATGCTTGGAGTCAAAATGGAAAATTCATTCTTTCATATTTGATAGGGATAGCATGTTATCAACAAGACATCAAGTAAGATTGCATCATTATTTGCTGTATATCAATGTGATGTGTTTCAAGTACCATGATTTTGCATTTTTTAAATTAAATTAGATATCTGGAATATTATGAATAAGCAGCAAATTTCTGCTGAGAAGTGCCTCAAGACCCTCACCAGATAAAGATGCTCAGATTTTGGTTAATCTGTCAGGTAGCAACAGCTGGGTTGCAGCTGTCTGGAGCTGCAGAGGGCAGGGGCCAGACCTGGAGCTGAGGTGTTTGTACAAGAGATGCTGCTGGCTTTCCTTGGCTCCTAAGGAGCCATATGTGGCTCTGGGACAGTGTCAAGAGAGTGAAGAATTTGCAAAGTTATAGGCAGAGAGGCTTTGTCTTGTTTTTTCAGAAGTCTGTGGTGTATTGTTAGTTGTTATTACTATTATTGATAGCAATGTGTGCTATATCCAGCACATTTATTATGTTTAACATTAACAACAGATGCTGCAGGATGATAATACTAATGCAAAAGGAAAAATAAAACAACAAGTTAAACAACTGTGAAATTGTTCATTGCTTCTTCAATACCCCATTAATCACACAGCTCACTGATGGATACTGGCTGCAAACCAATGTGACAGATGGTGAATAAAAATCAATGTCTTTTAGAAACCACCAACTGCAATATATTTCAGTTTTACATTTTGGGCCTCCATCTCTTCTCCTATCCATGAGGTAACACAGCACAAATACACATCTCTGTGAATAACAGCAATGAAAGGGGGTCCAAATCATCTTTAGGACAAAATGTAGGGACGGTGCTTAGAAATAAGTAAGCTTATTTTGGAATTTGTTTTCCAATGCATTATGGAATTTATGTTAGCTGATAGTACTAATATAAAATGCAATTGATTGTGTATCTAAAAGTCAAATGGAAGTAAAGAATTGTCATTGAGAGACTGATCTCCAGGTGACACAAAGAGTCATATCTGAAAGTTTTTTTATAGAGATTGCCTAGAGGAAGGCTAATTCTTTTACCCTGTACCCACTCTTCACTATCATACTTGTTCTTTAATCCTTGTGTTATGGCTTCTTCTATTGTCAAGACCACAGCTGACATAAAAGTCAACTGGGTTAATCTTCTCCTCTTCCAGTAATTTTCAAGATTTACTAATTTAGTAGCATTATAAAACATTCTATAGTTGAGGTGTGGACGCCTTTAGAATTTTCATGTACTTAGGTGTATAGAGGCTGTGTTTGTTTTAAAAATAATAAAATTTAAATCATTGATTTATCCTCAACTAAAAGTACTTGGGAATCCAAGAAGAATACCTTTCAATATTTTGGATAGAAAATAAACAAATTTCAAAACTTCAAATGTTTTGTTTACATACTTGAAAAAAATTTCTGATTTCCATTTCTAAGTGAGGTTTTTCAGACTTCTAGGCTGCACAAAGATGTTGTCCTGTGTTGTGTTGTCAGGCATAAGCAATAAGAAAATACCTATGAAAAAATTCCCAGTCTGATGAGAGTCACCCACTGATTTATACCTAGTTTGCACCTTTCCATTTTGTTATTTCACTCTTGATATCTGACACATTTGCTTTCAATTACTGAAGCCCTTTAAGCATGTCCCTTATCTAATTTTCAGAGCATCCATCTCTTTTCAAAGATATATTTATCTAATATTCCACTTACGGTGCTTATTTAGCTTAAATACAGAATGTGAGTGCAGTGATTCATGTCATGGTTCCAGCCAGGGCAGGGTTAAAATTAACCCTGTGCTGGCCAGAACCAGGATGCAAAGAAAAACATTTTGCTAGAAAAATAATGATTCTGAATTCCACCAGGCTGAAAAATGATGGATGAAGGATTCCACCACGTCTCTCATCTTTCAACCACCTGGGCAGAAAGCTGGTAACCACTAACAGCTCTTCAGATTGCTTATCTGAAATAAGATGTTGCTTAGAAATAAGTATTTTGGAATTTGTTTTCCAATGCATTATGGAATTTATGAAATAGACATGCAGGCTGCAGCAGAAAGGTACACATAAAATGTGGCATTATGACCTGAACAACAAAGCAACAGACTGGGACAATCCAGGAGGAAGAAGCTGGCTCCAGCTGGCTGTCCCAGCAGCAGAGCCCCAGCTGCTCTCTGAGGTGCCAACAAGCTCAGTGCAGGGCTGGGCTGGTCCCACGTGTGCCAGATGTGCTGGGTGGATGAGGGACAGCCCAGCAGCAGGATGGTGGTGCTGGCCCTGACCAGCTTTAAAGTGGTGACATCATGTGGGCAGCTGCTAAAGTCAAATCAAGATGTTTGGCCTTTTTCTTTAGTGATTAGATATATTAAAAAGACAAAATCCTGCTGCCAGGTTTGATTGGCTGAGTATAGTTAAGGGCACATAACATGACCTTGCCAATCTAGATCCAGCCCTTTTCATTGCTTCTGGTACTACTGCAGGTTTGGGGGTTTTATCAGATATTTTACTACCAATATTTTATATTTTGTTGTCACTGGGGTTTTTGGGGGGTTTTTTCCTAGAAAACTTTCTTAGCAGTACTCCTGAACAAATAAGCCAGTAGCTGCACAGCAACACTGATGGAACTTCTGGTATCCAAAGCATCCACAATTAAACATGTTATTTCAGTTTGTTTTACATAGTGATACATTTCAAAAAATTCTATTAAAAGTTAAGTACCAAAATACTCATTAAAAACCAATTAAACATCTTTAAATATTTAACAGCTGTAAGAATTTTATATTGTGACTGAACTGTCAACAGTAACATTTTATTAGCAGCTCTCCACACTGTAAAATTGCAGGGAGCAGATGCAGTATATCTGAAGCATGTGAAAAACAATTTCCCAAAGTATACAATCAGAAAATCTGAATATGTTTTCATTAAATGATTTGATGGCCATGAATTGATTGTAAACAGAACATCAAGCATCAGGATAAAACCTATAGCATATTAAACATCCCAAACACAGTGTGCTCCAAGTAAGTCTATGACAAAAGGATCCATATCAAGTGTTGAAGATTGCACTTCTAAAAACACAGCATAAAACAAGCGTTTTACTAACAGAAACTACAGATGGTCCCAGTCCAGAACAGGATCCAAACATGATATGTGGTCCAAAAGTTAGCATCTACTTTACTTATTTACAGTGGGCAACATAAGCAAAGGTGAGTGGAATTGCTGCATCTTGTGAATGAAAAGGAAAGTTTTCAAATCTGCCATTTCTCTCATCGTATGACCTTTTAAATGTGTCCAAACTTAGACCAAACTACTTAAATCAAACCTGAGGAGAAATGGCTCTAAGCTTGCATCCCTTCAATTATTTCTTGGGAAAACAAGCTGCCATAGGAGAATAACCTGGTACAGCCAAAGTCTTCTACTTCTGCTCATCTGTTTGTATCTTCCACCTGGAAGACACAAGGCATCTGCCCCCTCACCCTCTCTCCTCCTGCCTCACATATCCTGCAGATCCTGCAGGTCTGTACTTATTTATACTCTGGTATAGTTTCTCACTGCAGCACATGTAATTTGTGCAGAATGCACTCCAGCACTGCTGCCAGAGCTCTGTGCAAGAAAGGCCACAGTGCAGTGGGGAGAGCAGGGCAGCAGGATCCCACCAGAGATCTGGAGAACACGGAGAAGGAAGCTGAAATGACACCACCCATATTGCATGTGACAACAAGGCTTTAGTGTGGGGGCTTTTCTGCACTCAAGGGCCTTTGGCAAAGGAAGCTTTCACTTCTTGTAAAAACAGGCATAAAAAGGACACCATCTTATAGACAACATGAGTAGCTGAGGATGAAGACTAAAGTATAAAATCAGAGGCATGTGAATATGACATGCAAATAGACCTGCATGTCTCTCATTTGTAAATACAACTTATTAATTTTATCAGAGCATCACGATCCCCTCATCACAAAGAGATACCTACCTGAGGGAATTGCAAACCCAAGGTATTTAATTTGAAAACTTTCTGGATTATGTAGTTCAGGTAAAAATAACACACAGTTAACAAGTAAATCTGATCTTACAAAACTGGCCTTTGTCTATTACAGAGTTAAGACAATGATGTCTTTTGGCCAGAAAAAAATTATACAAGTTTTAATAGCACATCTAAAATGATCCTAGATCTGCACCATTTTTATCTGAGTTTTGCAAAATCCTTTGCAGAATCTTTAGGGAGATACACCTAATATGCAGAGTCAACCATCATGCTTCAGAGGAAGAAAAGGTTATTTTTTTATATTTCTGATACTGGAGCTTGTAATGAAACAGAGCACATGTTTTTCTTCACTCTGCTGTCAGCTATATTTGTTTCTGTTCATTTGATGCTTGGCAACAACAGAATTTCTTTTCCCTGTCCATGTTGACTGAAGTGATGTGGTCCCTTCCATCCTTTCTCCCAGCACTACTTGAACACTACTGTGTATTAGCAGAGTAAGACAAGTCATTAGATATTAACTTTACAGACTGCAACGGTAGCTATTTTGCAAAGTAGCAGTATAGGATGAGGGAATACAAGTCATATATACCTGACATATGAGTAGTGTAAGTAAGGGCAACACCAAAACACAAAGGAGGCAACTTCTGTAAAACTTTAATCCTCTTTACTAGCTTCAGCTTTCTGAAGACAAAAGTTGCTCATCACATGGCTGTTACCCAAATACCTGTTCTGCAAATTAAAAAGCGATTTTCACTGCTGGTGAGATCAATAAAGTATTTCAAACCCATCTTTGCAAAGTATGCTCATTAAACAAAATGGACATACAGTCATTCTGTTCCAAAACATGTAAAGTATTTCTTTAGAGCCTTATTTAGTCCTCTTTTCCACTCTGCAAATAAGTAGCTCCTCAGAATGAAGTGCCATACAATTTTGGTAAGGAGAGCAGAATGACTCCTTTTCTGCTCGTTACATGGTCCTTGCAACAGCACAGTTTCATAGCAGGAGGTGATGAAATAAGACATGGCACCAAATGTTCTCCAGAGGCAGCTTAAGAACTCATCTCACTGAACCATTGCAGCCAGCTCTATTTAGACCATTCACAATCAAAGATTTGATTTTAAGAGTGTATCCAACAGGAGTTCATCAACCTGTGTCACTAAATAAGAATTAAAATCCTTGGAAAGAAGCCCCTTCTCTGAACCCAGGCCAAAGTCAGTGGGTTTGCTCTAATTTCAACAGTCTCAAGCAATCACACCCAGCACCCGCCAGGACAACCACCCCTACAGCCTGAAGAGCTGGACTTTTCCAAATTTCTCTCCTGGTTAACAGCTGTCATCTTTTAAGACAGGGAGGGCCAGGAACTCCTTTGCATGTAAACATATGTTTTGCATTTTGCAGGTGTGATTTGGGCCCTGTTCTCACAACAGGATCCTTTCCTTCTGTTTGTGAGCTGGCAGGGAGAACAGAGGCACGTGGTATTATTCCCAACATAAAAGGGGGAATTTAGGCACAGAGGAGTAAAGACAAATATTTATTAATTTGAATTTCCTGTTTGAAGAAATAGGGTCTGAATTTCCAGAGAGCTTTGTGCTATTTAGAAATATCTGTTCAAAATAAGACAAATTGCAGAGACTCCAGCTGTGGTTGCTATTTATGCTTTTATAAACCAGAGCTCCCAAGTCAGACAGCTGGAAAATGATCCCAAAGACTGCCTGTGAAAACCTTGGTGTACCTGATCTGTCCAGGACTCCTCAAAGCATCAGTGGGTAAATTAGAACTAGGCCCCAGTTTCTGGGGCAATGTTCTCTGCATGTGGTGACTCCTCTCCCTGATCCTCAGCTCAGTGTCTGTGTACTAAAACAAACTGAGCTCCTGATTCATTCCCAAACCAGCACTACACTAGGCAGCATACAAGGAAGTCCTGAAGTTAAAGACCACAATGACCACACACAATGCAACTTCTAAAACTGTAATTTTCAAAGTTAACCTAACCCTAACCCCAACCAAACAAAAACACAGTAGCTCTTTAGTACAAAGGAGTGTCAGACTCTGAAATCTGGGCATGTCATCTCTTGCTTGTTCATTGGAGCAAACTGAAGAAAATCCCATGATTTCATCATATTGATGAATATCTTTCCCACCAGAAACATTCTAGTTCACCGTTACTTGAAGTCATGAACCTTCAGTAATTGTCATCCTCCTTGAGGACCAGCCCCGAAGAGGAAAAGAGATGTTCTGAGACCAAGTTATACACAAGTCTTCTACCAGAAAGAGGTGAACTTTGGAAACTCTGTATTTTTCACAAGGAAAGGCAAAATAGAGATACTATAAAGGCATCCTCAATCCAGTCCTTCCTACCTCTGGCTCCTCCTCCCTCTTTATTGGGAAGTTCCTTTGCATCAGCTAAGCTTTGATGCTGAGATTGATAGATAAATGCATTTTGAGATGCAAAGGTAAATTCTGGGTCTAAATGAAGGGTACCTGGCCATGTGTTCCCCCACAGAAAGTCCTGCTTATCTTTATTATTTATTTTACTTCTGGGAAATATACCTGACAAGCTTTAGTAAATAACTAGTCTGTAAAAAATACATGAGCAATGATAAGAAAAGGGATATCCCCACTGTATTCTTTTCCATGTTTCTATTTTTGGCTCTAAAATGAGCAAAATAAACAAAAACCCCCAAACCTAAAACAAAATGACAGCCTGTTTTAGGTAATTATGATAGTATATTTTACATTGACTTGCATCTTAAAAAATGGGCAAAGTATGTCATCAGAAATTAAATTACAATATTCGGTCTGTGGTAGATGCTTAAAAAGAGAATTTAATTTCAAATGTTTAAATTCTAGAAAAGTTATATAGCTGAAAAAGGATTAGTAGTGACAAATATTCAGTAGGTTTAAAATAAAGCTGTATCTGAATGTAAAAATTTTATTTCACTATTTTTTTTCAAAAGCAATGCACACACCAGTTTATGAAAATTATTTATAAATTCATACTATATTTTGATCTTTTGTCAACAAGAAAAATAACTTTAAAATGCAATTGAGGAGCATTTCTTAACACTTACTGAAATTTTTTCTTTTACTCTCTTGATGTGACATTTTGACGAGTGACTTGCCTAAATTTGAAAGTCAAAAAAAAGAAGGCAGGAGACTCATTTCAAGAGCTAAAGTTTAGTAGGGTTTTTTTCAGGTCATATCTTCAGGAATTATTCTTTTGCCTGGTGACCAAATTAGAAAAAAAAATCATCCATACACCTCTAAATAAGTGTCGTGCCTTATTGTTTCTTCATCTATCCAGGTTCAATTAAAAATCTGGAAGTGAACACATACACACTTTGGCCCTGATCCAATCAGACCATAATTACATATGTAATACATACATTATTATATCTTAATTCATAAAGTACCTACATGGTTTTAGCACATGATTAGGCCCTCTTGGAATTTAAATCTTAAAGTAGATGAGGCAAAAAACAAAGTGCCTCCAGAATAATTTTTTTAAGGCTGAATAGGATTTAGGATAAAAAGCTGAAGAAGTTTTAGGATAACAATTCCTCCCACTGTTATCCAAAAAATCAAAACACTTCCAGCAAACAGAAAATGGACACTTAAGTAAGAAAATTTCTTTTCAGGACAGCTGATGACCCTGCGACAATTTGGCATGGCACTAATTTAATTCCTGTTAAGCCAAAAAGAAAGAGGTTGAGCCCATGGTGTTATTTGGCAGATGTTTCTGCACTACAGGAACAGTTGCTCTTGTAAAGGTTTCTGTCCCTCTGGAGTCTCAATTAAAGGCACTCATGAAATTTTATTCTACTGAAGAGGGAAAGGGGATTAAAAAAAACCAAACAACCCAATCCAAACCAAGTTCTTTTGTTAAGAGGTGTACTTTGTACCCCTGGAAGATCATTTGTCACAGTGTAGAGATCAGCTATTTTTAACTGGCTGCCATTAGCCCCATTTGGTAAATGGAACCAAATAATCAAAATGATACCACCAAAACAAATCACATAAAAATCAAAATTTTCATCAAAATGCTGACATGTTCAGAAGCAAACTACTGTAGTGGATGAGAACAGAAACATCAGGGGTTAATATATAGGGAGGCACCAGTATCCTTCACAGAGTTTAAGCAGTGTTAGAGCAATGAACAAAATTCCACATCAGCAGAGGCAGTTGACCTCCTGTGTCAATGTATTCATTAGACCTACAGTCCCTGGAAAAGCTCCTTCCCCAAAGCACTGGATTCAGCTGCTGTTTGCTGCTTCAGGGAATTCTGGCTGCCTATTTAATTTTTATCAATCAGCAATTAATTAGCAGTTTCTTACAAAAAACATCTGATAAACAAACATAAACTCATACAGAATTCCCTAATGATGACCTCCTCTTCAAAACACACTTGAAAAGAAAAGCAGAAAAGCTAGTATAAGATCTTTTTAAAAAAGGAAACCAAAGAAACACTCTTTAGTTTCAAGTGATTTATCTAAAGTGGAAGACAGATGGTCTTTGCATGTTTGCCAGTTGTTGGTTTATGCTTGGCAAATACAAGGACCTGCAAAAAGACAAAGAGAGCCCTAGAACTGACTACATTCCCTCTCTGCATAGGTTTGTAGAAGCCCTTTCAAACCTCAGGGCTAGGAGTAGAGCAGAGGAAAACTGGGTGATTTAAGGGAAGACTAAAAGGTACTTTTGTGTGAACTGCTTTAATGGCTACATGAAAGGTAAATATAAAATTCTTATTAAGGTTATTTATTAATCATGTCTTTCAATTTTACTCCCTCAGAGTCTTGCCTGAGTTTTAGCAGAAATTAAGTTCTTTGAGATATAAGGAAAGCACAATACTACTGGTTTCTTCTCTCTCGTTCTCATACACTCTCTCTTGTTCTCATACATGACTTATAACCTACAAAATATTCTCACCTTACCAAAGAACACATCAGCAATAAGAAACATAAGGAAACATTTAAAGAATATAGTAAAAAGTGAAAAAAGTTTTATCTCTTCAATGCTAAGGAGACTGGCCACAACCTCAACTGCATGGTCCTCCATTTGTGATGCAGTGATAAAATTTCAGGATGCCAAATTTGATGGAAAGTTAAAAAAGAAATGTTGGGATCAAGTATTGTATTTTACAATAAAAAAAAAAAAAAATGGACCAATAAGGCAAGGTGTAAGAACTGTGAGTAGTCCTCATCATTCTATTTTCTGAGCAAATATGGAAATTTGGACAACTCATTCTCCCTGTTGAAAATCCCCTTTTCAAGGAGAGGGGGTGGAGATGATCTAGTTCAATCATACATTTGTTGTTGTTGCCCAGCTGGAGCAAGAGCTGGGAGACAGCTCCAGCTCCATATTCAGAAGAGGCAGGCTGCACTGCCACACTATGGCTTTGAGGTCGGATTTTGGAAAGTCTTTCAGAGGATGCTTTTTTCTATGATATATGTGCATCATCCTGCAGGTTTTGTTTGCACAAAGCAGCCATTGCCCTTGTGGGTGCAAACAAGTCTCTGTTGACACGAATGTGTGCTCATGGCCTTGTGCAGACCCAGTAGTTTCTTGGTGAGGTGAGCTTATTTGTTTCTCCAGACAAAACAGACTCTGAAGCTTAGCACATTGGGGAGATTTTTAACACTTTCTCAGTATGCACTTTTCCCCTCTTTGACCAGCTGTTTTCCAGTGCCTCTTCCTTCATCCAGACTTACAGTCATGCCCAGGAAAAGGGACTTCCAGAATGTCCCTTTCTAGTATTGTGTGCTTGCTGGAGATGGCTTCAGCCATCCACAGAATTTGCTTCTCTATAAACACAGAAGAACAACATCTGCAGCTCTCAAGGGTGATGTTTGGGGACAGCCTGATGCGCTGCAGGTGTGCACTGGCCCAGCTGGAAGCAAATCCCAGCAAAGAATCAGGCTGCTGCTGGAGGCAGAGAAAGCTCCTGGCAATCACTCCTGCTATCACTCAAAGTGAGAGGAGAGCAGGAGCCTGCCAGCCCTAGAGGAACATGGTATCTCTGTGTACGTTGATGTTGCTGCAGTGTCCCTTTTACTGAAATCTGGGTGTCCCAGCCTGGCACAGTGCTGGCCCAAAACTGGAAGACCTGACCAAATCCACAACAATTAGAAATCTCACACAGCCAAACCACTGGGCTTTCGATCATGAATTGTAAAGTCAGCTGCTGCTTTGAAGAATGGTTTTGGACTGTTATTTATGCCTGTATGTTTTATCAGCTTAGCCCAGTGTTACTGAATTTGTCATTTCTCCCTTTCGGAAGGAAAGGCTGTTGAAAGGCAGCACAGCTGTTAGTGCTCTGGAGGATCTAGCCATGCCAATAGCAAAAGGGGAGTTTCAGAATAGGAGCTTTAAAATCCTCCTGCCACAGCAGAATGAGGAATGATTTGATTTGCTCTGGTGGATGATCAGGCTGTACATACAAATTCATTATCTGCATTCCAGGTGTCTAGGGAGATTAGCAAATCACTCGAGTGCGTCTCTGGTGGCTGAAGAGTACTTCTGAATTCCTTGCTATGTCTCCTGACTTCACAGTTAGGAACTCAATCAGAAATATTAAGCAAAACCTTCCAAATGATAGTGGCAGGAATTTGTCAGTCCTGGCCTGCATGATGTGATGTTGAAACCTTAAAACACACAAGTCTCGGGTTTATATTCCACAACGGTGCCTGGAACAAGGTAGAAGGGGAATTTCAGGCACATGAAAAACAGATTGTCATCCCAGACAGACACCATGCAGTCATGAAATTGACTCCTTGGATACCTCCCTGACTAAGGCTCTCCAGGTTCCTAGACCTACTCTCCAAAATGTGCCCAGTCAGATCATCTTGCAGCCTACCCCTAAGCACAGCTAATGCCCCACCCTCTAAGTTTCCTGTGGGATCAGATGTAGATCAGACCCAGAAGGTGTTGCCAGATTGCACATCACATTCAGCCATCAGATCAGGCTCCTCTGAATCTGTAGCACCATATTTGTTGCAAGATAATGTGGCTGAGTATCTACATATCATTTGCCTTAAGGGGGGATATGGAGATACTTTTCCTTAGAACAGTTATACAAGAACCTGTCTGACATGCTTCACTTCCTGATTTTTAATTTCCGGAATCTAGTCCCCTCTTGCATGTTCTCATGCTGGCCCAGTGGACCTTATATTCTGCACTGCTGGCGACCCCAGTGGAAAGGGAAGGACTACCCATAGAAGACAGCCTTGCTGTCCAATACACAGTGACCAATACACTGTCCTGCAGGGTGAAAAATCTGGGTCTGAACTCTCTCAAGATGAAGTAAAATTGAACCTTCATCATTCACAGAGTGGCTAGATATTGTACAGCAGAGGCAGCAGAGGTGTGAATCTTGGTGCTTAATTTTTATGTTCGTCCCATTCAATGGGGCATGGATGCTTTGCTCATATTGACAGGCATCAGTCTTTTCCTGTGTATGTTACAGGGAACCACAGTGTTTTATCCAGGACTCTGTATTTCATCTAGATCCTTCAATGAATCTTGCTTTTGTTTTCTTGTGTTTCTCTGCAAAAAACAACCCCAGCCATGAAATGCACAGAATGAAAAGGTGGATAAACATCACAATTTGAAAAGGTCGCCCTGTTAGTAAAATTGCATTCTGTGAACACAAAATGCCTGAACACAAATTACTTTCACTATCACTTTCTAGTAATAAGATGTACAAGTTTCTTGGGCATTTTGATAGCAGTAGCTCTCAAAACTGTATGGCAACAATTCCAAGAACAGTGACCTCCTCTATCAATTGAGGAAGAACATTTCTCCTCAGAGCCGATATTGCTGTCAATATATATAAATCTTTTCCAGATTCAAACTTTAATTCTACAACCAATTCACCAGAAAGAAAACACAATCATTAACTACCTCACACAGGAATCCCTGGTAGCAGCTATACCGATAATGTCTCTCAGATTTGGAAAACCTGCTCCATGCAACGAGATGACATTGTAAAGAAATAAATACAAGCTCACTTATAAGTTTCTCTCACTTTCTTTTCTGAGCAAATGATTCTGGCATGCCTGGAACCTTTGATTTTACCTGGTAATTACACAATGTTCTTTAAACATTGACAGTTGACTGTTCTAATTAGAAATTCACTTTTAGAGAAGAAGTTCACCAGTTAAGTAGCCCTTGAATCAGATACTTTCCTTCCAAGCTCCAGTCTTAGCATCTGAAGCAGTGACCATGCTACTGTCACCACACTGGTTGTAGAGTTTAACTGTACTCTCTTGGATCACAGTTTTCCCCCCTCTGGATCCTGCCCTGCTACAAGTTCTGTGTGAACTGGTCTTCAATTTCTACTGAGTCTTGCTGAAATCATCATGGTGGCTGAGGATGAGAGATGACCAAGCTTCCTCATTTTGATGTTTTATTAGTAAAATTGTTGTTGGATGAATATCAATGAATTTTAATAGCCAGCAGTGAATATTAATGAATAAGGGAATTTTTTTTTTTCAGTTGGGGCTAATAAAAATTTACAGACTTATTTTTTAGAAAAAAGGAAAAAACCCCAAAGTATAAGGATGTTTTTTCCACTTCAAAATATGCCCAAAGGTACATAAAAATATTAACATTTGAAAGGGCAACTTCCTTTTCTTTTGGTTCCTTTGCAAGCAAACCCTCAAATCCATACTAACAAAACTGGCTGTTTTCAGAAATCTCTTTGACAAAGATACTGTCAATAATCTATGCTCTTCAATTGAATATCTGAATATCTATAACATGTTTTACTTGTCTTTTTCTAATTTAAACAGGAGCAATCAAAATACTTCCAAAGGTTCTTAGCTTCACTGTATTTTAGGCTGAATTTATGAATAAATGAAATTTGGTAAAGAATTCTGAACAGTGTCCATTCATTATTAACTTTTTCCCATTTGTAGCTGTGTGTGAATCTCAGTTACAATTTTCTTTCAATATGGAAAAATCCTTTTCCATATTTTTTCTATGACTTTATGGAAATTAGTATTTTAAAATACAATCTTCTCTCCCAGTTCCCACGGTGAAAGTAAAAGAAGAAATACATATTGTGCACAGCTCCCTTGGAAGTCTAGATTTGTATTTCCTTTTATTGAGAACATGTTTTAGACTTCTTATGGTTTTTAGGAAAGCCAGTGCATCCTCTTAACAGGCAGTTTTCATAGAGCTCTTTTCATTCTCATGCCACAATTTCTGACTGATATGACTACACACACCTTCTGCTACACAGACCCCCTGAGAAGCTCTTTGTATTGATGTATTTTATAAGCCTATTATATTATATTAGCCTCTGGCATTTGAAGTCATTAAAGGCAAAGGCTGCTGTTGGAGCAGTTCTTTTGGGATGTAGTGAGGGTGAGCAGCTTGAAAAAGATGCTGCTGCACCTTTATCAGGTTCTAAACACTCACAGCCACAGAAATCACACTTCTCCTACTGTGGCAAAGCAAGGGACTATATAAAGAAAAAATTATAAAGGGAGTTGTGAAGATTAAACCAGCAAGAAATGAGTTTGTGTTTTCAAAAGGAATGGATCAGGATAATGATAAAGGGAACTTTGAACATGGTGACCAATGAGACAAACTCCTGTATAAAGAAGAAATGAGCACCTAAAGGGACCTATTAGTGACCACTCACTCATTCTAAATCATGAGCTATTTGAACTCTGACATCCCACAGCCATTTGAAGTCTTCTTTCTAAAAGATTTCTTGTTTTAAAACCCTTGTTTGGAGGGTGAAAAAGTTTTGAAGATGGATAATGATCATGAACAAAGAATCAGTAACCTACAGGAATGTAGAATCATGTAGAATCATTAATTTACAGTAATTTAGAACAAAAACCTGTTATCTTGTTATATTTTTGTTGTGTGGGTTTGGGGGTTTTTTTGGTCTGTAATGGTTCCACCCTTACCCCCCTCCCCAGAAAGCTATAGCTTGTCCATAGATCAGAAAGTCATCCTCAAGATACAGTTAAACAGGTGCAAAAACTGGCAGGATGTCAAGAAATTTATATATTCCTAAAAGCTCTGATACTTCTTCAATATTTTTTTTAATTAAAACTTGTCATAAAATGGGCTTTTTCCCCCTCAAAATTTTGTCAAACATGAGAAATCCAGTTATATAGCTTTGACTGCATTAACCCTGCATGAGGTGCTCAGTGTTCTCCTCACCTGAACAGAGATCAAGAAGGTGCAAACAGCTGTATATGATGGAGAATTTGAACTTAAAAAGCAGATTAGCCCTTAGAAAGCCAATATAGTAGCCTGTATCAAGAAAAAATTATTCATTTCTTCTGAATGAACTTCATGTGTTAGTTAATGCAACTATTCATTAATGGTTTGCTGCAGAAACACCAGCTTTGTATCTGTAACATGAATTTTTCACATGGAGTTGTCTATATTAAGTGCACAAAGCATATCTAGTTTGTACACTGCCCCATCTGTGCAGAATTTAGGCATTAATATTTGAAAACTGATCCTGTATCCTGTTCATGCCAGGAAATGGATTTTATATATTTATCTATATGCTGCTGAAAAGGCTCTATCTGTTACAGCTAAGGAAGGAATCCTTCTGTCAGTAACTCTGTAAGGGCCAGCTACAGTAAATTATTGCCAGCAGGCTTCAGTGTAAGGCCCAAATTGAGCCTGATGATTTGGATGAGTTTCTGACATGTAGGATACAATAAATTGACTGGAGTCTTTCAACCACAGTACTTGTCAAAATATTCTGTTCACTTTTCTGCCAGTTTTACAGCTAAAAACCCTTTAAACTACCTGATTAATTAAAAAAAAAAAATAAATTTAATTAGCAATTCTTTATCTTTTAATNAAAGCCATTCATTTTCTTTGTATACATTTAAATGGAACAGGGACTTTTCTTGCTTTGGTCCATGACTTTCTGTGTGGAGGAAAAAGGCTGTCATGCTTTTGCATTTTCCCAGAAATTTCCTAGAACTAGATTATCATTTGGTGGTTGTGACTCTTAGCACCCTTAACAGTATCATTAAGAGATGGTTGTCAGCTTCTTTGATAAATGGCAGCAATTTTTATGGTAAATCTGTAAAATGCCTTTGGTTGCCAAATCTAATAAAAGCTCAAAAGGAAAAAAAAAATTTCTTCTAGCTGTATGCAGCCAGCCATAAACATGTAAGATGAGGAAGAAACCAAAAAGTTTTATTCTTTTTGAAGTGAGCTCAATCTCAACTTCATCGTTGATAAACAAATCTTTTTAGAAATTAGAAATATAGAACTTAGAAATATAACTTCTTGCCTTACAAGTGGATAGAAAAGAAGGTCAACCAATTACTGAGTTTCACTTCTTAGTTTAAAGTCATAGAACATATAAGTGTTTTTTTCAGATTTATCTTCTATATATTCAATCAAATTCTGTACACTGGATATGAAGGTCCTAACTGAAATAAAGCAAAATGCTTTTTTAAGTTATATTTTGTAAGTTATTGCAAATAAGCAGTATGATCAATAAAAATTCTGTGTTTGAAGATTAAGGATCTCTAAAAGACAATGGAACTAATATTAAGTACATTCTGCTCATAAAAAATATATAGTGAGTTGTTAAATAATTTGGAATAGAAATGCCCCTACATGCTCCTAGGTGTTTATTAATCCCTTTATTTATTACCTGACCCAAAGATAGGTAATATCATGTGTCAAAATACATGGATGGGAAATCCCAAACTGAGCTCCCTGACAACAGATGCAGTGACAAGAACATGAGTGACACTTGGAAAGGAGCTTTCAGCTCAGAAGAAGACATAGAGCTTTCAGATGCTGAAGCTGGCACCAAGAGTCTTAAGAATTTGTCCTTGCTAGTAGCCTCATGCACAGATTATGATCTTGCTCAAAATCTTTAATTCAGATAGAGATGAAATAGATTACAATGCAGATGGTGGGATCAGCAAAACTACTAAAGCTAAATTAAGCCCTTGCAATAAAGTTTTCTACAGTATCTCTGGAAATATGTCACAGTTTAAGCCTAGCTGAAAATTAAGCACCACGCAGCAGCTCACTCAACCAACGTGATGGAATTGGGAGCGGAATTAAAATAAAACATGTAGGTTGAGATAAAAACAGTTTGATAGGGAAATAAAAAGCCACACACATAAGCAAAGAGAAACAAGGAATTAATTCAGTTCTTCCCATTGTCAGGCAGGTGTTCAGCCATGGCCAGGAGAGCAGGGCCCCATCACATAACAGTGACTTACAAACACTACCATTCCAAATGTCCCTGCAGTTCCTCCTTCTTCCCCCCACTTTGTACACTGAGCACGATGCTATGCGGTCTGGAACATCCCTTTGGTCAGATGGGGTCATCTGTCCTGGCTGTGCCTCCTCCCAGCCTCCCATTCACCCCCAATCCCCTCAGAAGAATTGCAGAATGAAAAGCAGGAAAGGCCTTGGCTCTGTATCAACTCTGCTCAGCAATAACAAAATCATCTCAGTTTTGTCATCATGTGTCCAGCACAAATCCAAAACACAGCTCCGTGCCAGCCACCATGAAGAAAGTAACTCCAACCCAGCCAAACTCAGCATAAAATGGCAAGCAGAGGTTTGAGGTCTTGTCAAAATGCAACAATTCTCTCACTCCATTTGGGGAGTGAGATTCATCCTACAAAAAATATTATCTGAACTGATTAACTGTAAGAAAATCATCTGACTCACTAGATGAAATTAGTCTCTGATCAGATATTTACAGCTTGCAAGCAGAAGCTGGCAGACATGCTTATCTGTAATTGCTTTTTTACTGAATTTCCGTATTGACTGTAATCTGTATATACATCCCCATAACTCACTGAAATGAAGGCTTAGACTTCATGACTTACTTTAACAGCAGTGTAATCAGGAAGTGACAGAGAGGAAAACACAAGAGCATGACAAAGTAGAACAACAACAACAACAAAAAAAAGACAATAAACATTCAAATACTTCTTCTCACAAGCAAAATTATTTAGGATTGCCTTATGGGCTAACTGTAACTCACAGACACACTCAAATTACAATGGGAACCTGCAGTTAACTTGCATTTTTTTTCCTCTGCCATAGAAGAATGAGACTGGAACACCTGCTGAGCTATCAAAATCATCAACATGACATATTCCCTTATTATACAAAAGAGTAACACTATTTGAAAGCTCCTTCCAGCCCAGTCTGTCACTAAGCACTCAAACCAGAACCAAGGCTCCAGCATGCTAAAATAAAACTACATAAAACTACAGCAGATAAAACCAATATAAATAACAGCATCTTATTGTGCATTGCACAAATAGCCTCTTTAATTCAAAGACATATAAGTATTCCTGAATCTCTTACTTAGCATAAAGACTTATTGCAGTATAGAAACTTGAGACAGGAAGGAAAATAGGCAGGAAATAAAAAGACCATTCCGAAATACACAGTTCAGTAGTTTCCAGAATATATTAGTATTTTCATTACTTTCCTGTTCCAATCCTCCATGAATCTCTAGATTATTTCTTTTCAACACAGATGGCTATAAAAAAATTCAGAACAGGAAAGCATAACCTTCCACTGCCTGCTTTTTTCTTGTTTTCCATGCCTTCCCTTGACACTTAGGGACCTATCATTAAGATATTGTTGAGGCACCTATGGGTATAAAATGCACTGTCTTACTTTAAAAATAAGAAGTTCAGGCCTCCCACATTTTAACAACTTCCTTCCCCGTGCCAATTTGAATTAATTTATTGTGTCATAGGTCAGAACTAGAGGCTATATTTCTGCCATTTCCTTCCACAGAAGTTGTTCACAAGATCTTAATGCCGAGGGAGGCACTTGTGAGGCTGACAGCACCACTGCATTGCAATTTGGAGGGGCTACTGCAATGTGCCTTACCCTAATAATTTCAGTGATCTAACATTTATTTTCCATGTCACTCAATTTCTTTTAACTTTGAAAATTATAGTAGTGGCAACACACAGGTACTCTATCATCAACATTTTTTAAGCTGACATTTTTAAAAATTCATAGTTTTTCTGTGGAAGATGCTAGATGTGCTAGAATAAAGAGTGGGATAGTGTAGCAGTAAATGTTATATTTTTTTAATACAGCCTGCCTGTACTTACGGGATATATATACACATAATAAATTTATAAATATATATAATTGCACATGGGCAATTGCATGTCTGTTCCTTTTGAAAGCTGGTCTGTAGATTGAGAATAAAGTGCTCGAGAAGTGAATTATGCAGGCATCTTGTCCTTTGCTATGGAATTCAGTATTTAAAATGGTTTTGAAAATCTAGGGAAAAATGTGGACCAGATCCATCCTAGCCTGACCTCTGAGTAAAAAATTTCTGTTACAGATGGTAAAACAGGTAAAAATGCATCCAGAGTCAAAGAATCTAATCTAATGCTGAATCTAATTCAATATAGAAAGTCTTTTTTGTGGTATCTTGCTATACCTAAATTTTGTTTCTTGCTCTGTTTCCTAAATGGTAACAATCTCTTTTAAAAATTACAGAAGCAGGATGGAACAGCATGGGGCAGCTGCTGTGTTATCTCAGACTCTGTTTTGGAGCATTTTTAACAGCTCATATAATGTTTCTCACAGAAATTGCCACTGCCGCTCTAAGATCTACTTGATTTTTCACAGAATATCTTGATTATACAAGTATAGTCTAAGCACACTTGTATTTGTGGGTCTGATCTCCATGTGTCTAATCAGTTTATACTCCTTGCATTCTTGATTGGCAATCAACTTCGTTAAAGCAAAATTTGAGAAATTACAGGAAGTCTAGTTGTTGGATCAAGGAGAAGAGATACAAACCCACTATGAATACCTGATGAATGGAAGACCCTGTGGGACAAGACAGATGTGAAGAAACAAGTCACCCTCCACAGGGAGTAATGAAGAGGAAAGTCATTCTGAGGCCCAAAACAAGATCAAGAAACAGAAAGGAGAATATTTTTGAAGACATCAAAGCAGAAGTTAAAATATCCATGGTTCATTAATATTTGGAGCATAATGTTCTTTGAAAAGCAAAACAAAAACTTTGGTTAAAACATCTAATTACTGCAGAATATTTGAAGTCAGAGACCATAGTCTGTAGCAGACAGCCCTTAAAACAGCTCATCTATAGTGAGCTAGTGAGTCTCATGTCTGAGCAAAAATAACCATAGTAGATAATAATAACAATGCTATACATAATAGCAATCTAAGGGCAAGTAGTGCTGTGCCAAACAGTGGCCAAGAGCCAATGAATGTGTCTTTTTGAAGACTGCAAATACTCTGGCAAATAAAATCTCAATGTTTTATTAGGAGCAACATGCTCATATTAGGATCAAAATCAGCTGTGATGAAAAATACCATTTTTGAAAGGATCCCACAGCCTTGCCATAAAATATGCATTCCATTTTATCAGCTGGAGGAAAAGAAAATCAAATTACTCATCACCCCACCTAAAGACAAACAGCAAATTCATCCATATTAAAACCACCCCAAGTATGCCTGTGACTTTTGGAAGGAGCAGACACTGCTCCAAAAGCACTGTAGGTGGATTGATGATTCAGGCAGACACCATCAATCCACCCTGCACCCCCCAGGCCCAACCTCCCCCCAGCAGGAGGACAGAACACTGCCAGAGGAAATTCTGTTCTTCCAGAGCATAAAGAGGCTTTCAGTTCTTGGATATCAGTGTCAGCTTGCAGCATCTGAAAACTCCTCCCATGGAAATGCAGACTAAAGCTGAAAAAGAGACACTGTGGCATCCTGCTCCAGTACTACTGTGGGCTGCTGGTTTGCATGGAATTTCACTGTGACAATGTCAGTGGTCACCAGGGATTTTAGATCTGTTGAGAGAGGAAATCCGAACCAAACCATACGGAATCTTTACACAGATGTTTTTAAAAAATGCATTGCAAAGTGCCATTTTTTCTGTGTATATCAGCCAGTGAGTCACAGCCTTTATTTTCACCTCATTTTATTGATTTTTTCCAAAGATAGACCAGAGAAAATTGATATAATGTGAAAATTGCTCCATTGTATCTTTTATATAAAAACAAAGCAAATACCTCTGAGATACAAAAATCAATTGAAAATTAATAAACAAACAGGTAAGGAGCAAACTGGTAATAAAATGGGTGTTCTTAGTTAATGCATACATAAACTGTGAATCAACAAATAAAATAAGAAAATTCCCTGACCCCTGAAATAAAATATTTCCTCCTCTGCAATAAATGTTCAGGCATTTGCATGTCATTAAATGAGTAGTTTAGAAAACTGCAAAGAGAACAGGCAGGAAGAAAAAGCGTCTAGATACAGCTGTACCTCAGCAGAGGAATACCATGCAGATAATATTGCATAATATTATATTTCAGATAATATACTAGAGAATCCTAGAATTATAGAATGATTTGGGTTGGAAGGGACCTTAAAGACCATCTAGTTCTACCCCTCTGACATGAGCAGGGACACCTACAGCTACACCAGGTTCCTCAAAGCCCCATCCAGACTGGACTTGAACATTTCCAGGAATTGGGCATCCATAACTTCACTGGGCAACCTGTTCCAATGCCTCATCACAGTAAGGAATATCCAACACATCAATTCTTATCTGAAGACATGGTAGGAAAAAAAAGCTGCTGAGCAAAAAGAAGGAAATCCCTGTTTGCACCAGTTTACGGTCGATATTCTTTTTAATTTCTCTAATTTGAGATTTGTTCCTTTGTGATCAATGTCATTGTTTGCATTAGGGAGCAAAATGTGTCTCTTCATTGACTAAAGTTTGTCAAGGGAATAAGCAGAGGGCAGTAGCCCTGAAAACTTGCCTTCCTTGTAATTTAAACAGAAGCTTGAGAAATCAATCTTTTTTTCCACTATATTTGATGAGACTGTTCAGATTTACAGTTCTTTGATGATCTGACCCCGAAAGCCAAAAGGAAACAGTTGAATATTGAAAAATGGAAGAATGCAAGTAAATATTATGGTGTCTTGCAACACAATCCCATCCCTTTCAATAATAAAATCTATTGCTAAAATGTGACGAGATCTCTAGAAACAGGACCTGAACATGGTCCTTAGATCAGTGCCATCAAACCTGCACAGTTAGTAGGGTCAGCTGGCAGCAGGATGCTTGCACAATAGAGAAAGGAGAGAATTGGCACACCATAACAGCCTGTGACTGTGAATGGAAGCTGAAAGTGTTTATTTAAAATTAATGCAACATAAGAAAAAAGGCATTTCAAACACATGTCTTCTTGTTGGCTCACCTGCTTTTTCCTTCATCAAACTGATCACACAATACCAATTCTCATTCATGAGAGGCATGATGCCATCATAGCACTGGCTTTCCTAACAAAATGAAATGAACAGAAGATAAATTGGACATAAACATAAATCTTTTGGTGATTTCTTTCTAAATGAAGTGAGAAAGCCTTTATCTGAGGAGTGGCATCGGTATTCAACTAGCATTTTAACCTGAGATTTTAAAACTACCAAGGTAATGTTGTCAGACATGTCAAAGTTAATTGAAAGCAAATACCCTACAATGCTGTTCTAAAAGCAAAAAGTCATTAGTCCAGTGTTCCTTCTCAAAGTGGTGAGCTGCTTTCTGGCCTGTGCTGTGAGTGGAAATCCATACTAGAAGCTGCAGACTAGTTTGCTTACTTGGAAAAGCACATTCTAATTAGTACACTGAGTAAGTGGCAACATGTGTGGATTGATGTGTAAGATACTCAGTGTTTATGATTGGAGATACAAGTGGGAGTAAGGGGAGCAGTCTGTAAGGGCTTTTTCTCATGTTACTGTGTTTACAGAATGATTCACTTATAAAATGACAAGTACTAAATAGAACATTATTAATTGTCCAGTCATTTTAAGTATTATAAACATGGGGTGAAAATGGCTTTCAGAAAATCTAATTTTGAAGGGAAAATGAATAATAATTATTAATTATAAAAGCAGCCTTTTATAATTAAGGTTGCTTTTAAAGCAACCTTTGTAAAATGTATTTTATATTAGACTAGATAATATTGTTGGAAAAAAGAGAATGCTTTTCTATGTTTAAAGAAAATCACATATTATATGACAGAAAAAAACACTTTTTGAGCAAAGCACAAATTATTCTGAATTGAAGGCATGAGCTTGAGTGGGAAGGATACCTAGCATTTGGGATCATGGAGTAGAGTTTATAGAAAAAAGCAAAAGGGAGTGTAGCTTTTACGTAGTAAGCCCTGTGGGACCACAGGATACAGCAATTTATATATAAAATTAATCCAGAGTTGAATTCCCAAACTGTAAATCTCACAGTAAAAGGCCCTTATGCATAATTCTATTATGATACATTTCATAAAAGTACATTATAAAAATACTTACTATATCCCAAGAGAATAAACCCACTGAACAAGATTATATGATCTCACTTACCTGAAATCTGTGAAGTCAGCTTTAGTCCAAGGTATAAACAAAGTGAGATTCCCGTCCTCATCCAACATTTTAATTTTGGGGCAAAATGCACAAATTACTGGTTTAAAAGTAATTAGAGGGTAGAGTTTCATTGAGTTGTGTGAAAGCAGAATTCTCAACCACTAGCAGCTTTTCCTTCTTTTTTAAAAAAAACTTTAATAAATTCTGAAAACAATTGCAAAACTGAATTACTTCATGTATCATTTCTGCTGCAGGAAAGTGAGGGTTATATAAACTTGTGACAGATTAGATAAACTTATATTACAAAAGCTGTTCTGCAAGTTATCAAATCCCTTTCTGATCTGCTCTGTGTATTTAATAAATATGGTTGGATGGGAAGACTTTCCAATCCTTTTAAAGTGTATCCTACTCCATACGTTTCCGACTGCCCAGAAGGGAACATCTTGTGATACGTTTATTAGAAACTTTGAATATCTAATATCATGAAAACATTTACAGGCTTGCTTAACTCGTATAGCTGAATAGTATTTGATTCCACATTAAGATCCAGACAGGCAGAATTCAGTGCCAGTAACTGATTGTCTCTCAGATCTCCTTCTCAAAGGTATTTGTGTCAAAGGTATTAGAAAAAACTGCAAATAAGGATGCTTAGAGCAATCCCAGTAAAAACAGTAGTAACAACAATGAAATTCAAGGCAACATTATGCTTACTCTATTTCTCCTTCAAAGCATTTCTTCTTCAGTGTTCCAGGGTTGAAGTATCAAAAATATACCACCCGTTGTCTACAGGCAGTGGTAGCAACAGATCCCAGCTCCTACTGGTTCCATGTCCTGCACCTCCTGTGCATCTCCACCCACACGCAGTATCGCTGAAGCTTTTCTGTGTCGTGCCTCCCAGGGTGCCTCCAGATGCATCAAATGCTCCACACCTACTGAGATGAGTAAGTGGCAACATAGGACTACTTCAAAGCTAGAGCTACTAAATGGTCCATTGCTCCTCTTAAGGATTTATATTCGACAGAACTAAATAATTTTATTTTGTGGTATGATGCAATTGGATGTTGTCTGTCTATCCAGTTACTGGTCCTCATCATAGTTTTTAGAATTGGACATTTTGGAACATCCTATCCACTGTCAGCTTTGGCTGAAATTAACTCATTACTTTAAATACTACAAATGGTGGAGAAATGGGCTAACAAATTGAGAAATTGAATCTTGTTCTTTTAGGGAACTAAACAGAGAAGTTATACAAAATATGCTCAGACATCTTCACACTTTCCTGTTACAATTCACTTCCTCTGACTGTAACTGCAGCTCACCATCACCAGCACAGAAAACCTCAAAATGCTAGAAGCATCCTTTGCTGTCCTCTTGACTGGCTCAGGCATCAACAGTTTTCACAACTTCATCCCATATAGAATACTTACCCTACAAAGTGATCCCTGAATGCAAGGCCAAGGATCAAGGCTGAGGGACAGACAGCTTTAGTTGTTGTTTATACATTGCTGATCTTGCAAAGCACTTAATTACTGACCGAATATCTAAGACACCATAAATCCCAAAATTGACTGAGGGCCAAACACTTTCTAAGTTCAAGGTTCAGATATACCAGATGTCTTACTAGCACAGCAAAGATAGGCCTTGGTCTCTCTGAGCGTCCTGTAGTGGAGATAATGAAGACAGAACATCATCTGGAAGTAAAATTTCCAAAGAAAAAGAAAATATGGTGACATCTACAGGTTTTTATAGAGGATGTTTTTCTTAGTATTTTCTTGATTATGCCATCTTTTCTATTTACTTGAGATAGTAGCATGTCCTGAACATAAAAAAAAATGTGATAAAAGGGGTTTGATAACAGTATTTTGAAAGACAGAATGGAAGCTCTAATGGCAGAGGGCTCATTAGAGAATAGTAGCATAGAGAAAGGCTCAGAAGTACTTGTGGGAAAAGGAAGGGTGACATGTGAAATGAAATAATAATAAATAAGCTGAAGGTGGCTGAAAGTACCTAGATAGAGCTAGGGCCATGAAAAGGCCTCTGATCACAAAGGTATGTGCTCTGAATATCTCCTTTAGTATCACAAGCATCAATGGGTCAGACTACATGCCTTGTGCTACTGGTGACAACCACACCACCACCAGGTAAGTATTTAACTGCTTAACATCAGGTACAAATTCCTATTATGCACAAAAGAGAATTCCTCTTGATTGGAGAAGGGGTCTTTTCCTGCCAGAGCAGTTATATCTCTATAGATACACCTAACCATTTTAGTGAGAAGCCAGTGTCTGTAGAAGTGTGACTCTGGGCCACGTGCAATTCTTCAGCTGCCCTCAGCATCCTGCTACAGCTCAAGCACTGCTTCTTACTTATGGAATTACCACAAAGCTGAAAAAAAAATCTTTTAGTTAAGCTTTTCAGTTTGCAGTTCAGGATGAAGATTCTAAGACGTGAATCAGTGTACAAAGCTAAGAAGAGAGCGAGTGTATGCATCAAAGTTAGAAACAGCACAAGATCTTAAATCAGCTCTGAAAAAAATAAACCTAAATGAGCCTTTTGTGAAAAGGGCTCCACAGACCAGCAAACCCTATGCAAAGAACACTGACTACATACATTCCAGTCAATCAGAGGGAGCCCTCCTTAACATTAATCAAGATCTTGTCAGGTGGCTCTTGTGGGCCACTTATTTCATTGGAAATTAAGTCTGAAGTGGGTCAAACCATAGCTTCAATGTTTATAAATTTAGAGTGAAGAAGGAGAAGGAGGAGGAAGTACTCTGGGCACCAGAGCAGAGATGCCCCTGCAGTCAGTGGTGAAGGTCATGGTGGAGCAGTGGTCCCCCCAGAGCCCAACCCATGGAGGCCCGTGGTGAAGCAGATACCCACTGCAGCCAGTGGAGAACTCCACCATGGAGCAAGTGAATGTCCAGAGAAGGTTGTGATCCCCTGGGAAGCCCATGCTGGAGCAGGGTCCTAGCTGGGCCTGTGAAGTGTGGACTCCATGCTGGAGGTGATTTGTTGGCAGGATTTGTGACCCTGTGGAAGGGACTGGAGGTGGAGCAGTCTGTTTCTGAAGAACTGGAGCCCCTGGGAAGGACCCGTGTTGGAGAAGGGGAAGACTGAGAGGAAGAAGCGGCATCAGAAACAATGTCATGGATTGACTCCAGCCTCCACTCCTCATTCCCCTGCACTGCTGAGAGGAGGAGGTACTTTATCAGGAATAAAGTAAAGCCTGGGGAGGGTAGAGGGGTAGGGAAAGGCATTTTTAATGTTTGGTTTTACTTCTTACTAAGCTACTCTGATTTGATTGGTAATAAATTAAACTTATTTCCCTAAGTTGAGTCTGCTTTGCTTGTGACCTTAACTGCTGGGTGATCTCTCCCTGGCCTTATCTCAACCCATAAGCCTTTTGTTACATTGGCTCTCCTCTGTCCAGATGAAGTGGTGAGTGATGGAGCAGCTTTGGTGTGCAGCTGGTGTCCAGACAGGGGCAACCCACCACATCCCTTTCATGAGTTGTAGGAGAAACTACACTAATCTTCTAGGATGCTTGTTAGAAACAAGCACTTAAAATTCCGTGGAGAGGTGTATCTGAGATGCTTTGACTTGGACAATCACTGCCAAATCAATTTTTTTGAAAAATGCCTTATATACTTAGATGTATAAGTATACAGACCTGACAGGTCTGAGTCATGCAACTTATGAGAAATAAAATCCATGTTGAATTGACTTCAGTAGCACACAAAATAGTCATTGTAATTCCCAGTTTTATCCTCAGCTTGGTTGTGTTGAGGGTTGAAATATAAAACCTGCAGAAACATTACTTTTCCAGCTCTCCTGCAAACTGCTCTCTGTCTCTCCATGCAAATGCACACATTTCCTACAGCTGCTCTAGGGCACAATTCTGCCACAAAGGGAGATCAGCCCTCAGCAAAGCCACGTACGAGCCTCTGCAGCTCTTATAGACCCACACTCATAGAAATACTCTGAAGAGAATTTAGGAGACATGAGGGAAGACATGCACCACAGTTATATTCTCATTAAGCACCTTCTGTGTGCTTGCTACCTTTTGTGGAATGTAATAGGTTACAGTCCAATGGCCAGAAAATCTCTGAGGCCAACACAGACCAGTTTTCCTGTCACACCATGTTCTGGGTATAAACTAAGCTGAGAAGATTCTGTCTATAAACCAAATCCTGTTTTTTAGTTCTTCCTCTGAAGTATAGAAATGCTACCCTGGGAAGGGCATTTTTCACTGTTTATAGAATACATCTGCTTTGTTGCCACTTCAAGGACTGTAATATATATTTGCATTTAGTCTGTACACTTTTGAAAGTTAGGTTGGATGTGTTCTTGTTCATGAAAACAATTCCAAGAAATGTAAAATCTAGATAAGTAGCAGCTTTAGAAAAAATATTTTAACAACAGGCAAAGGTAAGATTCAGTTTTAAAGGTATCAATTCCTCATCTTGTTAGCGCTGTACCAGCACTTCATGATTACCCTGTATAAAAAGAGAACCATACATCTGTGGAGGGTGAGCTGAACCTCAAATACTTGCATGGCACTCAGGTTGCTTGAGTGGATCAAGCTGTAGGCTAGGATAATGCTCTAAATCCTGGGAGTGCTAGAGATGGGTTTATTAGGGAAAAGAAACCCAATCAGCTTTCTGATTTCTGAAGAAATGGAGATGGAGAACTACATGAAGGAATGAAATAATTTCACATGTTCTTCAGCCATATCTATTTTAATCATTGATTTTGTAAAGCTTTAACACTGAGACTTGACAAAGGGATTTGAAATACATATCCCATCTCTAGCAAGGAATAGGCTGCTAACTCCTGCTTCAGATAATGCAGTTCCACTATTTAAATGCCTATTTCCATTTCCTTCAACTCAGCTAGAAGAAATACAGTGTATTCAGTTTTACCCTCTGGTTGATAGGCATTGTCACAGCACTGCAATTTAAAGGTTGCAAATATTTCAAGAAGCTGATTTAGTCCACTCACAATGTACAGTTACTTGGAGTATTTTTTTTCACTCCTGTAGGAAGCACTGCAATAGATTTTTTGGGTAGATAGTAGACCCTCCATCATAAGAAAACTTTAAATACAGACTAGATGAATACAACAGAATAACAGAATTGTTCACGGGAGTGCAATTTCTACATTAGAGCTGGTTTTGCAGGATCCTGACTAACAGATGTGCCAATTGGAGGAAAGTCGAGTTTCATCTTGTTTGTAATACACTTTTAGGTAGTTGGAGACAAATATCAGTTCCCTCTGTAGTCTTTTCTTCTCCAGGCTGAGCAAAACCAGTTTCCTCAGTGCTCAGGCCACTGCAGAGGTTTTCTACTGGAGTCTCGAAATTGTCATTCCGTCTCTCGTACGTCCCACCTTGCAAGAGACAGATCTGGACACAGCACTCCCAGTGTGGCCTTGGAAGTGCCTTCCAGCAATGAGCCTATTCCTTGACCTGCTGGTTATGTTCATTGCATTGCAGTAGGACACACTACTGACCGGTATTAAACTTGCTGTCCACTAAGGCACCCAGGCCAGGTCCCCAGCTGCCCAGTTTGCACCCAGCTGCATTATTCTGTCTAGTACAGAATTATTCACATACACTCATCTATTAAATATATATAGTATGGAATAGTCTTTGTATAATATTTATATTTAGATATATGTGCACGAGCTGATTTGGAACAAATAGTTTTTTTCTGGAGCCTTTTTATGAAAACATTCTTGCTTTGCTCTTTGGTCTAATACTGAACACAAAAGCAGATAAACTCTCCTGCTTTGTATATAGAAGTAGGTAAACCTTTCATAGCCTTAACTGAATAAAATATTCTCACCTGGTTTTACCCTGAACTTGAATGCTGCTGTGCTTTACAATAGAATAAGAAAAAAAATATGAGCCATTCATTATATACATGGACCTGAGCATCTTTAATTATATTTTAAATTTTATCAACCAGTCCTTGAAAATCACTTTTTCTGTTAATAGATCCCCAATTTAACATGCACTTCCTAACAGTTCACAGACATTGGGAAGATCTCAGAGGGGTTTAAATGCAGTAATCAACAGTAAGTAGCAAAATGACCTGCTCTTACGCAAAGCATAGCTGACTCATGGCAAGATTTTATCAGTGGCAGCTCTGTGTTGAAAGTCTTTAAAGTCATCAGCTTTTCTAAATTGTGCTGGCAGATGATTTTTTTTTTTCTTATGTCTAACATGCAATGCATAATACTCAGGGCTGTTTTTAAAAGGATAGCTAGGAAATGAGAATAATATTCAGAGTGTTTCTTCGATGCCATTTTTTTACCTATGACATGGTTACAAAAAAGTCTCCAAGAGCAGATATGTACACCAGCTCTGAAGACAGAATTTTACAGCTTTGGCACATATTTTTCAATTTAGATTCCCAAGAACTTGCTATGTTTGGAGTCAGCTCCTGAAGTAAGGAGGGCAGTGAAGGAATCAGTTGGGGTACAATAGCATTACTGACTATGTGTTTGAGATACTGCATGTTCCATGTTTCTGTTTTCCTCCAATTTTTCACAAAATCCTGTGAAGGTTGCTCTCCTGGCTGACTTCTCTTTAAATTTATTCTCTCTTTTAAAATTAGGCTGGCCATTTTAATCTTTTACATCTAGTGTTTAAAATGTGAGAGTGAGCAGAAACCCTTCATTCCCAGGGACAAGGGGCATGAGAGATATTTGCTGCTGCCAGGTTGCTGGCTGTGAGCCAGCACCCACTTCCTTTCCTCAGGACAGGACCAGCAGCATCCTGCTGGTGTGAGAGGATGCAATCCAAACCAAGCAGCTCCACAGCACCTGCAGGAAGCACCTGATTGCCTCTATCTTGTGCCTGAGAGCAGCAGCTCCTGCTGAGCTCCTGCTGGCATTCTGAATGCAGCCACGCTCTTCTCCCACAGAGGGTGAAAATAGGTCTAAATTCACGTTGAAATGGGTGGTATGAAATGCCACCCTGTTCTGCTTCAGTCTGCTCCTGGATCATGCTAACAGGAACGTGTTACACTGTACTGATTCAGGCAGTGAATCTGTCTTCTCAATGATGCAAATTTGACAAAAACACTTGGAAGTCAAACCCAAATAAAATAACAATATGAAGCAGGATGAGTAACCCCTACCAAACTCCTGAATTCCCTTTTCAAAAGCTGGGACAGTCAGCCAGCCATCACCACCAAGGAAGGAAGAAACCCAGCAGACATGCTTCTCCAGCTGACACATTCTGAGATGCTACAAGCAGTGGAGCAAGAGCGTTATGAAATGTTTGTGGGGATTCCATTTTCCTGCTGACAAGTACTGCAAAGACATTTTAATGTCACTCGGTTTTGCATACACTTTGCTTGGAAATGTGTTCATGGAGTACACCAATTAAATGCTCATTTAAAGTCACCAGATTTTACTCTGACACAAACTGTCTGCATTACCCAGTATTTTTCCTCAAAGTATCAACAAGTCTTTCTGCATGAGCTGTACTGAGGTTAGTTGACAGGGTACATAATGCTAAATAGCAGCAAGAAAGAATTGCATTTGTGAACCACAAAACACAAATGTTGCACAGCTAGTTTTGAGAGCCAGGGCATGATGGGATGGCCAGACAGAGACCGCATGCTGAAGGCAGCTGACAGAGGTAACAAATGCATTCATTTGGGCTTTAAAAGTAAGAAGAGTTGGGAGACCTCTAGAGGCACATACAGGCTGGCTAAAGCATTTCTTGGGCTCTCCTGGATTTGGCTGTGCTCTCCCTGGTAGCTTCCATACTAACTGCCCATAGCAGGGCACACAGAGTAGTTGTGGGTCAGGAATCACAAATCACTTTCATGTAGGAAAAAACAATACTTAATTTGTGGAAAAAAAATCATCTCTTACTCAATTCTTAACTTTCCCAAGAAAGTTAATTGCTAGCACACTGTTTCTATCTATCTCAAGTAGCAGCAAAGGACAGTAGGGGAGGAAAAAAGTGCATAAGGACAATTAAATAAAAAGAATTCAAATAGAATGACAGCGAGTTTCTGGAGATATATTTGGGGAAAAGAAAAAAAGAAAGGTGATGGGTTTTCAATCTATGAGTGCCAAATTGGAAGAAAATAAATTTTATTTTTAAAAATATACCTAAATCTACTGCAGAAATACCAGAAGTTCAATCAGAAAAGGGCTTTTAGGGTTCTGGAGCAGGACTCATGCAAGTTTTCTTCTAACATGTCCAGATTAGGACATCAAAGCAGTGAGAAGATATATAGGGAGACATCATATTCACTCTCTTCCGAGTGAAACAGCCTTTAACTATCTTTCAGGAAAATACAGATGACTGGGACAATTTCTAAACCTTTTTAAGTCACTGTGCTTTTATAATGGAGAGAATTGTCTTGCCTTTTGCATGGTCTGGATGAGTCTTGAGGACATCAGTGTATCCCAGCCTAGAAGTGAGTATTTAGCACTATCAGATTAACCTTGCTGAATGATGGGGCCAAGACAATAGCCCATATCGTCCTGTCTCTTGCCAATTACCAGAAAAAGTGTTTTGATTTCATCTCAAAGTCATAAAGCAACAAAATGGTGATGGAGTAGGAGAAGATTTCTCTCCTTCTCAAAGTAGTATTTTGTCCAGTTCCTCATCTATAGTTCCTCTATATTCCTCATAAATTATGAAATTAGCAACTTTAATATAATTCTTTGCTATAACTATTCTTTCAGTTACCTAGACTACTAGATAGTACAGCATGTATGCAGTTAGAACATTCAGCAACAAGTTGGTAAGATATATTCAGTCTCACAAAATAAATCCAACCAATTTCATTTGTCATCGGTTTCCTAGAAACAACATAATATACACAAAAGCATAGTAAAACTCTGCTCAGCATTTTTGCTTGCCTCTCTTCATCCTTCTCTACAGATATAAAAGAGCACCAGGAGTTATGTTCTTGAGCAAATATTCAGTAGGGTACTCAGACCCAGTTTTAGGCAACTAGGTAAGTGCCATGTGTTTTTAGAGGTTATCTAGCAGCGGTGTCAATGAAAGCATCACCGTTGTCTTTGACTGAGCTATCCCAGTTAGACATTTTTCATTTTGCCTCATGAGGCTGATGCTATATATCCCTCTTGTAATAGCTGCTGAATCAAAAGATAGTCTCCTGATCAGAACATTGTGAACTCAGAGGAAAAATTCCTTTCCAAGAGACTGCAGACATGGTTCCACTAAACAAATCTTCACTATTTGGATTGCTTTATTGTCTGAACTAAATACATTCTACAGTAAGAAGATTCACCTTGGCTTTTCTCTGGGCACAAAGATTTCTAGCAACTTCATAATAGTTACAAAAAAGAAAAAGACAAGATCTGTAGCCTTGTATTTCTAATATTTTTGCATTCTCAACCTCATCCTGAAAAAAATCAAAACATATAGCAAAAAACCATCAATGAAAACACATAGCAAAAAGAGAAGAGTCCTTCACCTTACAGGAAAAAGATTTATTATATCTTGAAAGCTGAAAGAATATCTCATGAACATTTTATACTGGAAAGTAAAATGAACTTGCAGAAACAAGCTCAGTCCACTGGACATTATATGCTTGCTGTTATTAAATTATATATATGACACTGTGATGTGACTGAAGTTACTCTGGGAAGAAGGGAATTATATCCTGTCTGACTTTCCTTGGAAGGGATTGGAAACACCTTTAAATTAATGTCCTAGATCTTTAACAAGAATTGTGTCATCTGGAGAATATAACTTATACCACACACCATTTAATGTGCTTGCAGTAAATAGAATCACTGTTAGAAAGAATGAAACCCACAAAGGTTTCAGTTTTCAGTATGGTTTAATAAATATGGAAATAATATTAGTGTTAAAGACTTTATTTATGTATTAAAATTTACTGATCCTCAGTTTCCAACTCATCTTCTAAGGACCTGTGCTCATAGAGACATGCCCCAACAAAATGCATCAATCACTAGGAAAACTCACCTTGCAAAGTGAGTTCAGTAATGTTACATTGAGAAAAATGATGCCAGCCTCACAAAAGATCTCACAAAAGGATTTGTATTAACATGCAGTCAAACTGGTCCCACCAGATCTCTAATGATGTCCTTAAAATTCACCCTCTTTAGAAAGGGTGTATGGAAATTATAGTTACTGAACTCACTCCATGTGCTCAAACTGGGACCAGAAACTTTAAGCATATCTCTCTCAAACTTTCTTCTGAGATTTGCAGTGTTCTTTGAGAATCCAGCTAAGATTTGTGTTCACAGTTCAGGGGGGAATACTACACTGAACAACAAGTGGATCAATATTACTAAAGAATAAGGATGTAATTGTGTACATGTGGGTGCCTGAGTAGTGTGGAGAGAGGTGACAGTCCTGGATATATTTGCTAATTGAATTTGAATTATTTTCACATTCTGTAAAACTGTGAGAAAAAAAACAGGTCATGAAGAATTTGAAGAAAAGAAGAATCTTGTTAAACCCCTGTGAGGTGAAGCACAACTCAGAACATAACAGTATGGAAAACTATGCCATATCTTTCTTTTTAGGACCTGACAGCAAATAATAACAGTTTAAGAAAGGTTTCAGCATAAAAAAATGCTAAACCCACATCATACAGGAAGTGACAAGATTTACTTTCCAGATGCAATTTTCATTCTGAAATATTTGCTATTTATGTACAAATTTCAGATTTTTCACTGTCATCTGAAAGAAACCTTCAAATCTTTTTCCAAATCTGTTCTACAGATAAGGTCCAAAACACAAACAGAAAAGATGTTGTGGGCCAAGACTGAAATGCATTGACAATCTTCTGATCAAAAACTTCTACTATTTTTGCTTTTTTATATTCAGCAATAACTAAAATGGCAGGTTTGGACTTATGAAGGTGACAACTTCTGCATCTCCTCTCTTTCTAGAATTTATTTTTCTCTTTGAAATAGTGGAGTGTTTAAAAGCAAACCACAGAGAAGTATTTTAGATATAACTGCCTCCAAAGACTTCATGATAATAAGAAGAGCTAAGGAGAGGATTGTACCTCAAAGCCATAAAATATATCAAGAATAGAAACAGAGAAAAAAAAGTGGCAGACAAAATGAGATTCATGTGGGAGACCTTGTTACATTTAAATGTCTGGACCCTCTAGAGCCAGACATCTCTCTTCTCTGTCCCTGTATTCATTACAAATGACTGAAGAAGCACAAGCCTTACAGTGCTCTTTCAGAAAAACAAGACTGATCTAGGACCTCTTCATGTGATTTCACTTATGTGTCAGGAGGAAAGGAGGTGCAGCTAAGGGAGACCTCAGATGAACAGCCATCTGTGCCTCTGCTGTACAAAGTGAATCATTAGGTTCAGACGAAGGTAAGCAACGCTTTTACGCTCAGACATTTCCCACAAGAGTTGTGTTCTGTGATTTGCAGCTCTCTCTGAGCGTGTGATCCTCAATAACTACATTTAGTTTCTATTAGAAGTTTGGTTGGTGAGATTTAAATGGGCAGCTGTTACAGGAAAAACAGCGCCAAATATATTCAATTACTAACCATGCTGGAATAAATATGTCACTTGTGTGCATGTGTGAAGAGAAGTGAGAGGAGAATAACACTGGAAGTGAGAAGGTGAATTTGTTATGTGAATCAACATGATAAACATGAATTTTGTCTCTGTAGTGCTTTCCTGCTAGCTCCCTTTTCCAGGCTAGTGTTTGGCCCCAACTGCATGCAATCACCTACTTGTTTTGTCATCAGAACCTAAATTTAAGTCCTTTGAGATGCAAACATTCTCATCTTACTTTCTTTGATATGTGCTGCATATTTAGAAATCTACTCATAATTATGCTCCCCATTCCTTATAGTAAGGTTAACTATAAAAGTAGTAGCTGATGTTCTCATGCTAATCAAACCCTCTAGACTCACATGGGTTATAATTGTGATGCTGGATGAAATGCTGAAAATTATTTCCTACTCTGTAGATTCCTTACAGACTGCAGAGTAAAGGATTAAAAAAAAAAAGACTGTAGGGGAAATCAGATGTATCNCCTGCTGGCATTCTGAATGCAGCCACGCTCTTCTCCCACAGAGGGTGAAAATAGGTCTAAATTCACGTTGAAATGGGTGGTATGAAATGCCACCCTGTTCTGCTTCAGTCTGCTCCTGGATCATGCTAACAGGAACGTGTTACACTGTACTGATTCAGGCAGTGAATCTGTCTTCTCAATGATGCAAATTTGACAAAAACACTTGGAAGTCAAACCCAAATAAAATAACAATATGAAGCAGGATGAGTAACCCCTACCAAACTCCTGAATTCCCTTTTCAAAAGCTGGGACAGTCAGCCAGCCATCACCACCAAGGAAGGAAGAAACCCAGCAGACATGCTTCTCCAGCTGACACATTCTGAGATGCTACAAGCAGTGGAGCAAGAGCGTTATGAAATGTTTGTGGGGATTCCATTTTCCTGCTGACAAGTACTGCAAAGACATTTTAATGTCACTCGGTTTTGCATACACTTCGCTTGGAAATGTGTTCATGGAGTACACCAATTAAATGCTCATTTAAAGTCACCAGATTTTACTCTGACACAAACTGTCTGCATTACCCAGTACTTTTCCTCAAAGTATCAACAAGTCTTTCTGCATGAGCTGTACTGAGGTTAGTTGACAGGGTACATAATGCTAAATAGCAGCAAGAAAGAATTGCATTTGTGAACCACAAAACACAAATGTTGCACAGCTAGTTTTGAGAGCCAGGGCATGATGGGATGGCCAGACAGAGACCGCATGCTGAAGGCAGCTGACAGAGGTAACAAATGCATTCATTTGGGCTTTAAAAGTAAGAAGAGTTGGGAGACCTCTAGAGGCACATACAGGCTGGCTAAAGCATTTCTTGGGCTCTCCTGGATTTGGCTGTGCTCTCCCTGGTAGCTTCCATACTAACTGCCCATAGCAGGACACACAGAGTAGTTGTGGGTCAGGAATCACAAATCACTTTCATGTAGGAAAAAACAATACTTAATTTGTGGGAAAAAAATCATCTCTTACTCAATTCTTAACTTTCCCAAGAAAGTTAATTGCTAGCACACTGTTTCTATCTATCTCAAGTAGCAGCAAAGGACAGTAGGGGAGGAAAAAAGTGCATAAGGACAATTAAATAAAAAGAATTCAAATAGAATGACAGCGAGTTTCTGGAGATATATTTGGGGAAAAGAAAAAAAGAAAGGTGATGGGTTTTCAATCTATGAGTGCCAAATTGGAAGAAAATAAATTTTATTTTTAAAAATATACCTAAATCTACTGCAGAAATACCAGAAGTTCAATCAGAAAAGGGCTTTTAGGGTTCTGGAGCAGGACTCATGCAAGTTTTCTTCTAACATGTCCAGATTAGGACATCAAAGCAGTGAGAAGATATATAGGGAGACATCATATTCACTCTCTTCCGAGTGAAACAGCCTTTAACTATCTTTCAGGAAAATACAGATGACTGGGACAATTTCTAAACCTTTTTAAGTCACTGTGCTTTTATAATGGAGAGAATTGTCTTGCCTTTTGCATGGTCTGGATGAGTCTTGAGGACATCAGTGTATCCCAGCCTAGAAGTGAGTATTTAGCACTATCAGATTAACCTTGCTGAATGATGGGGCCAAGACAATAGCCCATATCGTCCTGTCTCTTGCCAATTACCAGAAAAAGTGTTTTGATTTCATCTCAAAGTCATAAAGCAACAAAATGGTGATGGAGTAGGAGAAGATTTCTCTCCTTCTCAAAGTAGTATTTTGTCCAGTTCCTCATCTATAGTTCCTCTATATTCCTCATAAATTATGAAATTAGCAACTTTAATATAATTCTTTGCTATAACTATTCTTTCAGTTACCTAGACTACTAGATAGTACAGCATGTATGCAGTTAGAACATTCAGCAACAAGTTGGTAAGATATATTCAGTCTCACAAAATAAATCCAACCAATTTCATTTGTCATCGGTTTCCTAGAAACAACATAATATACACAAAAGCATAGTAAAACTCTGCTCAGCATTTTTGCTTGCCTCTCTTCATCCTTCTCTACAGATATAAAAGAGCACCAGGAGTTATGTTCTTGAGCAAATATTCAGTAGGGTACTCAGACCCAGTTTTAGGCAACTAGGTAAGTGCCATGTGTTTTTAGAGGTTATCTAGCAGCGGTGTCAATGAAAGCATCACCGTTGTCTTTGACTGAGCTATCCCAGTTAGACATTTTTCATTTTGCCTCATGAGGCTGATGCTATATATCCCTCTTGTAATAGCTGCTGAATCAAAAGATAGTCTCCTGATCAGAACATTGTGAACTCAGAGGAAAAATTCCTTTCCAAGAGACTGCAGACATGGTTCCACTAAACAAATCTTCACTATTTGGATTGCTTTATTGTCTGAACTAAATACATTCTACAGTAAGAAGATTCACCTTGGCTTTTCTCTGGGCACAAAGATTTCTAGCAACTTCATAATAGTTACAAAAAAGAAAAAGACAAGATCTGTAGCCTTGTATTTCTAATATTTTTGCATTCTCAACCTCATCCTGAAAAAAATCAAAACATATAGCAAAAAACCATCAATGAAAACACATAGCAAAAAGAGAAGAGTCCTTCACCTTACAGGAAAAAGATTTATTATATCTTGAAAGCTGAAAGAATATCTCATGAACATTTTATACTGGAAAGTAAAATGAACTTGCAGAAACAAGCTCAGTCCACTGGACATTATATGCTTGCTGTTACTAAATGATATATATGACACTGTGATGCGACTGAAGTTACTCTGGGAAGAAGGGAATTATATCCTGTCTGACTTTCCTTGGAAGGGATTGGAAACACCTTTAAATTAATGTCCTAGATCTTTAACAAGAATTGTGTCATCTGGAGAATATAACTTATACCACACACCATTTAATGTGCTTGCAGTAAATAGAATCACTGTTAGAAAGAATGAAACCCACAAAGGTTTCAGTTTTCAGTATGGTTTAATAAATATGGAAATAATATTAGTGTTAAAGACTTTATTTATGTATTAAAATTTACTGATCCTCAGTTTCCAACTCATCTTCTAAGGACCTGTGCTCATAGAGACATGCCCCAACAAAATGCATCAATCACTAGGAAAACTCACCTTGCAAAGTGAGTTCAGTAATGTTACATTGAGAAAAATGATGCCAGCCTCACAAAAGATCTCACAAAAGGATTTGTATTAACATGCAGTCAAACTGGTCCCACCAGATCTCTAATGATGTCCTTAAAATTCACCCTCTTTAGAAAGGGTGTATGGAAATTATAGTTACTGAACTCACTCCATGTGCTCAAACTGGGACCAGAAACTTTAAGCATATCTCTCTCAAACTTTCTTCTGAGATTTGCAGTGTTCTTTGAGAATCCAGCTAAGATTTGTGTTCACAGTTCAGGGGAGAATACTACACTGAACAACAAGTGGATCAATATTACTAAAGAATAAGGATGTAATTGTGTACATGTGGGTGCCTGAGTAGTGTGGAGAGAGGTGACAGTCCTGGATATATTTGCTAATTGAATTTGAATTATTTTCACATTCTGTAAAACTGTGAGAAAAAAAACAGGTCATGAAGAATTTGAAGAAAAGAAGAATCTTGTTAAACCCCTGTGAGGTGAAGCACAACTCAGAACATAACAGTATGGAAAACTATGCCATATCTTTCTTTTTAGGACCTGACAGCAAATAGTAACAGTTTAAGAAAGGTTTCAGCATAAAAAAATGCTAAACCCACATCATACAGGAAGTGACAAGATTTACTTTCCAGATGCAATTTTCTGTCTGAAATATTTGCTATTTATGTACAAATTTCAGATTTTTCACTGTCATCTGAAAGAAACCTTCAAATCTTTTTCCAAATCTGTTCTACAGATAAGGTCCAAAACACAAACAGAAAAGATGTTGTGGGCCAAGACTGAAATGCATTGACAATCTTCTGATCAAAAACTTCTACTATTTTTGCTTTTTTATATTCAGCAATACCTAAAATGGCAGGTTTGGACTTATGAAGGTGACAACTCCTGCATCTCCTCTCTTTCTAGAATTTATTTTTCTCTTTGAAATAGTGGAGTGTTTAAAAGCAAACCACAGAGAAGTATTTTAGATATAACTGCCTCCAAAGACTTCATGATAATAAGAAGAGCTAAGGAGAGGATTGTACCTCAAAGCCATAAAATATATCAAGAATAGAAACAGAGAAAAAAAAGTGGCAGACAAAATGAGATTCATGTGGGAGACCTTGTTACATTTAAATGTCTGGACCCTCTAGAGCCAGACATCTCTCTTCTCTGTCCCTGTATTCATTACAAATGACTGAAGAAGCACAAGCCTTACAGTGCTCTTTCAGAAAAACAAGACTGATCTAGGACCTCTTCATGTGATTTCACTTATGTGTCAGGAGGAAAGGAGGTGCAGCTAAGGGAGACCTCAGATGAACAGCCATCTGTGCCTCTGCTGTACAAAGTGAATCATTAGGTTCAGACGAAGGTAAGCAACGCTTTTACGCTCAGACATTTCCCACAAGAGTTGTGTTCTGTGATTTGCAGCTCTCTCTGAGCGTGTGATCCTCAATAACTACATTTAGTTTCTATTAGAAGTTTGGTTGGTGAGATTTAAATGGGCAGCTGTTACAGGAAAAACAGCGCCAAATATATTCAATTACTAACCATGCTGGAATAAATATGTCACTTGTGTGCATGTGTGAAGAGAAGTGAGAGGAGAATAACACTGGAAGTGAGAAGGTGAATTTGTTATGTGAATCAACATGATAAACATGAATTTTGTCTCTGTAGTGCTTTCCTGCTAGCTCCCTTTTCCAGGCTAGTGTTTGGCCCCAACTGCATGCAATCACCTACTTGTTTTGTCATCAGAACCTAAATTTAAGTCCTTTGAGATGCAAACATTCTCATCTTACTTTCTTTGATATGTGCTGCATATTTAGAAATCTACTCATAATTATGCTCCCCATTCCTTATAGTAAGGTTAACTATAAAAGTAGTAGCTGATGTTCTCATGCTAATCAAACCCTCTAGACTCACATGGGTTATAATTGTGATGCTGGATGAAATGCTGAAAATTATTTCCTACTCTGTAGATTCCTTACAGACTGCAGAGTAAAGGATTAAAAAAAAAAAGACTGTAGGGGAAATCAGATGTATCTGGACAAAACTATCTGAAGTTTTGCCTCTTCAGCTTTCCTGTCTCTAAATATTTCATGAAGGTGGTTACCCATTTGAAATTAATTCTGCCAATTTCATCTTTACTTAAAAAACTGAGAAAAATCAATTAGATTTCTTCTCTGATGTCTCTTTGTGATACTGATAATCGGCCATAAAGGCAGTTGAAACATTTCCCAGCTCCCCTGTCCTACATGTCATTATGGCCAGTATTTGTAAGGCCCTCACTGCTCAAGCACATGCACGGACGTGTGATCCCAAGGCTCTGGCAGGCATTCTGTCAGTGGGAGACAGCAGTTCCTCCTTCCAAAGACTACGATTAACACCTGCAAACATCTCTGCACCCAAGGAACTCTATGTCAGTCACTCACCACAGTGCTGTGGGACAACTTCCACACCCAACACAAGGAGATTTCTACACACCAGCTTGTTTGGAGGGGCAGAACCTAATTTTACACGTCAAACTGAGTGAAAAACAAATGACAATAATAAGAATGATCAAGCCTACGTTTACTGTCAAGAGCTGGGGTTTAATCAGTTATGTGTCTATTACAGTTACATTTTTCAGGCAATAAGACTTTTTAAAATACCACGCTAATCAGAAATACCAATTTCTGTCTGGCAAAGTAAGGATTTGAACCAAAATTCACCTTATTTCACAAAACCAGTATAACCTTTTAGCATGTCTTTAGCTTCATTTAAAACATATACTGAGGGGGTAAGCAAAGCCTTAATGATACAACGAGCTCAGGCCACTCTTGAAAAAAAAGAAAACTTAATCTGTATGAAAATACATAGATGACAGTTTTAATAGATTCTTTTAGATTTGAGTTCTAAGAGATTTGAGTTTCAGTAGGTTCTTACATTACCTGTAACTCCAAATAATGTTAAATTTCTTGTTTTAAACTACATTTTTGAATTAAGGTAAAACTTAACATTGATGGGACTTTATAAGTATGTATGATTTAATTATATGCCTATTGGTGGCTTGTAGACATCTCACAAGGCTCTTGAAATAGTTTCCAGGGAAATTTTGTGTAATCTAGAATATTTTATGATTTATATACTGTAAAAACACCAGAGAGGACATTTTTTGTAACTGTCAGTGCATTTAATTCTCCTGAAGAGCTCTTCTTTTTGATGCTTGGCTGAGGTTCTCCTAGAATCATCTAGCTAGACACTGGCTTAATGAAGCCTAGGGTATTGGATTCCAAGTGAAGATGGATAATACTTGTTCATTCTGAGGAATCAGATGTCCACTCTTTGGAAACATTCCCTAGATTTTCATTATCTTGTTGCTTTCCCTTTCCCTCCTCTGCACAGTGCAAGCAAAGCCCACAGTGTTTCTGCTACCAATATGGATAATTACTGAGTGCTGTACTAATGAAAATATGTATTGCTAAATTAAAATAGACTCTGGTAAAGAAAAATGGATGTGCTATAAATACTAACAACTGGAATGTCTCTATTCATTTTTGTTTATTCTTTGAAAACTTGAATGCAAGTAATTTTCTTGTATTTTTCATTTTCTATTTCCTTGCTTTTTGTGTCTCCGAATTACTGACTGAATGTATTGTTCTTTAAAAACAAAAAAACTACTAAAACCCAAAACCCAGTCTTTTAGAGGCATATGTTGGGATTTTTTCCCTTCACTTCAAAATGTTGTGGAAATCCTCTTAGAATGTCCTGAGATGTGAACTGAAGAATCAAAACTTGGATATATTAAATACCACAAATGGCAAATTCCAGTTCTTTTGACCCTGAACTGGATTAGGGTGAATGTATTACTCTTTTTGTTTAAGTGCTGTCTTTTACTAGTTCCAGTATTTTGTCCAAATTGTGAATTTAGCCCTCACTCAAATGCATTATTTATGATCCTTTTATCAAAGTATACAGCATGCCTCCTTCTGTTGACAGCTCAATGCTCACACTTCCCATGCTTCAGACAAACTAAACTTGAACAACCTCTTCTTTGATAATACTGTGCTCTGGGTAATTTCTATGGGGTACACCATGCCAAGCAAGAAAGATATATAAATTATGACAGGATATAGCTTGTCTCCAAACAGCTTGCAATGCAGGCATCTCGAAAAGATTTTGGAAATATCTCTACACAATTCATGGAAAGTTTATAGGTCAAGCTGGGAATTTTTCTTTCAAATTCTTCACCTGACCAAGAAAATTAAGACAGTGCCAGCTTCACAAATGGCATCCTTACTTCTAGTACCATTAAAGGTAAACAAAATATATGTACAGAATAAAAGATGGTGTAAATGAGACAAACTACACAACTGCAAAACTTTCCATACTGTATGGAAAAATGTTTTCCCTCATAACAGAATAAAATCACTGAAATTTCGGAAGGTTTGGACCTCCTTCACTTTCCACGTACAAAGCAAAACTATAATATCACAACATAAAACACTAGCTCAGCCTCCTCTTTGCAGAACTCAGTGTGGTAATGACTCCGAAGCACAAGCGGAAATAAAACCATTGAGGTACAGTTAATAATAATTTTCCAGTGGTTACTTATGGGTGGGATCAGTATTTCACACACATTCTAAATAGTAAGTACTCATGCTTGCAGTCCCTTGGGGCACAGGGGAATTGCTTATAGAAGAACAAATGAGAAAGTTCTGCTTCTGTGTCAAGGTAATGGTTAACAAAATGGGAGTTTATAAAAAACTCACCCAAACCTTAGGAAAGCTATTTCCAGATTATGGGATGACAGATTTATACTTAAGCAGATGAATACTATTCACTAAGAAAACAGAACAACATGCAATCTGTTTTGAAATAAATATAAAACCGGTCAGTGAAAATGTGATGCCTTCCAATCATAGAATGAACAGTATTAGCTGGATAACGTGCAAAAAATCCTAAATAGGTGGACCTTGGGAGAAACTAGCTCTGTTTTATCGCTTTCAATTTACTGCTGCAGTGTCAGGAAGGAGGATTCTCCTGCTTTCCCTAGGCTTCAGCATTAGGTTTTGCTTCTCAGCAGTTCCTCTTTGACAAACATCTGAAGCATTTAGAACTGTGACTCACCCGAGCCCACCTCGGGGCAGCTGTAGCATGAGAGGGACACGACTGCAGTGAGTCCATAGGGGTGCTGCTCCGTGGTGCCAGACCTAGTGCAGCTAAAGAGAACTTCTCCTAACTTTACTGTTCCTGCCAGAGAATGCTGTGAAGAGTGAAGCAATTGTGGCACTATGAGAGCTCATAAAAGCAGCTTCCACTGTTTCTCTTTGTTGTCTCTACAAGACAAGGATAAAAAACTACAGTGGAAACTTAAATCCTAAAGGGACAACAATTTACACCTTGAGTGTCTCAACTCTTTTTATGGTTGTCCCCCCCACCCCCAATATCAAGGAAGACAAATTTGCTTCAATGGCATTATCTGGAGGAACTCTTATCAGCTGCTGGGAAAAGTGGCAAGAAGTTACCTTTTTCTTGGACCTTGGTGCATGCTAAGCCCAGCACCTCCTTCTGAGCACTAAGCTCCCTTGTTCCTGTCCCTCCCACCCTTCTCAGAATGGCCCGAGCTGCAAAAAGGCAGCCAGCTTCTTCTCCATACAGGTTTCTGTGAGAAAGGAAAGCTGTAAAACTTGGCTGTAGTCTGTAAGATAAAGTGGCAAGTGGAAGAAAAACACCTGAGAACCGCTCCAGTAGGAGCTAACTTTCCATTCAGAAGTAAGCCACGCGACTTAAAGCCAGAGTTTGTTTTATTTGATGGCAGCAGCATCCTTCACACAGAAAAATGAAAGAAAAATGCTGTCCTCAGCCGGGTGATGGTACCTTTTGAGCAAGTTTGTTTGCCTCCTGACTCCACCTGCTGGGAAGACACCCCACTACCTGCTATCCGCACTGATATGTTTGTCAGGAGTGCTGAGGTGAATCACCGCGCGTTCGCGCCGGCTCCCACCCTCACTGTGGCTCTCTGGATATTTAAATATTGGGCAGCTTGCAACAGTCATAGCAGAAAAGTGCTCCCCTGCACTGCTTCATGCACAACCACTCGACGCTCTTCCGCGAGGTGGGGGGTGTTGCCTCAATTGCCCCTGGATGTCCGTGTAGCTGGGGTCTGCTTTTCTGAGGAGACCAGAGGAGCCCAGAGGTGCTTGGAACCAGGTCTTTCTCGACCTCTTCTTAGAGTCAGTTAGTTTAAAAGGCTTACATGACGTCTGGAGCAGAAACGGGAATTTAGATGACTCTGCCGTCCGATGAATGCTGCGGCCACCTCTTGTTCATCCTCCCAGCTTGGTGGACGGTAGGTAGATGGTTCATGCAAGCTGGAAGAGCGCCAGAGGAGACGGGGCAGACGGGAGGACGCGGGACAGCATCCTCGGGGCGGCCAGGGGCCCCAGCAACCCTCGATCCGCTGCGGGGGTAGCGCCCCACCCGTCTAGGTCCCACTCTCCACGCCCTGCATTTCCCCGGCTTTTCTTTCCTAAAGATGCCCGCGATAGAACCCCAACGCTGGCTCGGGTCTGAGGACCGTCTCCTCCAAGAGCAGGAGGAGGAGGCGAGTTCCTCGGCCGGGCCTCTGACAGCGCGGGGTCCGAGCTCCTGCGGGGCGACGCACCCTCGCTGCGGACGGAGCCCGGCCGACGGCGGACCGGGAACTCCCGGCCCCGCACGGCAGGGACCTCCGGTACAAAGGGCAGTCGGCCGCGCTGCCTCCCCCGCGGGGCCGAGGGGCGTGGGGGACGCGTCGCTGCCCCTGGGGCCGGGCGTCTCTCGGCCCGGCGCAGCAGGACCCCCGCTCCTCAGGCGCTGCGCCGGGAGCGCCGCACNGGAGTGAAGGGGCGGCCGGGCTGCTCCGCTGCGGGCACGGAGCCGCCGCGGAGGTGGCCCGAGGTGACGGGAGGCCGGGAGAGGTGCCGCGCCAGCGTCGGTAGCGCTGCCACCGTAAGTCCCGGCAACTTCGCCGTCTGCCTTTCCTCGCCCGCCGCCCCCGGGAGAGCGGCAGCGGGGCAGGCGGGGCGGGAGAGGCACCGGGGTCCTGCGAACCCGCGGGGCAGGCGGGGAGCAGGGTACCGGGGGGAACACAGCCCCTGGCTGGCAGTGCACCCAAAAATAGGGGGGAAAGAGGGAGTGGGTTGTAGGAGCTCCGGCCCGCTGCGGCGGCGTGTGCGGTGCACCCGGGGGAAGGGGCGAGGGACGGGCGAACCGCTGCCCGGCGCTGGCGGTCGGGGCGCAGCGCGGGGACGGGGCACGGTGGATCCCGGAGTTTCCGCTGCGGCTTCTGCACTGGCGAGCAGGTCGCTGCCGCTACCGTATCGGTTATGGAGCAGAGCCGCTCTCCGTGCTGAAGTACAGGGCGTTTAAATGACACCTGAATCACTAGTTCGTGCTTCTCAGGCATGTCAGATATTATTTCCGTGTTATTTTTCATCTGCTGGACAGATATCTGTACTTACTGTGGCGTTCACACCGCAAATGTAATAAACAACATTAGTAGGTTTCAGAATATTGCCATTGATGACGGTAGATTGATGTATGAGGCTATTTACTGGCTGTGTCCAAGTACAATATAGTGCCTGCCAATTTTGTCTTTAAATTGCTGTATTGATTTCATTCTTGAGGGTGGGTTTTGGTTTTTTTTTTTTGTTGTTGTTGTTGTTGTTGTTGTTGTTGTTGTTGTTGTTGTTGTTGTTGTTGTTGTTGTTGTTGTTGTTGTTGTTGTTGTTGTTGTTGTTGTTGTTGTTGTTGTTGTTGTTGTTGTTGTTGTTGTTGTTGTTGTTGTTGTGGTTTTGTGTTGTTTTTTTTTTTTTGACAAGGTTAATGTAGTTGACAATTTGCAAAGGAAACGGAAAAACTTCTGGTTTATTTTAGTTACAGAATGGCAATTGTAGCTGAAATGATGAATGAAAAAATCATTCATAAAAAGACTAAATAGGAAGATGTGTATCCTAAGACTTCTTGAAGTCAATATTGTCGATATCTAACAGATGCCTTCCTGCTAAGCTTTTACATACACTGGCAACCCTTGAACTTCTTAAGAGTAATGCAGTGTGTGATATTCTTCTCAGGACTGTGCAGTTTAGAGTTAAGTAGTCTGATTAGAGGGAGTTTAGAATGAATTAAAGAAGACATCACAATACAATGCCTTTACTTTTTTATGGGCACTGAATGAAATTAAGATCTTGCTTCTGCTCCTTTTCCCCATCAGTGGTTGAAGGACGATATTGGGGGGGAACCCTTGTGTTTGGTCAGTGAAAGGGTCCCTATGCTGCTTTAGGGCTGAATGTATCACAGCTGACCAGGAAAACATTTCTTTGCCACCAACAGCTCAAACTGCAGGTGGTGTTGAGCTGAAGAGTGAATTTAATTCACCTCTCAGAATCCTAGGCATAATTGTCAAGTAGGTAAATTAAATACAGGAGAGCTAATACTTCATTGTAATTTCTTCAGACATATGAAAACCTTTGCCGGTAGGCAACTTGGGCTAAGCTACCACTCTGCTTACTACAGCTGTCATATGCTAGCTGACATGAAACAGTTCTGAATGAACTAAAATACTGTGGGTTTGTATCTAATGGCATGATTAGAGTACGCAAACTTTGTAAATCTTGGGTAGGTGTTGCTTCTGTTAAGATCAATGGCAAAATCTCAATTAACCTCTCCAAAGGATGCGAGTAGAAATCACTTATCATTTATAGTGAGTGCCAGCCAAATTTAGTTAGAAATTCAAACGGGAATATTTAAATCTGGCTCATTATGGCACTTCAAACAACTCTACATAGTACTGCTTTAAAGAGCCACACAGGTCTTAATATCTGTTTAAAAAAAAAAAAAAGCTATATAGAATAAACTTTGTGCTTTCAAGAGGAGTAGGCAGTTCAGATTTGTCTTACACTCCAATTTTTATGTTTCATCAGACTCGATCACTTTTTCATAAAAAAGTTGGATTACAATTTGCATATGCACCATATTTTAACCAAGGTATTCAAGCAGCACAGGGGAGATATTTTCTGATTATTTTGTTTGTGGTAAAGAAGTTTACAAGTAAACTGCTAAATATTTGAATTATTACAAAAATGTCAGCAAACAACTGAGTCATGTTACAGTTTAGTTCTCTGCAGTTCATAAGCTTTGCTGAGAGATTAATGGACAGAAGCATCTTTTCTAAAAATCTTAATGAAATATGAGTTAATAATATGTTTACAAGGATTAGCTTCATAAAGTGACAGAATCTAGTTTAGCAAACTTTTTCTTTGCATGTCTACAGCTGAGTGATTTGGAAAAGCATCTGAAAGAGTTGAGAATTTTCATTAACGATGAAAACAATGTTCAGCAGAGGGTTTGATGAATTTTTTTTTCCAGCTCTCTTCTAGATCAAGATATAATGGGATAATGTTTAAAACTTTGCCAGTTAATTTTAAATCTGTGTCTATGGACCTATAAGAAGCTACATGCAAGTCATGTTACGTAATAATAGTGGCATGACCAACATAGTTGCCATTAATTCCTACTAGTTTTGTATAACTGAAAATGGAAGAAGAGAGAATATATCATGTCTCAAAGTTCCTGTAAAATCATTAGATAGAAAAAAAGACTGTGCTTATTTTCTATTTTTTTTTTTTTATGCATGCAAATAGAAGTTTTGGGAAAATAAGCAACTAAATAATTGACTGAAAGTTATGCTAGCAAATACAGTGAAATTCAGCTTCGAAAGTGATGGCTGGTTCTACATATTAGTAAGCTGGTAAACTCCGTTTTGTTTTGTTTCTGGTAATAAATGGGTCCTAATTGTTGCCATTTGTCAATTTTGGAACTCATATTAATGCCAGCATAGATCTTACCTGGGCCTTTCAGGAGCAATCCTGAAAGTGCTGAGCACTTTCACCCACTGTTTGTGTTAGAGTGGCATCCAGTCAGCTCCCTGCCTAGAACTGCACACACGGAGTTAAATTCACTCTCTTGAAAAATTTGCAGTGTAAATAGTCCAGAAGGTCTAAGACATCTAGCCAAAGGCCAGATGATGATCTCGGGTCTGTAACATGAATACTCTGTATGTAAAAATGGTAGGCCGAGCACCTTTTAAGGGGATTAAATGTTAATTGATTCTTTGATAAAGGTACTCAGAAATTAATGACCAATACCTTAAGGTTGTATGTTATTTTCCACTGATCATATTTTCTTCCGTATTAATCTCTATATTTAGTAGCATTGGCCTTCCACAGAACAGCATATAATTGCACACTGTTTTTTACTGGTTTTTGCTCTTATACCCACTTTCCATTTGACATTGCTTTTAGTCACTTCAGTGGAGTGAATTTCAAAGTAACTTAAATGAAGAGACACACTGAATTGCTCACATGAAGAACTGCCTTCTATAAGATGACAATAGCAGAGAGAATTGTCCACATCTCAGTTAAGAAGGAGCACTGCTAACAATGTTGGGCTTGTCAGTCACCTGGAAGTTACAACTGGAAAATCCAGGTTTCCTGCTAAGTGTGGTTACAGCCATTTCAGATGGACACCTTTTTAATGAAGGTGGTATCCACAGATCGGGAATCTTTCTTCAGGCCCTCCTCTGAACAAACCAACCATATGGTCTTGCCTTACCAGAGAGCCTGTGAGCTGTTCAGTTGGCTCCACGCTTTTGAGGAGACTCTCAGTTAAAGAGCATGGGAAGGACCTGGGGGTGGTAATTGCCCTCTGGCAGTGAGCGTCTTTTGACTCTTTGTGCTGCTTTGTATGAATGTGTGCAAAGATTTACCACTTAACCAAGAAAGTACAAGAAATTTGGGTGCTTAGCCATAAGAAGCAAGTGTAGTCATTAAGTCATAGTTGACAGGGAATAGCACTGGGAACAAGAGTACATATAAAGCACATCAGAGGTATGCTGCCATGTGTTTTTCCATGGTTCCCAAAATGCCTCCTGAATTAGGATCATCTGGTAGACAGGAGAACTAGAACTGGTTTTAGCCAGTTACCCACTGAAGTGTAGTCCTGAAAGGTGGATTTCTACAAGGATCAAATTAACCTGTGCACCAGAGACCAAGGAGACACGCAGGGAAGAAGATTCCTGGGTCCCAGACATGGACGGATGGTGCAGTACTCACTTTCTTACCTGTAAATACTGAACCCAAAACCAACTGAAAAATGCAGTTCATGTCTTGTCTACTTCACCTGAACATGATGGCCATACTCCTTTTTCCACAGTTATCGTGTGGGGTTCAGGAAAGGTGACATGGCATGGCTTCTGGACCCTGGCTTTTTTATCATTTATAATATAGAAGACCTAACATAGATTTGGCAGAATGGCTGTTCTCAACACACTCTTAGGAGTGTTTTTTGAAATAAGCATGCATTTCAGTTTAATATGTCACATTTCAATGTTATAATTTCATGTGACACTGCTTAGCAAATAATTTCTTGCTTGGTCATATCCAGCAGTGTGTATAAGAACCAAATCACTTTGCCTGTGGTTTTTGATGAATAATGTTAACTACTACCACGGTTAGATGAATAATACATTTGATAAATTCAAATAAATAAGCAGTATTTTTAAATCTATGATTTCACTGCATTTTATTCAAGATAGCTCTAATGGTATGTACTTTCAAGGAGTATCAAGATATGATGTAAACTTGTTGGTGGCTTTGACATGTTTATTTTGTGATGTCCTCATTACCTTGGGGTAAAGCAGGGGGTTATAAAATCATTATTATTCAAAAGGAGGTGTTTGAAGCGCCTTTCTCTTCCTGGGTGGTCTACAAAGCGCTTAACTGCCCCTCAACGATTAGGAAAAAAGATTTTTATTCTGGTTATTTCTTCTAGAAATTGAACAGTTTGCAGGCAATGCCAAGTGAGTTTACAGGCATATTTGGAGGTTGTTTGAGTCAAGATGAATTGTGCCATGTCTTCAGAGTTGTCTTCCCAGAATTAAGCTGACAATTAAAAATGCCTCTTTTAATACATTAAATGCCTATGAAAACACAGTATTGCCATTACAAAGATGTCAAAGCTTCACGATTAAGACTGTGCTGAGATATGCTTGTGAAAGGAAAACAAACTAAACTTCTATTTTACCTTTTATTAGTGACTGGAATGAGACTCTGAATTTGGCACAGTGTCCCTTCAAAGGTCAACTACATTTTCTGCTTGTGGTTTTTTAATAATGAAATATTTACTTACTTTTTAGTGCTCACGTAACAAAACCTGCTGTAATTCATGGCACTGTTTAGAGCTGCATGGAAGAGAGAGAAAGGTAACCAAAGATTGAATAAATTCATAGAGTGAATTCCATTTCTCTCAGGCAGCACTGAGGCATTATCTAACATCAGAAAGCTCAAGTGACTGTAGTATCTAAGCTATGATGTATGCAGATGGATGACTTTTTTAGTCTTGATTTTTCTCCAGCTGGTATCAGAAATGAGTGTTAACTGCTTAGAAAAATCACAGGTAGCTCTTAAGTTGTATTTTATTTCTACCTTGATCTTCCCTACAGGTATTGTGTGCCAGAGCAGTTATCTGTAGCAAATCTAGCTATCATGATTTAAGTGAATCATAGAATACCAGGTTGGAGAGAAGCTCAGCATGAGCGGGTCACGTGCTCATGCAGCGCAGAAAGTCAGACATGCCCTGGGCTGCACAGAAAGCAGTGTGGCCAGCAGGTCAAGGGAGGTGATTCTCCCACTGTGTTCTGCTCTTATGAGACCCCACCTGCAGTGCTGCATCCAGCTCTGGGACCACCAACATAAGAAGGATGTGAATCTCTTGGAGCAGTTCTGGAGGAGGGACATGAAGTTGATCAGAGGATTGGAACACCTCTGCTGTGAAGACAGACTGAGAGAGTTGGGGCTGTTCAGCCTGGAGAAGAGAAAGCTCCAGGGAGACCTTATAGCAGCCCTCTAGTACTTAAAATGGGTCAACAAGAGGGCTGGAGAGTGACATTTTACAAGAGCACGTAGTGGTAGGACAAAGGGGAATGGCTTTAAACTGAAAGAGGGAAGATTTGGATTGTATAACAGGAAAAAATATAGATAAGAGTGGTGAGACACTAGAACAGGTTGCCCAGAGAAGTTGTGGCTGCTGCATACTTGGAAGTGTTCAAGGCCAAGCTGAATGTGGTTTGTGATCTGTGAAGAACATGAGTCCTAAAAATGATTCTTCTCTTTAAATTTACCCCCATTATGGTTCAGTGGCAAACTGGTGATGTTTTACGCTTCCTTCAGTACAAAATCTCTTTACGTCTCACTTTATTTTCACATTCTTTTGGACAGACCTATCATCATGTCTTTTTCCAACTTTCTTTGATACCTGTCTCTGTTCACATAATCTTAGTGACTTGTAGCCTTAGTCTATAGCTTGTGCTCTGTAGTCTTAGTTACCTGTACTGTGCAGGTGCTTCATCACTACGTCCCTCTCTTGCTTTGCACTTCCTTTTCATTGCTGAAACGTGATGGTGTAATTTTCCATATGCCAGCTAACAAGCAGATGGTAAGCATCTCTTAATGGTTAAGTCTAATTCCTCATGGAAGAGGTATGAATGCTCTCCCATAAAGTTACAGCTCTTTTTATTTTATGGGCTGTCATCATCCATTGTAGTACAGTGAACATAAAAGATATTATAGATGATCTTTACATTGCCGTGATAGTCTCTGCCCAGACTATAATAGCTCACCAAACACGCTGAGCATTTCATACTCTTAAATATGCTGCATACAATCTCATCCAGCCTTAAATACTGAAGGACAGGAGAGAGAGGATGCTCACACCTTCACTACGTAGATTGCTTAGAGAAACTTACTGAAGTTTCTTGGATTTGGTAAAAAAAGTATCTACGACTAATGAGTGTTGTCATGTGACTAAAAGTTGGATCCCACCTGGATAAAGCACTACTGTTCTCACCGGCCAATCCAGTTCCTAATGGAATCTTCATTTTCTTTTGTCTTCAAAACAATACAGAAAGGGAATGGTAGGTTTACTGCTGTTATCCTCAGTTGTGCTGTTGCTGCAGGGGTGGAAACACTAGACTGAAGGGTACGGGTTGCAGAAATCATATCAACACAAAATTTTATTAAAGAGTGAAATGGTTTGCAGGAACAGGAAAGAGGTGTTTTGAATGCTGTATGCACCTAAGCATTTAGTGGTGGAGATGATCTGGGAAGTTATGGTACAAAATGCCCAATTAACTAATAAACAGCACTGTTTTCCATACCTATATCATAGCAGGGGAAATTTACATTTCAAAGGGCAGTTTAATCAAAGTAGCCTAGAGAATCTCTGGTAAATCTTTGGCTTTGCTTCTGGGTTTTTAAGAACATTGAGAAACTTAAAGAGTAACCCATAGACAGCTGATCATGGGCTCCTTACTGTGCAGAGTTGTAGGGCTTGGAGTTTAGCAAGTCCTTTAAGCTCTTATCTTGATTAAAACTCAGTGGTGGGGAAAAATCATATCGAGTGGAGATTTCCTTTAATGTTCTCAGGACCACTTCCACTGTAACAGACTGCTGAAGGGTCTGACTCTTTTAAGCTTTTAAGCTCTTTTGTGTTAGAATACATTGTTTTCCTCTGTGTTGCCAAGTACATTTTGGGTTGAAGCAGGATCAAATAATAAATAGTAATCATTGTTACCATATGTTCTCACAGATAAAGCAGACCCAGTATTTTCTTGTCAGCTGTTTTTTCTTGCATTTTTTGTTTTTATTGCCTCAGGGTATTTGATAGTGTATACTTCCCAAAGACTGGAGTAGTTTCAGCACTGAAAAGAAAACAAGTATGTGTGGATTTTTAAGTGTTTAAATGCCTGCTGACTTTATTGGCAATCAGATCTGAAATGTTTTGGAAGAAGAGTGCTTATCCCATGAAATGCCTGATGTAATCAGAGGTCATCACTGGAGAAACCAGTAGGTAGTCACCAAATAAAATTATCACTGCTTTTTCATCTGCTGTTCAGATTTAAATGCAGAATAATATTCCAAGCCCACTCCAGAATTTTGTCATTGCCGTAGCTGCTTGAGTTGTCTGCACAGTGACAGAAATTATACAAATCTTTGCATTTAAACTAGTAACCTCCCCTTTAATATGAGGAAAAGAAGTGGGGCTTACTGGCCTGCAGTGCGTGAGAAATGAGTGTGGTTAAGCCAAAAGGAGATATGTATGCACTGTATGCAGAAGGGGTCCTGAGGAACCTCAAATATTAACTGAAAGTATCTCCATCCCCTGGCAAAATATTGGGACAGTGCGTTATTAGTATCAGAACCTATAATTTATCTGCTTATTTGCATAACTTGCGACATATGGTTAGTATATTATTTACTGTAATGTGGATCATCAAATTTTACAGACATGTTACATACTGCATCAAAGAACATATTTGATGAGAGGTTTCTTGAAGTGATGAACTATATTTTTTTTCAACTGATGTGTAATTCCACATGGAGAAATCACATGGGTTTAATATTTAAAGAAAATTAGTTATGCCAATTACTTCAGTGTAGAATTTAAGAAATTTCAGAACTAATTTTACTGTTGAAAATGTTTAAAAATTTTTGAAGTGAAAATTAAACATATAAATTAATTACAGGATTTTAAAAATAAAATCTTGATTTTACTATCATTATAAAAAGACTTTTGCAAGTGATCAAAATTCCAGTAATATATAATTTTTTAATATGAAAATACTATTTCAATTTTTTAAATTTCACTTTAATATAGTAAGTGTCTTGAACTCAACAGTGGACATTGTTTGGATGGATAAGGATGCAACAGACTGGAGGAGACATTGGAGAGAAAACAGCCCTCTTCACAGTGCATGCATATATAAAAAGAAAAAAAAAAAAGAAAAAAAGTATATATTCAGTCTGTTGGATTTATTTGGAAAGTTTTAGCCAGATAATTTTCACGATCTCTAAAGATCTCCTCCAGTCCATGATATATTGCTTTGCTTATGTTCACAAGTTCCAGTCGCTCTTTTTGCCTGAGAAGTTCTTGTGCTGCCGTGCGGTGGAAAATGGACTTGGCAGTAGATGGGTTCTGAGTCAAGACTGAACCTTCTACATTTGTGTAAGAACACACCCACACATGTACAACCCAGATCTTCTAGAGCTTTCCTCTGCAGTCAGTTTTGAGGTAGTATAAGCCAGTTTGTGCTGCCTAAGAGAGAGAACATGCCTAAAGTATAAGAGAAGAGCAGGAAGAGGTATAAACAGTATGGAAAAATGGAAATGGTTTCACATATGCAAGAGGGATACTGGAATTAGGAGTTAGTACTGAGGACCACTAGAGGGTTGAATTTGGGACAGGAGTCATTTGAGAAGGACAAGCTTGTACAACACATTAGATGCTGAGGGGAAAACTGATATTTGAATGCCACTGACATTTCCAGAAACAGTCATTTAGAGGCTAGATGGGGTAGGAACTTGCAGGACATCAGAACATAAGGAGGAAGATGCATTGGAAGAGACAGAATTACCTCCCCACTTCCCCACTAAATGTACTGGAGCTATGAAACCAGGAAAATGAGAGCTTTACGAAGGGGAGAAACTGAAGGCCTGGGAAAGAGATTCAAGCTGCAGTGGCAGAAAGCTTGGAAGGAACTAGGTCTGATTAGGAATTGTAAATGGTACTGAAAGAATGGAGAGTGGAAATAGGTGAGAAGAAATAGCTAATGTCTGAGAGAAAACAGGAGTACAACAGAAAAAAAAGTTCATAATGGAGAAGCTCAGAGCAGAAAGAAGCAATATCCTTGACAGTGCAGCAATCATACATGACCTGCCAGAGTCTCACCCATATTCTGCTGTCAGCACACATCTGTGCAGACTTCTGGTGAAGAACTTTTGCAGCAGAGTTGAAATGCTCTAGTCTCTGACGTGAGCCATTTTCACCATGTGTAGTTGAAACACTGGTGTGATGATCTTAGGATGGTGATATTTATTCTTCATGGGCTCATCATGTCAGGCTTCAGTGAATACAGTACAGAAGCTACCCAGAAAGCTAATTAATTTTAGCAACTCTTTTTAATTCAGTGTATTCAGTATGTGAGCAGGACTTGAAAACTGTAAGCCATGCACCAGTCTTTATGGTAGTAATTTAAACCAAGCTCACTGAGAGAAACTGGAGAAAATTTTATGTTGCTCACACAGAGAAAGGCTAGAAGTATAGACCTTTTGAAAGAAGAAAGCTTCATTTAATGCACGGGTTTGGTTGATGGAATCTTTTTTGCTGGACTTCAGTCAAAGAATGAGGAAGATCCTGCTTCTCATATTATTTTGTACTGAGAGGTGAGAATATTTGTAGTTCTGAGGCAAAAGTTTTGAAGCTGACAGAAGAAATGTGGATAGACGGAGCAATTTGAGTATATGACTTCAGAGAGAGAAATTCTCTGTTGAGCAAAGAAATCTTAGGAAAGCTGAGGACCTACTGAGTCCTCTGGTGTAAGTCAACCAGCTGAAACTGATTACAAAAAGACTGCTTTTGCTGAGGAGAAAAATGAAATAAAAGTATGTATGTTGCTGGAGGAGACTTGAACATCTTAGAATACCACTAGAAGAGCTAGAGCATAAAAGATACAGATCAGATGAGACGACGTTTCAGTAATGGTGATAAGATGTAGATGATAAAATGTGGGACATTTGTGTGCACAGTCCCAGAGAGAAGCACTAAGCAAAGTTCCTGTTAGAAGCATGGTCCAGAGCCATGAACCCAGCAAGATGCCAGTGAACATGGGAGGATCATAAAATGAAAAATGAAAAGCAGGTGTTTAAGAATATGTATACTAAATACTGCAAAGCAAACTGAGCAGATCAAAGGTGAAAAGTGTGCAGCTGAAGAATGCTGCTGGGGAAAGCAGCCAGCAGAAATGATGCTGTTAAAGGAGATTTATGGTGGTGAGACATACATCTTTTCAAATAAATTAAGAAAAAAATAGCCATAAAAATGAGCATCAGAACTGGGGACAATTTTGGGACTGACTTTAGGAAAATTTGAGTCTGTGGCATTAAACATGGCTAGTAGTATTCAAGAGCATTTATTCTATGCAGATAAAAGTCTAAAGATACAAGGTAAAATCCAGATATCTCTATAATAGAAATGAGAGCTCCTGCAGAAATCATTTTGCATAGGAAAGTTAGCTACACATTACATCTGATAAATAGATGAAAAGCAGTAAAAACTGGAAAATAATATTTGGCCTGGCAGGCCCATGTAATTGTTTATGAGTGTGTTTGCTGCAGAATTTTCCTAGAAGGCAGTACCAGAAGTGCACTGCTCTGTGACAGCTATTTCCACTGCGAGCCCCTTGGCAATAAAGATGTTAATTAGAAAAGTGAAGAAGCCATGGAAAAGGATGCAGTTGATGACAGAAGTAGAGAAGAAAAATGATAGGGTATTCCATGTATGCATAGATATTAAAGATCTTTAAGGCAATGAATCAAGAAAAAATCAAGAGAAGAACAATCATGTAATGAGACAGGAACAAAACAATCCACTCATGCTAAATGTCATCACTTCCAGGCCCTCTCTAACAACCAAATTATGTTAGATGCACAGTTTGATACTGGGAAGTCTGATAGGACAAGGAGAGCAGCTAATTAGTGCTTTCCAACACTTTATCCAGAAGGCAGGGTTTCAGAAAATCTGCTGGTAAATTGTCTGCACATGATATATTGAAGAGGAAAGGTCTTGGAATAGCAGAATGTTTCACACTCTTACCAGAGTGAATGCCACTAAAATCCAATAGTGTTAATCACATGATACTGGGGACATTTCGAAATTGCAATCAGATCCAAATCATTAGCAAGCAGATGAGTGGTAACAGTAGAGCACTGGAATGGATTGCCCAGAGAAGCTGTGGAATTCCCCTCCTTGTGGAGATTCAAACTAGCCTGGAGATGACCCTGAATAAGCAGATTGAGCTTTGAAGTTGGCCTGGCTTTGAGCAGGGGGCTTACTAGATTATCTCCAGAGGTCCTTCCTTTACAGCCAGTTTTTTAATATGACTCAGGGAATTACTGTGGTCTCGAAAGGAGGCATCCAGGCATATCCAAAAATGGAAGAAAGGAAAAGAGCTGAAAGCACTGATCTCTCCAAAGGAAACTAAACTCAGACTAGGGTAAGCAACTCACCTGCTAAATAGCAGAAATTATATCATATCTATAAGAACTTGAAGAAGGAACAGGCTTTTATGTACAATTTAAAAATGGCCAGGGAAATGTAGAAAATAGACACAGTTTACCTTGAAATAGAAGGCAACATTCCATGGGAAAATACCTCTACAGGATGCGCTGCATGAGCTGTGGACATTGCAATAGTGATGTACATTTATGCAACATTTACAAAAGCACAATTCCCTACCAGCTATCTTTTAAATGTTTTTCCTTCCATGTGTTAGATATTGCTTCTCCATCCTTCATGTGTATGATATGCTGAGCTGCTGAAAGCAGGTAGTAAGCTTTAGAAGTCTTTGATTAAGGAAAAAAATGCCAACCCATCAATGCAACATTGACTCTTCATCTGTGGAATCATGATAATGCTATCTCTCACCAAACAGCAGTAGTTTGGAGGTTAATTATTTGTCAGTGAAGCATTTATACTGCAGAAATGAGCAGCAAGGAAAAAGCCATGTAGAGAAATTAATAAAACCGTGAAAGGTTTTATGTATGTACAATAAATGAAATCCACTGACTACCAGTGATAAAGTAATGAATCACTTTTCTTTAAGTGGGCACTATTCATTCTTAAAAACCCAGGGAAGAAGGAGTCGAAGGGCAAAAAAACCAAAACAAAACAAAAAAACCCCACCACCAAGTGTGAGAACTAGCATTTAAAACTATTCCCAGAAAGGCTAAATAAGGGTTATGCAAGTGGTTTCTAATTTTGGAGTTACCTTTATAATCTGAGGAAGCTTTAATTATGACTTTATTACATGATTTTGATTTTATGAATTTAATTCCAAAAGAGACTTTATATGACATATGGACACCAGTGATTTACAAACAAATAAAGTGTTATAGGCAAGTACCATGTGTTCCTTTAGAAGATCTTTTAGTATCATTGAACTCAGTCTTTGGTAAAAATTTCATCTGTTAGTAAAAGCGGAGATAGAAAGTGAAAACAATGCAGAAATTTAAGTACCTTAGACTGCAAAAAAAGTCCCAGAAAGCTAAAGCTGTTATACTCAGAATACTGTTGAGCACTAATGTTAAAGTAATCTTAATGCTGTTGAATAACGCTCATCAATCTTCAAGAAAGTGGCAGTCTGACACTGTTAGCATTCAGGTTTAATGCTACCCCATGAAGAACTCACATTTTCTCTGTGGATCATTACCATTAGCCTGATAAAAGAAGTACATCTCTGTTCTTCATACTTTGATTCCTTTTAAGGTATTTTTTTAAGAGAAGATTTTACACACTGCAAGAGAAATGAAGTGGTGCCAGGGCATGAGGTAGCTCCCATAGCTGCAAGCACTGCCATCCTGTCAGAGAGACTGAAACGTGTCAGCGGCAGTTTTTTCTGTGGAACTAATACAGGAACTAATACAAGATGTGATGTGTTATTCAAAGTAATTAAGATAGGGGATCCTGTAAAATACCTAAGATACTTGTTTACCATACTTAAGACACTTCTAGAATTCTCATAGGGTTTCATACCTGTGTCAATGTCTGTATATAGAATATCATACTGGTGAAATCCTGTTTGGTACACTGACTTCCTCAAAATCTGCTGAATCCCAGAGCAATAGGATTATATATGACAGAACATCCAGTTAAAAAGTAAAAAAGAGAGATTTTGGAGACCCCCTTCAGATATCCATATATCTATTTAATAGGCAGATCTAGTCAAAAACTGCCTTTCCTCTTTCTCCATTTTGCTTAATTTGTACATGATTATTCCTGAGCAGTTTCTGCCTTCTTAATTGTCTTTGATATTTCAGGATAATCCTTGGGTATGGACTAAGCATGAGGGTGGAAAGTTTGAGAAGATAGATTTAACGTTCTTAAAAATCAGTAATTTTGATTTTTTTCTTATAATTTTATTAAAGCAACATTTCAAAAGCTATTTTCCATAGTATTCCCATCATGAGTGAATTTTTTAAGGCAAATAGAGCAAGTAAGAAGCACTGCCAAACAGACAGGAAACATGTAGAACTTCTTGAGTATGCAGCCTAACTTGTGTGATGTGACTTTTCCCAAGCGGACAGAAAAGAAAATCTATCTACATAGTTTATTTAGGTAGAACGAGGGGTTTCTGTAGCTAGGAGATTCACTCTTAAAGTATGATCTGTGTGCATGATGCAATTCCTGTCACGTTGAAACAAGACCCCTATCCCATCTGCTTACAGACCTTATTTTACCACTCTGCTTGGAGCCAATCTGGTTGGCTAATAATTAAAGAAATCCTTTCTTTTGCCTTTTTCTTCCCATAATTTCTGCTACCCTTGGGCAGAACTCCCTTTATTCAGGGATTGTGAAACAATGTATAATAGGCATTTCCATAAATAAGTCATAACCACTTAAATCACTAACCTGAATTCATACCTTTAAGTCAGTGGTTAAGTGATTCCAGTGCAGGCTGGAATCAGAGCATGTGTCTCTTCATGCCTGGAAGTAAAATGGTAAAATACAATAAAAATACTTGACAAAATTAATCTCTTTGTCTAATGAGGGGAGTGGACTGATCCCAGGTATTCGTAGTATGGAGGCTCTGTGGTGGCCTTGGAAAGTGTAATCCAGGGAAGCTAGCACCCCTTTCAGCTTTCCTGGTTAGCAGACATGTGAAACAGGGGTTTGCCTGGTGCAGCTCCAAGCCATGCTGGTGGGGCCAGACTGACGTTTCCAGACAGATGATCCTGCTCTCCACTCACTGCCTCGGGCTGCCATGGTGCCACTCCCAGAATGCCCATCTACCCACCTTCAAACCTGGCACAAATGTGATGCCTTGGCCCTCCACTGAGTGGACATGCTCTGAGAGTCTTGTAACACACTTGAGAGTTTGAGAGTCAGGCATGGATTTAAAGAGGGGTCTTGACTTGCCGACATCCAGGTGCTAGTTAAGCTCAGATTGCTGTGCTGTGTCAATAGGAATGAAATAGCAAAAAACATAGAGCTGCCAAGGAGTGCGAAGTTAGAACAAGGTAAGTAACCACACCCTGGTTTGGGTGAGAAGAAGGAATTGTGTGCTGGTGGATAAGAAGCGCATCTGTACTGTTACCACATCAGTTACTGCACCAAATACTTCTTCCAATTACAAAAAGAAGGATATTCTTAGAAGGCATGTTGGTCATTCTTCTACAACTATGTAAACCAACACTGTGACCCCTTGTACATCACACTTGCTGTATTAAAGCCTTAACTCTTACTTGAAAAGAGTTGATTCATATGAAATCCTCTTTGTCCTTTCAATGTAGCAAGCAGTGAACATATTGAAAATGAGAATAGGATCTAAAGCAAATACTTAAAATCTACTTATATAATTAATACTACTTTGTGTTAATCTGTTAGTGAAAAGGAATCTGGAGAAGGTAGGTATAAATGTAATCCATGTTTGTTTCAAAGTCTTTTAACTCTGCTAGAATAGAATATTTGGTCTGAGTAGTAAATGAGAACGTGTCCCTCCATTTTTTTAGTACTCTATAAAAAGACATGGGCAAGAGCTACACACTTTTCTGAAGGTTTATATTTAATGATGGAGACAATAAACTAAATTCCAATTCTGAGTATTTTTCTGTATCTTGCACTCCACGACTGTATAAGTACATATGGCAGTTTCCTGAAAGCAATATTGTAAATAACAAGGAGACCCAATAGTTGGGGCAGAATGTGGTGGCTGAACAATTAGATAACAGGGCTGAAGTAATCTCACAAAGCCAGGAAATATAAACTCAAAGCTGAAACTTCTTTTTTAATGTTTCTTTTTGACCACACCAAGCAGAGCCTAAAGCACAGCCTGATTTCCCCTAAAACATGATATTAATTCCATCATGTTTGCTTGTATGCATCTCTGCATGAATGTGCATCTATTGCATCTTTTAATTGTTTTCAATGGAAAGCCTGGACAGTACTGACGGTACCTGTTAACCTAATGGAAAAGAGCAGAAAAAAAATGGTAAACAGATTGTTAAGATGCAGCCTTCTCATCATGAATAGAAGCACCAGGGGGAAAGAGTTAATAAGAAAATACAAAGAATAAATGCTTATGAAATATGGCTATTGCTGCTGCTATTACTACAAGAGAAAAAAAGAGACGTGAGAAAGCTGGCAGAAAAGAAATAAAACTCGGAGCTTGTGGGAAACCCCAAGCTTAAGGAGAACTGAGAGGTATTAATTTAAAATTTTCTTCTTCCAGTTTTAGGGAGCTAGCCTACAAAGCAGTCTTTTTCAGTTTTCTCAGATCTACTTCACCTACCTCTCCAGATCTCTTGCTGGAGGTTGATGAGGTGCCCGGTAGGTGGCATCCTTTTAACACACTGCTGGTATCAGTTGGCTTTGGTTTAGGTTTTTTTAGTTAAAAGCATTTTTTTTCTGCAGAATTTAAATGGATTATCACAGAATTGGCACATGCGGAGGTTATATTGTTGTGAGGACTTTTGTTCAAGGCTCTCAAATTCGGCACTCCCAAGCTTCAAAAAAATCTCTGTTTAGGAATCTAAATGGAAGAGAGAGAGGGAGAAAAGTGTTCTCGCTCATTGGTTCAGAGAAAGTTTATGAGGGAGTTTACCATGAGCTACATGTTCACAGCACCTACTGAAATCATTCTGTGTTTTCTGATTTGAGAACTCTGGTCTAAATGAAAGACTTGTTTCCAGAATATGTTGATTAGGATATTGTATTTACATTGAGCAATTGATATCTGAAATTGTGACATCTTATCATCTGCATTTAATTTGCCTCTGTTGCATCTTGTTCATTTTTGGAACGTATTCATTTTTTTCTTCCTAGGAAATAATGCTCATGATAGCTGGGAAAGTCTGTGTTATCACAAACGCATCTCTGCTCCAGTGTTTGCACACAGTTCTACGTATGAATGAAATTGTTGGATGTAGTTTGAACGGGCACATACTTCAGGCTGTTAGTGTTTGGCACAGGGCATCAGTATCAGGTGCCAGCTATTCATTCAGTTAAAGCAGTGCCCCCTCTGAAAGCACACAGATAGTTCACAGGCTGATTGCAGGTGGAAAACAAATCTGCTTAACTTGCTTAGAAACATGTAGTGGATCAGGATGTTGAGTAGCCAGGGATATCTGGGGATTTCTTGAGAAAGTGTTTTCAAAGAGCTGTTCTTCAACTCAAACTTCACCTCTTGGTCTGCTTGAAGGTTCGCCTTGCTTGGAGAAGAAAAGCAGCAGAAGTTCATTGTGGCTGGAAACAAGACCAACAAAAAAGTTCTCAGCCACTGTCTAATAATACAGGATCTGAAATAAACCCACTTGGTAGCTGAACAAGTCTCACTAGTTCCAAAGCCGTCTTTGCACACAATAGGACTGACAGATCTGTATCAAATGGAACATAGCGGGGGTTTTTAAACATCTTTCTGCAATTTACTGCTGTGAGGTTTGTGAGTTGCCGTGGGGATAAAGATGCCATAGTGTCCTCTGCCAATCTGCCACTGGTCTAGTTGTATCTCCAAGTCCTAGTACTGTAATAAATCAATTATCCTGTCAATTTGCATCAGATTGACAGGTCACTGACAAGTGAAGTTTAAAAAAAGTGAGTGTAAGATACTGGCCTATTTAATTTCTTCTGTTATTTGTTCTGAATAGGTATTTACTCCAAATTTGTGTTGAAGGTGTCATTTTAAGGGGAATACAGCTGTGTTGTGTTTTTCATGTACACACTAGTCAAAGAGTCCATCTCTATAACTTCTTTCAACCCTGCCTACTTTGCCTGGGACAATCTATCCCAGGGAAAACTCCCCAAAAGACAGAAGTAAAAAAAGGGATGTGGATTATTGCTGGTAAATATATAAATAGAAACAATATTTCCAGAGCTAGAAAATTCCATTTTAAAGTATGTGAAAACTTTTTTTGGGGCAATTGTCAAAAAGTAATACCACATTAAATGTCTGAGGACTACAAGGATAATTTTCTAACCAAATGTGAAGTGCAAAGTCATCTTCCCTAGTCTGCAGACAGACCATCTCTGTTTATCTGCTGCCAACCATAACTTTCCCAGGTTGTACCAGACTGAAATTCATATGATAGGATCATACCCACCCTTCAGAGTGTGAGTGGCAGTGTATGAATCATGCCAATTTATAAAACTGTTCCTGCTGTTTGGAAAAAGCTCAGAGGAGCTAAATTAGTAAGGTCAGGGGAAAAATCCCAATAAATAACATTTCAGACTGATAAAGTCCTCTAAAATAAGCAGGCTGCTGGAGGAAAATGAAGGGACAAAATTCCTTCTTCCTTTGAACTTACAGCAGGAATGGAGTTTCAATATTTGAGACAGACATGGGGGAGAGAGATAATAATGCAGAGAACACCCCGGGGCAGTGTTCTCTTAGATGTCACAGCATACACCATCGCAGCAGAGATATTTGTCTCAGCTCTTGCTCAATGATGCTCCCAAGTTGCTTTAGTGACTCATCTTCATTGTTGATGTTAAAGCAGTAGGTGTCTGGTAGCAAGGACTGTCTGTAATCATAACTTGAGCTCTGTGGCAATTGTTGAACAAATCAGCAGCCTATTCAGTGCATCTCACACAGCTTAATGTGCAGGCATGGAGAGCTGTGTTCACACAGCCCCCAGGGATGTTTCATGTCTTTGAATGTTGCAACTTGGTCCTAGATCTGGCTGAGAGGGGTGCAGAGCCCAACATTACCAAGCAGGTAGCTAAGAAGTTTCTTTTCTTTACAATAAAGGTACTCTTTATTGCGTGCTAATAAGTGGTCTGTAGGACAGACTCCCCACATATTTAAGCAAACTAAGGTCCAGTTTGAAGAAAGGAAAAATTATTGAATGCCTCAATGCAGAATTAATTATGTCAGGTATTATAGGGAACCTTTATCCCTATGAATTATTAAAGTTTCTTTAAATTAAACTGTCATCTGTCTCAGAGTAGTTGGAAACTACTCTTCAGGGCTCTTCAAACACCAAACCAAAACATTGTTCCCATCCCAGAAGATTTGCCAGCTAAGCCAAGAGAAAGATGTACTCAGTGTGGATAGAAATGGAGATAGCTGTATGAGAGGCTGTAGTTAATAGCAACCTATTCAGTAATACTACAAGTTTATTTGAAGCACTTCTTTCATGGCAGATGTTTCAGAAAATGTGGCAAAGTTTAATTATATAGTTAGTTAATTAAGAAATTATAGTAGGCATGGAATGAAATTAGGGACTGTAATCAGGAAGGGAAAGTTTTTTATAGATCAACTTTGAAAACAAAAGTGTGAGTAAAGCTGAGAGACTAAGAAGGCAGGAAAAGAGACAGCGGGATGAGTCAAATAGGCTTTTGACACAGCACAGTATGAATAAAGTTATGGTAAACATATAGTTATTAGATAGTAGAAGAAAACATGGATTCAAAAGAAATGCTTGATATTGAAAAATAAAGTATGGAAGAGATCCAGAAGATAGACTGGAGCAAATACATGGAAAGTTTGAAATTAATTTTAAAAAATTAAAAATTGTATGATGATGAAGTTAAAAGATAGTGTATAAATAGGTATAGATCTTCAAGTTGGCAAAAGTCTCTCTAGAGAGCTCAGTCCTGGAACTTGAGTCCTGTAATGGGTCGCAATAAATAACTGCACTGGATAAGCTGACCAAAAAAAGAACTGTGAAGGCCCTTTTATGGCTGCAGTTCAGCATTTTTTTCCCTCACCTAATGTTTTTCCTTTTATGCTTTTTGCTTGATGGTAATATTTCTTTAGATTACATCTGTATTTGGTGATACCCCAGATAGGTTTGTGTCTGGATTGCTGTATTGGTGTTTGGTTACCCACTGGATTACTGGGTTTGTTTCTATTTTTCTTGTTTGTAAACGTCCCCCAAATTTGTGTCCGCCTTTATGTCCTTTAAAATATAAGACTTGTAAAAGAAAGCAAATTTCATGTGTCTAGCAGCTTGTGCTTTATAATTAGCAGCTTGTGCTTTATAATTAGTATTTGATCCTGGTTTTGCTTTTAAACCTACTAACTTGAAGCACCTTTCAGTTGCTTTGTCTTGGTACTGAAAATGATGTGGTCTTGACTCAGGGAAGAGAGTTATTAACAGTGAAGTCGCAAAGTAATGTGTGGTTTGAAGAGGTGAATATTTGCTTGAACAAATGCATTGTTTTTCATATTGTGACACAGTCTGGGTGTTTAATAATTATTGCCAACTTGGATATGTCATGCTCCTTTTTTAGGCATGATTTATGTGATTTCTGCTCACATACCTGACTTGATATTTGGACAGGCCCTCAGGATCTAATTGTGCGTCAGCTGAAATCACCACTAAAACTAACATAGATCAGACAAGTTCCTAATAATCCTGTGACATACCCAGAGTGGACAATTTGAGAAAAAAAAATGATTGATGTTACTCTTGATTTATTGATCAAGAATTAGACAAGGGCTAAGTTAACAAAATAACTGAGCAGTTCAGGACGCAACTGTTCTGTGCCCATACTTGGTTTCATGATTGTCTATTTATTACATTTTCTGCAACTATCTCTGCCTACCAGGTTGGCAACACATATGCAAAACACATTTAAAACTATTTTGCCACAAACAGGCAGGGGTAATGAGCTCATTTCTATGGAAATAATTCAATATTGTTATTGTTGCCTGCCTACCAACTGATCTGTAAAAATGTTTGTCCAAATTTAATAGCTTCTCATTTATTGAGAAATGCAGAAAAATAAAGCATAAAATACACATAGGAGGTAATTGATTCACAAATAAGCTTGGCTTTCTGTAAGATAATTAATCTGGTCTTAATTCAGAAGAAAAAAATTTATTAAATCAATGCTAGCAGGTAGCACTTGTAAGGGAGAGAAATATCAACTGTAAGACTAATAATTACATGTCTTTTGTATTGCAATATTTCATCAATGCAAATCCACTAATCCTTCTGAAGGTGATCCTGCTCACATTAGCAAATGTAATTCAAAAACCTTTGCCTTGAATATAATGATCTGCCTGGAAAAACCCAAACAAGTAAACCAATTCTAAATCTGTTCCTATTTGATGTTTGCATGAGCTTTCATAATTTCTAAGGGCAACAAAAGAATGTGTCAGAAAATTTGTTTGGAAAATTAGAGTGGGCGTCATGGTTTTGATTCTCAGAACATCTGGCTTCAAACACAAAAATTAAGGGACTCATCCAAATGCATTAAGTGATGGGTTCACTTCTCTTTCAGGTTTCCTTTGGGCATTATAGTGCTCCATATTTCTTCAGCCCTTTTATTAGCAGGACTGCCTCTGCCATTAATAAAAAATTGTCAAGAAAGATCAAGCCTCAGAAGGTAAAGGGCTAGCCTGATTTGACATCTGATATATCAGATGGTGATCTTACCAGATTTCAACATTTATAAACTTCAAGTTTGTTGAAATCATATTGGAAAGTCAACAAGGGATACAAGAGTATAATGGATGTTTTCTTAGAGTTTCTTATAGTCTTTGTCCAGAATCAATTCTGAACCAATACTGTGTGTATGTTTGATGACTAAACACAGATAACAATCAAAACCATGATTCTGCTCATTAGTTAATGGTAACTAAGGACATTACTTAGTGTTTCTGTTTTTTTATTCCTTTGTGAGATTATTTAGACAGATAACTATGCTGTATAAAACGATTTCCAGCAACACAATAATTTAGAAAACAGTTCATTCCTCCTCTGGCTTCCTCTGTTCCAGTCAATAGGAGGCAGGAAGTTTTTGAGACTTCCTCAGAAAAGATTTTGTGAAAAGTTACAGAATCCAGATCTTTTAATTATATTTTACCTCTATATATTCTTTCTCCATGCAACATCAATAAAATGAGAATTGCAGTCTTTCCCTGCTGATCAAGATCCTGTTAGTAGATCACACTGAAACATGTAATGCATAAAAAATATTTACAAAACTGGTCTTTAAATTATGATATGGTCATGCTGCAAAATATTGGAAGACTACCCTCATGTGTCTCAGAAACAGAAATTATGATTATTTGCTATTTAAATGTGTAATCTTTGAAGTACCTTCTAGCCCTTTAAAATTAAAAGTGCACTAAAGGCTGCTGTTACCTCATACAAACAACTGAAGAAAAAATGTCCTTTGTAGCTGCCATAGTGCTTGCTATATTTTGTCATGTGTGTTCATAATACAGTGCTAGTTTCAATACAACAGAATTAGAATATCAATTGCCTGTTTTTATTAGAGCACATTAAACTGTTTAACCAAAGTGAAATTGATTGCATTGAATTGCAAATTTCAAGTGAGGAAAAGCAGTTGAAAATGAAATTAGGCTCACTAGAGAGAAGTTAATATGCTCTTTAGCTCTCCTGTGCAATCATACAAGCTTGAAATATGACTGCATATTCTGCTAAAATTCGGTTATATGTTTAGCTTTGCCTACTAGGCTTTACATCGCCTTTAGGTTGTTTGCTGAAACTTCTCTGGGTCTTAATGTCACCAGAATTGACCCATGCATGTCTACCAGGCACATATGGCAGAGTGCCTATCTTTTCATTATCTCTGGTTTTACTTTAGTTGCCTGGGAGCTAAATCACTTATAGTGAAGTGAAGGTGAACTCAAAAGCTCATCAACGAGCTTTACTATATTTATAGTATAAAAATAAACAAGTATAATGAGGCAGGGCATTTTGTTTTAATCTGATGTACTGCTCAGAGGTCTGCAAAACACAACACTCCCTGCCCTTGTAAGTCAGTGGTGCAGCTCAGCTGTACAGAGTGCTTTGCATTCTCAGTGCGCTGCAAGTACCCCAGCAAACAAGGAAACAGGCTCTGCTTCTAGGATGGAAAGAGAAATCCCACTGAAGTTACTGTTGGGTTTGATGGATGCTTTTCTCCCTGGTATGGAAAGGGGAATATTGGCTAGCATTGACCTGTATTAGGACGAAAATAGATAATCTCAAAACAGTAATTAACCAGAATGTCTTTTCTTTTGTGCTCATTTCTGGTGTCTGGCAAGTAGTTTTAGACTTACACTGGTGAATTTACTGAATGTCCGAAAAATGGGCATAGTAAATGTCAACATTTTTAGGGCGTGGAACTGAAAATCTTGCCCCTTTCAGACTATGACTACTGTGAGAAATTTTCCAAATCATAGAAATGAAGAAAAACCAGTAGAAACACCAAAGAACAGAAAAGATCCTTCCTATGTGATTGTTTTATTATGCTTTGGCTTTTTGTACTTCTCAACTTGGCATGAGGAGTCATCTGCAAAGGCCTCACTTCAATGGTGTAGATAACTGGTCAGTAGTTTGCATATTGTATATTGCTATAGGACATTGGAGAAGTTGTTTGTAGGCTTATAAATGTTCCTGTGTTTGTTAATTGAAGCCTATGGCTTACAGTTCCTCAAACTCTTAAAAAACCTTACCCTAAAAAACTTAACCCTATAACAGGATCTCATACATGTACAGGACACCAACTGGGAAAAATGCATGAACATGCAAATTTCCAGCTGTTTTTCACAGGAGAATGAAAGAGTATCAAGAAGATCTACAGGTATTTTTCAAAAGGGTAAAGTGGTCCTTTGTGCAACATTGGTTGAGAAATGCTGCTAATAAACTCCACAGTACCATTTCTTGGACTAACTGAAAAGGATCTTACAGTCTGGAGACTTACAGAATCACAGAGAGATTTGGGTTGGGAGGGACCTTAAAGATCATCTAGTCCCAAACCCCCTGCCATGGGCAGAGACACCTTTCACTAGACCAGATTGCTCAGAGCTCCATCCAATCTGGCCTTGAACATTTCCAGGGATGGTGCATTCACAACTTCTCTGGAAAACTTGCTCCAGTTTCTCACTCCCTTATCATTAATGCAATTGCACAATGAAAATATTATATGTACTTTTGGTTTTAGAGAATGATTAAGCGCACAACTCCTATTACGTTTTCTTGTTTTCTGCATCTCCTTGCATCACTACGATGGATAGCCTGAAGTACCTCCCTCTGCTTCTGCTGGCTGGAGTTGTTTCCCCCTTTTGATGTGGGAGGTTCTTGCTAACAGCTCAGTTCTGAGTATGAGGGAGCTGTTACAATCATGTTACAATCAAAATTACATGGCATGTGAAGACAAATTGAAGCTCTGCATATGACAAAGGTTCCTGGAAAACATCTCTAGCTGGACAAGGTTATTTAAAGTTCTACCAATACTTTCCAGACTGGTATCCATGGAGTACTGTGTGGCATTCTTATGGAACAAGCTGTCCTTGTTTCCAGCTGCTAGGTCATATTAAAGTCAGCTAAAAATACTAGTTTCCTGGTATTAGTTCTTTTCATGTAAGCAACTGATGTGAGGTAAAATATTGCCCTGATTTGGAAAGGATAGGGACCTATCAGAAGCCAATTCTTAGTTACTGGCATATGATTTGACCACTGAGAAAGCTGAAGGCAACTTTTGGCAATACCCGTATAAATCTTGAGTGTGACCCATTCATTTAAACCCCTTTTTCCTTTCTGCTTTAGAACAGGTAACAGGGCCTGTCTCGGTCTGGGCCCTGGCCATGTCTCCGGGCCTTCCCCCGCAGCCCCGGCGAGGGGGAGGAGAGGCTGCAGCCCCTGATGGCAGCCTGGGGCTCGGCAAGGCTGCCTCTGCACCGCGGGCCCCGCCTGCGGCCTCTGCACGGCCCGGCCGGGCTCCGCTTCTGCCGCCGGCAGGGCTGGGCCCACCTCATGGGACCGAGCGGTGGGCAGGAGCCATCCACGCCCCTGGCTGGTGGGATTCTGACTGCCCGAGCGACTCCATTTCCCCCTGTCAGCGAGGCCTGGAAGTCTGACACAGTGAGCTCGCCTAAGAGAGAAAGAGGACCTGGGCATGATTTAACTCTTTCTTGGCACAGATGGAACTTCCAAAGTCCTAACTCGTCTCTTAGTGAGAGAAACGGCCAAATTAGAGAGATGTAAGGGAACAATATGGAGATCTTGAAGTCAGTAAAGGAAGAGTGACCTCTTAGATGGAAGAGATGACAAGTTGCCTTAGTCCTAGGCTGAAAAATCTCCTACGAGTTGTGGTAATAGAATGTATAGAATGTAATATGAATATGCTAGGATAATCCTTTAAATTGTGGACAGTATGAATTGCGGAGATGATTTGTGGATTTTTGAGCAAAGGTGTCTGCGATTTACTGCGTGAATATTGAATTAGAAGTTGTGATCTAGTGATCCTATAAGATGTTTGAACAGAGAAAGATGAGAAGAAGCCCTCTGCGCTAGTAAAGAAGTGAGAAGACATCTCTGTTCCCTGGGACAAAGAATTCTTTCCCTTTGAAGCTGCTCATCTTTAAAAAGTGACACCCCAATATGTGAGTCCATGGCCCATATGTAGTCATGGGAAAAGGCTACATGATATGGGAAGTCTACAGCTGCAGAAGTTTCCTGGGCAGGCTGCTTTTGTGAGAGTTGGAAGCTACAAGCAGACTGTTTCTCTTGTGGAAAGTTACCAGAACAAAACAGGAGAGACTTCTCTCTCTCAAAGGGTGAATGAAAGGCTATTTTATAAGTGGTACTGACCTGGAGTTCTGAGTTTTGTCCCTACATTATTTGTGGGGAAGTTAACATTTTGTGGTGGGAAAAGGGGTTGTTTAGGAAGAGTCTTTTTTTTTTTTCTTTTAATTTTCTTCTTCTTAGTGTGTGCTAATAAAACTATCTTTTTAGTTTTAATTTGTGCCTGTTTTGCCTTTTCCCTCCTAATTCTGTCTCACAGCAGAAAAAATGCTCAAACTACTACGCTGAATTTGGCAAACAGAATTCAGCGAATGTGAAACCTTTACAATTTTGGTGTTTCTGCCCAGTTACGAATTTAAACCTAGAACAGGTTGTAATTGAGTCTTTATTATAACAAGCTGTTCACATCAAAATCACTACAAACAACCTGAGAATTACTGCGTCACTTTGCAGTTGTGTTCAAATGATATACACCAGTACAAAAGGTACTCCTTTAGGAAAACTTGTAGAGATTATAACTACCTTCTTGAAGTCAGCCTTTCTGAAAACTTCTGTCAGTCTAAGTTTGGACCTTACTGCTTATGTAAAAGGGACTGAATTTTCTTATCTACCCAAGGGCGCTGCTCTCTGTCGTGTCATAGAGGTGTCCCTCAATTGGCTGGTAAGTCTTGAACCCTAGTGCTCCTTTGCTGACCAAGAGTGCAAACCAGTTCAGGTCTTGCACCAGATCATCCCAACTAGAGACTCTGGTGCAACTCAAACACAACTGGCTTTCTGTCCATTTCAAAAAGAGAATGTTATTCAGAAATAAAGGGATGTATGCAAACAGGTTGCCTTCCATATGACCAGTTGGTCCCTAATTTGAGGGTCAGTCTCATTTCATCTCATTTCATCCCTTTGAATTTGGCAAAACCTGCCTAGAAGTTATGCCTAGATGTTATGCCTAGATGCCTACATGAATAGTTCCTCTTCATTCTGTGAACTCCTAATCTCTTATATTTTATGGTCTCTCCCTTCTAGTCTGCTTTTCCTTTATTCTTTTATTTGTTAACTCCATTGTAAAGCACTGTATTGCATCTATACTGCATTCTGTTCTTGTGATATAAAGCATTACAACCCCACAAAATTTGTTGGATACTGCAGTCTACTTACAGATTAAATTGACATTAACTTCTTAGGATATATTTTAATTAAATAGCAAAAACATGCCTAGAATGTTTCAGTGGTGCTTTTTTGTAAGCTGTGCCCTCACACTTACAAGGACATGACTCTGATAATAATTTTTACCAAAAAACACAAACCAAAACAACAAACCTGGAAAACAATTTTGTTGTGGTGACTGTTTTCACACATGGATTTTTGAGTGAATTCTATTCTGAAAATGCAAAGTTATTCATCAATCATATTTCTGCACTACTTACACAGGACATCCTCGGACTTGAAAAATATGATTTTATTATTAATACAAGATGGGAAGTGGGAGCCTGACCATATCCTAGCTTAAATTCAGTACAATTAGAATGAAGATATTTCATATTACCCAAAACTTCCTTTTGGTGGTGTATCAAAACTTAGTCTTAAATACAATTTATTGAATTAATATTATGCAGTAAAATAATTAGGGGATAAGTAGTTCAGAATTTCAGATCAAGACTATGTAAGCAGAGGAGCAGTGGTCTCGTTTAAGCAGTTGTGTGTACAATTGCCTGAAGAAGTAATCATCACATTTAGGATTATAGTTATACTTCCTGCTAGCTTGACAGAATTCTTCATTTTCAGTTTGATAATAACTTTTTCCTCAGAAGAGTCTGATGGTTAAAATTATTGTGGCTGTGACAGAGGATACTACTTCTCAGTAGTAGCATTTGACATCAGGTTTGACTGAGTTTGCAAACTAATTTTTTGAAATGGCATGAACAGAATGTGTTAATAGTTTCCTAAAATCCCATTATAGGATAAAAATGAACTGTATAAGGAAAATATAATACACAGGCAAAATTAATAAATTCAGAATATCTAATGCAGCCTGATTTTAAGATTCTCTAGGGAATAAGTAGCAAAATGTTTGACATTTTGTACTGAGTGTAATATTATTGGAGTATCAAGAGGCCCTATAGCCTGTATTTCTCTAATGATGACTACTACTAGTGTAAAGCTTGTGTCCCTTATAATTATCCTGATGTTTATTATGTAAGTATATATTTTGCTCTGACAAGAATACTAAAAGTCTGCAGGTATTGTGAAAGATTTGCATTGTACATAGTGGTATCAATGAAATGAACATCTCTTCATAACAGAAAGTATAACATGTTAAATTTCACCACAGTGAAAGATTTTTCTTTCCATTTTTTGAAATGTGTGGGTTGTGGGCAGCACAGACAAAAAAGGCTTCTGTACAAATTTTTGCTTGTGTCCTTGTGAAACCATAGAGCAAAAAAGTTACTTTGATCAATTTCATATGTCATAGAGTCCAATAAAAGCTGTCATTAATGACTGGCTAAGTGTGTGCATCTGTTTGTCTTCCTTATGACCTTTGTGTGCTTACACAGACAATGAATATACTGGATACCAGCATATCTGATTGGGATTAAGAGTAACACAATTTAGATTTTACTTGCTTTATCACTTTACACAAATAATTTCATTACCTCAAGCCTGTCAGTGCTAACCACCTCTATTCCTTGTGGAAAGAAGACTTCTGACCATATACTTAATAGACTGTTGAAAGTTCTGTGAGTAAAATTTTATCACCTTTGTCAATTCTGATGTCTTCTTGTCTGTCCTCCAAATGATCTGTGCACTTTATGAGGGAAAAGTTTGCAGTATTATTTCTGCACTAGTTGTTGATTTAATATTGGTATTGATATTATTCAAAGAGAAAAATCATTTGGGCTGAAAATATGAACCTTATTTGACTTTTCTGAACTGTCATAGGTATGATAGAAATAATTTTAAACAATGTATGGTATAACAATAGAATCAATAATTTTGAGGTGTGTTAATTTCTATTTTTGGTTTCATCTGAGAGATAAGAAAAATGGGGTTATAAAGATGTTCAAAAATCAATTCCTGTTGTGGAAAATTTTGTTAATTTAGAATATAACCAGAAGTTTGTAGGGAATAAAAAGTTCAAAAGTATCCCAAGTAAGAAATGTTAGGCAGACACAAGGCATTTTTAATTGAATATGTATTCATTTGTTGACTGGTTATTATTAGCTGATAGAGGAAAATGTGGATGGGGAATGCAGACTCAGCTCACATGAGACTATAGCAGCTCAGGCAGCTAGAGAAAATTGTCTAAGGAATCAGACAAAAGTATGTCATCTCAGTTTAATAGCAAAAATAATATGACAATTCTTTCTCCCCATGTGTTCC
>VWYO01020519.1:262499-304412 GCA_013400275.1 Rhadina sibilatrix | reverse complement strand
AGAGCTTTTCCTAATGAAATTGTGACACTTTATAGTGGAAAACCAAAACACTTCAGTGAAATAATTTTTTTTCATTTGGCCAAAAATTTGAATGCAGATTCAAGACTTGTCATTCTAGCATACATGCATACACTCAGTCTTTTGTGGGTAACTGCCTTTACCTGGCAAAAAAAAATCCTGAAAGATTGGAATTAAGGGTCCTAGTCAACATGCTGTACTTAATCCTCTCATTTGGCTTTACCCTCATTAGTGACGGACCCAGATTATACATACCACACTCCAGTGGCTTTCTGACACCCTAAAAAGATTGCATACTTGAGTGGTATTTATACAGTTCTCTCCAATAAGTAACTCAGATCTTTAAGGCTTTGTGTGTATCTCAGGCTACATTCCTAATCACTCCAATATCACCTTATTTCAAAACTGTTGGAGAAGCCTCTAGCACACTCTTCTCCTCAGCTGATTTAGAGCTTTCCCAAGCTCTAAATCATGCTGGATGAAGTTTGGGAGCTGGCATTGGCCTGGGATGTGCAAAATAGGCAACTGGGATGTGGATACCCTGCTTTCAAAGAGAAAAGAGTTGAATAGTATGTGTGGGGGCTGTTGTGTGTCTTAGTGCCAGGGAACTGCTTTGGGCATGTTTGGATCAGTAGTGTAAATGCAATCTCAGTGTCTTGAATGTGCTACATTTTGTATTGTGCTCATTCCAAAGTTTCATTAATAATTTTCTATTTCTATAAGCTGTACTTTAGAAAAGAACAACTGTAGTGTTGTTTTACAACATGCATGTGTAAATTCATCATTTCATATGCATCTTGCTGGTATTAATCTGAAGTCAGTCTTCATCCCATGAAATACAGCAGTTTTTGATTCTAAATCAAGGACTACACTGATAGTATTTTTGTCATAAGCTTAGGAAAGGCAGATTTTTCCATGCTGTAATAATTAATACTCTGGAATCTAACAAAAAACATTGCCTTTAGTGGGTGTCTGTTTCACTTGTAAGGCAACAATAATGAGGATCCATTTCTGTTCTCTGTGCCCATATGGATACCCGGCTTCAGGGAAAATTAGGACATGGTGAGACAGAGAGGTCAGCCTGCCACTTATGGTTCCTCCTGTTTTGTATTCTAAGGAGAAATGATTTGTTCACACCAGAGAGCTGGGAAGTTACAACTTTTCCCTAAATCAGAATGTTTTTTCTGCAAATATTTATGTTAAATAAATGTTCAGTCAGGTGTACTGGTGGACCAGGGTGGACCAATAGCCAAGGCCCTAAGAAAGTCACATGCTCCAGGGCTTCCCAACCTTCTGCTGTGGAGCTGAGAGACTTGGCAGGTTCTGTCTCCATAGGCTGGGGCCTGAAAGCTGTGGAAATGAGGGATTTGTGGCCAGTTGTGGAGGAATGGCTGGGTGTAGCTGCAGGGCTGTGAGGGGCAGCCGGGGCTGTGCGAGTGCAGGGCTCGGCCACCCTGGCAGCTGCTGGGGAAAGCAAGGTGGGAGATTAGCAAGCGTGAAAATACCAGGAATGTTGATCTCACTGAGCAGCTGCTGTGGGCAGTGAGGTTATTTCCTGGAGGAAGTTTCATGTGCTGGGATTGTCAGAATAAAATATTCTCGCAGTTTCCAGTTCATGGGAAATTTTTAAAAAAAAGGATTTTTTGTTTGATTCGGAATAAAACCAAGTAACCCTCTCTGCTTCCCACTAAAACTTTTTCACATATCAGAAATGCTTCTCTTCAGCCAGCTTCACTCAACAAACAGACCACTGGGAGAATGTGCTTTATTCATACTTTTACTAAGATCTGATTTTGCAGACAAATGCAAGATTGAAAAAGTGAATTTGTTCATAGATAACTAACCCATTGTAATACTAACCTTCTAAATAAGCTGGTAGTTTCTACATTTGATCAGTTCTTTCATCTTTACATATGGTTATAAAAATCAACTCTGAAGATAATGCAGAAGTGCTGATCAGAATTCATCCCAATGCTTTTCAGAAAGCCAAGTTAACATTTGGATTAGAGAGCCCAATACTTTTCCTTGAATGTTTGGAATAATAAAACACAACTTAAGCTGTAGGTTTTAAATGTCAATACTCAGAATAATATCTAAATCACACAAAAACCCAAGCAAATGCGACATCTAGATAACGGAGGCTTGCTTTCATCTTGTGACAGAAAGCATAATAATGTGTTTTTTTGGAAGAAACTGTAGGTGTGGAACAAGCTTCCTCAATCTATATGGCATCTAAGTAGGATCCTCTTCAGGGTTCCTGAAATGCTTTTCTGACAACAATGTTTGCAGAGCTCACCCTGTTCCAGGTATTAATTTTTACAGTTTACTACTCAGAAATAATTTTTAAACTTGTGTTCATTTTCTTGGCCTTCACTATCCCTGGTTCAATGCCTGATGTGCTGGCCAGGAAAACAGCCATTCCCAGTAGTGGGGACTTATTTGGTATTTATCAGTTTGCCATAGATACTTTTAAATGGTAAGGTGTGTCACCATCTGCTGAATTTGTGGTCTAGTTTACAGAGAGTATGAGTCCTTATAGTCCCTTGTAGGGAATTTTTCATCTGTTTCCTGAGGTCCTGTATCACGGCCAGGACAGTACTGTTAAAATTGCAAGACAAACGGCTCTTGGCAAGTGGCATTTACTGGTTATAGTGGACTGCACAACTTTACAGTAGTGTGGAGAAACCAGACAGCACAGCCCTGTCTCTGTCAGAAGCTGGTGGTAAATAAAGCTCACCTGCTGAAGTGAGATGGGTGGTTTCATCAGCAGAGTTTTTAATTCATTCTGAATAAATGTTAGGAGATCCCAGCTCACTTAGGAAAGGCAAACTCAGTGCTGCAGTTCACTCTGCCTGTACTCCTGGGGACGTGGTTGCAGGCAGGGGAGCTCTGGTTGATGTTGGCACCCCTGAGAGAACTTAGTTGTGGTTTTCCTAGATCCCAGAGGAGTTACTGAACAGTGTCTCTTTGTGCAAGTGCCACTGGTTTCAGACAGAGTATGGTGTTACTAATTTAGCAGGGGAAACTAGTGAAATCTGGCTTGAAGTGGTCACTGTAGCCAGCCATTGGTCCACTGTCTGTTCTACTTGGAGGTAGTCTCTATCTGTTAGGGAAAAGAGCATAAAAACTTAATCCCTTTCTTCCACAAGTGAAGAGACAAAAGATTTTTCAGTGTGTGCATCACTTGGTACCAGGAGGCAGTCAATAAGCACCATCCAGAAGGATAAAATAAAAGATTCTTACACATCTTCAGAGAGTTATGTCTCAAAAAACAACAGTAACAACACAAAACTGAGACATTTGTGGACTCGTCTTCCTGATATATTTCAGAAGACTTTCTGGATTATATTTTTGATGTGATATAAGATTGTTTTTATCAGAGAATTTAAGAATATATCTTTAAATATACTAATGGGTTTGAGACTGTAGCATTGTCAGAAAATTGATACCTTCACAGTCCTTGCACAGCTATCTACTACTATGTGATATATGAGTGCTTCTATACAAATGAGCAACAATAACTGGTTTTTTTCTGAAAACAATGAAAGACACTTTGTTACATAATGAACAACAGCAAAAATGTTAATTCTTCATAGAAGCTTCTAGAAGATTCTTATTTTACACAAAATATTGACATTGACAGCTCAGAAAATTATTTTCTTCCAGTTTCAGGTGCTTTCCTCATTCATTTCCTCTCAATAGGGGGATACCACTCTTTCCTAATTTGGTTTTCAAGGTCACTATTGAAATAGTTGGGTTTTTTTGCAGGGAACTAGTAGATATTCCATTTTTTCCTAAAACTCCTTGATGTATTTTAAGAAATATTAGTGAAAACTCTGTCTCTCTCCTGGCAAAATCCTATAAAACTTGACCTTTCTTAAGGCTTTGAAACTCAAATCAAAGTTGTGTTCAGACATGAGGGATCATTCTTAGTCTATTGAACCTCAGCCCTCACAGGACAGAGGCTTCATGACTGATTCAGCTCTCACTGATGCCAGCAGAGAAAAGTCCATTCAAATTCTTACATAGCAACTTCATGACATCAGGAGATGACAGGTGCTATAACTCATGTGCAGATTTAACACAACAGCTGCTTCAAAAATTAATATGTACTAATATCTAATAAACTGCCTTTTTAAATTGTTCTCAGGTTGTAATGTTAGAAGTGCAGGCACTTTTTGCTTAGGAGATTTTTTTTGTTAAAAATATTTGCCAGATTTCTTTAAAAAGCAATATTGAATTATCTCAGCAAAATGGTTCTAAAATATGTTCATCTTTGAGAGACTTGCTTCTTGACACAAGTCTATAAAGAAGATGATCTTGAAAGGCCAACCTCTTGATTAAAAAAAAAATAGAAAAAAGAAAAAACCCACAAAATATTTCATTGCAACATGAAACTAGAAAAAATATATAGTGTTATTTAATAATGAAAAGCATCCATTAAGGAAGGATCAAAACATTGCATTTGTGTGCCTTTTAAATCCCTTCCTAGACCTCCAAATACAGTCAGAGTCTTCATTTAGTTTGTGAGAGCTCATTGAGAAATCACAAGAAAAAGATAAAGAGGAAAGATTATTATGGAAAAAAAAAAAACTGAATTGCATCTGCATAGTGTATCCAGAGTTGTTTTGGTGGAGAACACTTAAAGAGCATACTGTCCAAGTACTTCCAGCTCAGGTTTCTGTGTTTGTTATGCTAGCAAAATTCTGTAGTCATGGAAAGACATAAAACCCTCGGGATAACTCCATGTACACATTACTCAGAAATTCTGATGTAATTCTTAGCAAAATTTATTATGGGGATTATAGCTCTGGAGTGTTTGTAATTGCAGTCCTAAGAGTGGCTCCAAAGCTAGTTATAACTTCTGCATTGTAAGGGCAGATCCTTCAATGCTTGTTGAGGAAAATTGCTCATTGGTTTCAATGGGAATTTAGCCTCATCAATAAACACTACAAAGTCAGGCCCTAGAGAGTCCCACTTCATAAATCAATTATAATTCATTCATCAAAAAAAGAAAAAAAAGCTAATTCTGATTCAGTTTAGAATACCCAATCTCATTTCAAATCATTAGTTACCTAATCATGAAGGAAATTAAAATATTGTCAGAATTAATCGTATGTGACTCAGCAGTCCTAAAGACCTTCAGCTAACAGATCGAGTTAAAACTTTCCACTAATGCAATATGCTAAACAAATAAAACTGGGGATTTTGTTAGATCAGAGCATTGTTTGTGCATAAGCTGTTGTGAGGTAAGTCTAGTGTAAGATTATTGATAATGCCTGATGAAGAGAAAGTATTTCTGATAAAGAATGTGGTTGTCTGAGGAAAGCAAATGCAACTTTAGATGAAAATCCTGCTTTTCCACTTGGAAGCTGTATTGACAGCAGAAATAATGACAGCAGTTTCTGTCATACCAGTGCCATTATAAAAGTGATGGAAAAGATGTGTTTGCTTTGTAAATGAGCTTTGTTTATTATTTTAAAAAATTATTAGATTATGCTTAACACAGGAGCTTTAATAATTCCAGAGGGGGAACTGGTCTTACTGCTTTGGGACTGGTCATAGTACTTAACAGCAGTGGTTGGCACAGCTGTGCTCAGATAGGAACCTGTTGGTCTGCTTGACCTTAAATGGCTTTGGCCCCTTTCCAGAGAAAATAGACAGAAGCACTATTTTGTGGTCCTATCTGTAAACATGGCAAGAAGTCAAACACGTGGGAGCTTATGTCAGCTTTTCTTTTTTTCCTTTGCAATATAATTCTCCATGAGCTTTCAGAAGTCAGAATCAACCTGTATACAGAACACATCACAGCTGCATAAATAAAATACCTTCCTCTAGCAATTATATAGCATCAGGACAAAATGTAGTGCTGCTGAATTCCAGTAATACTGCTGCTGAATCCCTGTTTGCAGCATAACTGTAAACAAGAAAATAAAATACCTTATGGGCAATGTGGATGAAGAAGGTTTGGAATGGTTATTTTTGCTTTTCCTGTCTATTCATATTTCAAGTATGCAGCCATTCTAATGCACTTATGAATCTTGTGTCTAATCTATTGCATTCCGTTAGAATTAATTCAGGAGGTAATGCTTAATTGTATTTTGATGTTCATATCTCACTGAAGAGAGTAGTATTTGTTCTTCCTTTCATACCAATGCTGAATTGGATAGTTCTCTGTAAAAGAGAAGCAAGATTGTGACATCATGCCTAAACTCCAAATTGACTGCACAGTAGTTTGGATATTCAAACATAATGAGAAAGAAATGTGCTTCAAATTTGCAATTACTAAAACTGCTGCACTCATGGGTTGCTCTGTTCTCTTTTGCTGCTCATGACGGCACTATGGTTACAGTTCTATTGACTACACATAATTAATTTTCTAGGACAAATAAGATAATAAAGCCTTCCTATGAGTGTGTGCTTTCTTAATTAATTAAGAAATTAATTGATTTGACTAGTTGGCTTTAGTTTCTTTAGTATCAGTAAAAACCAGAAACCTCAAAACATGTCCATGCAATAAAGATTCTGTGTGTTTCTGTCTGTCCATTATTAAATAGGTTTTATGGGTAATATCAGAAGCCTCAGATATTTTTCTTTTTCCACACCTGGGAAATATCAGTCAATTAAAATGTCTTTCTGACAGCTGTGGTAGCTTTTTTGGCCTAATTTGATCCTTGTCCAGAACTATGGCCTTCATTCTTCAGCTGGTGAGGTCTCATTGCTTTTTGGGCTTGAGTGGTCCCTTTATTCCTGCAGAAGTACTGGTTGTAATCTGAAAGCTACTGAAGTCAGAGCAAAGATTCCTGCTAACATCAGTGGACTTTGAATCAGTTTTGAGCAGTTCTAGCATAAAGCCAAATAATAACTTTCATATATTAGAAAACTGCTTACAAAGCATAAAAATTCATTTGACAATCATTAAAACACCCATGTTTTTGGTCAACTTTTATTGCTCATGACTTCAGATTGCCAGCTAGATGTTTAGTTTAAAAGGACACTGAAGGTTTTCCTGAATTAATTACGGGCTCTTAAAGTCGCTGAAACAGGTAATTTGTCCATGATTACTTTAATGCAAACTAGTGATTTTACCCACAAAAACTGTGTGTTTGGAAAAAAAAAAAAAAAAAAAAAAAAAAAAAAAAAAAAAATTGATTCTCTGCCACAACTTATTTTCAGAAAGATTTATCACGAAACTTGAATTCCTCTGATAAGTTGTGTTACACTCCAGTGAATGCTGTGGGCCACCTTGTGTGAGCAAATATTATTTCTGTGAGTAATGGCTGTAAAGACCAAGCCATCTGTCAACAACTGACTTCTTTGTACTTCTTACTGCTTCAGTTGCCTTACTCTGGTAGCTAAATGAGATGTTATAATTAGGAACCCACCAACACTGTATTCATTTTAGAGGTCAAGTTCTGAACACCCTTTTCTGACAAATCTCCCAGTACTGTCTCTGGGAATGTTATTTATGTCAGGATTGAGTTCCTTATTTGACTGTTAATTTCATGGCTGTGCCGCACAGCTTGATAATAGGGAAGCTCATAAAATAAAGATGCACTAGTTCTGTGACTAAACTCTGTAATGCATGTGAAAATTGGTTTTTTTCTTTTTATAATTACAGCTGGTATTTTAGCATTCTCTGCCAGCCCCCACTTTCCTCCATCCACACCCCCTTTATTTCTTCCTGATACTGGCACAAACATTAATTTGATCACTTTCCAACATATTTGTAGAAAAGTTCTCTATAATTTATAGCTGACCCTGAAAGGATTGCTGAAAATAGAAAAGTGATGTATATCTGTATAGCTGTGTTGACTTTCATTCTGGTTTATGTTTGCAGAGGATACAGGTGTGGATCTGTGTTTTCTTTCTGTCTAAACAAACAGATAAGTAAAGTATCTTTTAAATACCTTAAGAAGAACTGCAATTACAGCTGGGTTTTGTGCCAGTTTTGTTTTGCAGATATAGGAATTACTAACTTCTCTAAAAAGTCCGCATTTTTTATCTTTGCCTCTGATACATAACAAACATATATACTTCCATTTCCTTCATCCACTTCAGCAACACATCTGTCAGTTCTTGTACTGCTATCTATGTCTGTCTTAGTACATAACTTGGTACAACCGGAGCAAAGCAGAAGATCAAAGCAGTTGGTGCTTATGTTTGTTACATATTTATTATGCACATGTGGATATTTTACTCCAGCCAAGGGTTACTCTGGTTCCTCAGCCAAAACTAGTGCCTCATGCAGCAGTATGCATGATCACCAAGACTGGCAGCAGGCAGAGAACAGCAAGGTCAAGAGGTGGCATTAAGCAGTGGGATTGGGAAGGAGAAGACTCCTAGAGGGAAATTGCTCCCTCATGTAGATTTTTTTTTTTTGCACTGAGTGGAGAGTGGCCCAGAGCTCCCTTCTGTTCCAAGAGCCCCTGGGGTAGCAGATGAGGCCTGAAAACAGTAGAGATGTCCCAAAAGGTTTTTGCTGTGACTCCACTCCTGACTGCCTGTCCACAGTGAGGAACAGCAGAGGTCATGTTCTACAGACACTCTGCATCAGCCTGGGCTGGCTCTCCCTGGTCCCCAGGCAATCTGGTATCTGATATACCTCCCAGTGCACAAGCTTTATTCCATTCCATACCTCTAGGTGCTGAATGGCACAAGTCTCTGTCCGGGATTCAGGCAGAGCTGTGATGAGGCATGCTGCATGCACAGCTGGGCAGTCACTGCCACACAGCTTGACACTTGTACAGGCTGGGACCAGGAGGGGAGCTTCTGATGTAGGTAGCTGTCACATCGAGGAGTTCACCCACAACTCATAACCATAGACATTTACTGAAGTACAACGGCCTTGGTACCATACATCATCTCCTCTCAGTCATGATCCAAGTGTCAGAAATATCATGTTACTCCCATTCCACTATAATGACCTGCACAGAAACAGTATACTGGCCTCAACTGGACTCTGGAACACTGACACAGATTTGCTTTGCTAAAGCACTAGAAGTAAGCCAGAGAGACACTTCTGTTTCTGCTTTTGAAGTGTTCTTCTGTGGATGCATGGACAGGATCCCAGAGTGGCTAAAGAGTGTGCTTGGAGATATTGTCGGGTATCCCAGAGCACAAACAGCCAAATGGGCAACATAATCAATGACAGTTCTCACTAGGAGAACAATTCAAGCTCTCCAAACCAAGGATACTCCTGCTGTGCTGCCCCCAAAGGGCGGTTGTTGCTCTTGCTCTTCAAGGATGATTTTCATCATTTCAAATTTAAGACTGTTTGGCTCATCAGTCCTCTTCACTCATCAGTCATGATGCAGCCCTCTGAGACTGCCAGAGCGTTCCTGAGGAAACCTTCAGCCCTTTCATGGCACAGTATAATTTGCACCTCACCATTGTGAAAGAGATAAAAGTCAATAGTAAAAGATCAGAAAGGGTGAATGGACAACTACTGACATAGGGAAGTGAAATAAGGCTTCCAAACTAGGACTAGAAAAGATGAAGAGACATAAATATGGCAGCAGATACACAGCATTTTTTTTTTTTTTAATAGGTCCCAAAAGACCTCAGATTGTGACAGAAACACTTGGGGGTTTAAGAATTTTTTAATGTTCATGCATGTGGGCTAGAACTTTATGACAATATAGCCTGCTTTGGGCTGGCCCTTTAGTCCTTCTTCAGGGTAAGCATGCTTTTCATTTACGCTTTGGAACACAACTTCTGGAATAGTTTTCTCCCAAAGGTGGAACCCAAGTAATTCCACCAGCAAAACTGGCATGCACTAAATGGAAACATTTGTTTCAGATGACTGCTCTAAACCAAAATGCTAATACAGATAGGGCCAGGAAGTGCCTTTGAAAATTGCTTTTTCATGCTGTTGCAGTGGATCTCTGGGGTTTTTTCCCCCCCTTTTTAAAATACTTTTTTTCAATTCTCCTACAGAATCTTCAATGTATTATCCTATTCCCATCTATTTTTCTAGTCTCCCAATATCCCTTTCTGGTCTTCTTAACACACTAATTCTCCCTCTCCTTCTCCCTTCTGTTTTTTCTTTTTTTATCTTTGTCTTCCAAAGCAACAAAATCTTCCCATTCTGGAAGATTTTATTATTTTTCATTCCTTCCTCCATGCCTGTCTCTTCTTCCTCATGATGGTGTTCAGCCATATTCACCAGGTATTCTTTTCTGAACCTTCTTCTTCCCTTCATCCATCCTGTCCTTGGGTCTCTCCTGAATTCCATCCTGATTTCCAGCTGCATCTCTAGCGCTCAGGCGCTTTTTTTCCCTGTGGGTCCTCTCATGCGACACTTGATACATAAATAGCTTCTTACAAGTACCCACTTGATGGTAAAGTACATCCTGCAGCTTCTGCATTCAACCATTTGCAATTATCTGGTCTCATCTGCTGTTACCTTAACTGACATTATCTTTTCTTCCCTGTCTCTTTCTTTAAAAGAAAAGAACATAAGTCAGAAATAAGTCTTTACTGCCCGCTGTTTAAGGGGTTCCTATGTTCAATGTCTGCTTGCTGTCATAAAAATTTTGTGTAGAATAGCCTGGCTCTCATTTAGACCCATTAATTAACTTCTTTCTTACTGGATTCAGACAGTGTGATGTTTTTATCTTTTTTTTTTAATATATTACCTGTAAGGTCTTGTTTGTGCTTGCAACACAACTCTCAGAGTGCTCTGCAGACTGGATCCAGAGCATGTTCCCTGCAATCTGCAGCTGAACAAGACATGAGCAGAGTTCTTTCACCATGGACAAGTCCAGTGTAGACTCTCCTGATGACACTGTTGTGTGTGATATCTTTATTGGATTTTGTATTGCTGTTCTTACTTCTCATAAATAAATAATAGAAGTAACAAATACACTAAAGAAAGTAACAATCTTGCACACAGTTCTGTTCTTGTGGTCAACAGTGGATTTTTTCAATTTGAATTCAGTAACAAAAAAACTTGAAAAATATGTTTGTTTCTTAGGATGTCATGATATCTGTCAGATTTGCATTGAGAAAGCCTTGCGGGTTTTTTTCCCAGATACTGCTTGTTTGCTACATAAATACATGTGCTAATATTAGCAAGTTTTGTTACTTTAAAAAATATGCCAGAATTACTAAGAAAATGCTCTTCAGTTCTTTCAAACCACCCTTGACGTATTTAGGTTTGATAAATTGTGTTAGTGGTTTAAAATTCATGTTTTGTGGTATGGGAATACAACTAATTTTCTTCAGGAAAATGAGAAAATTAAGTCTTCTCTTCTGAGACTTCCTCAGTTATAACATGGGTGTGATGATATTCACCCTTTAATAATGCATATAATTTATTTCAGCATAACTGTGATGGCTGAGAGATCCAAACTGACAATTCACAACTCATCAACTTAATTAGCACTTCTAGTCATCTTTGTGACAATGAATAGTTCAGATGAGTCTTAGAACAATAAGGTAATTCTAATTCAAAGTGCATGACCCAAAAGAAACCAGAGGAATGCTGAATTTTTTCAGTAAAGCTTGAAAAATTATGTTGTAAAACTTTAGCTTTAAAGGAAGCAGGAGTCATAGAACCACAGAATGGGAGCTAAGTTGAGGTTGGACACATAAGAAGGTTTCCAGACCAACATATTTAAACTTGAAGTCGTATCAGCTAAGAGATCAAAACAGGTTTCTTATGGCTTTCTTCACTTGAGCCTTGAAAATCTGCGAGGATGAAGACTGTAAAACCTCTCTAGAAAACCTGCTCCAGTGAATGACTGTCCTTATAGTGAATTTTTGTTTTTTTATATCCTGTCAGAAATTTTTTGTTTCAATTTATGTTTGTTGTCTCTTGTCCTCCTACAGTCTTGGTGGCTCTCTGCTGAACTCACTTCATTTTATTAACACTGCATTTTTTGTGGAGAACCTGAAACTGTATGCAATGTTCCAGATGTGATCTAACAAGTGCCAAGTAGAGACTGATAATCACATCGCTGAATCTTCTGCCTTTGCTTAGTACAGTCCAGGATACTGTTGTCCATCTTGGCTGCTAGAGCACACTGCTGGCTCATGCTGGCTCATCTTGTTCTCTGTTGAGACTTCCAGGTGCAGAACTTTGCATAAGATTATCATAAAATTGCATAATGTGTCAGCCTGTTCATCCATCATCCTCTTCCTCCAGCCTGTCTGTGTCCTCCTGCATAACAGACCTGCCCTGAAGTCTGTTCTTCCCAATTTGGTATCATCTGCAAGTTTGATGGAGCTCTACTCAACCTCCACCAGGTTGAGTAAGGTATTGGACAGAACAGGTTCTGGTTCAGTGCCATGCAACAGTGCACTTGTTGCAGCCTTCTAGTAGTGTGTGAGCCATCAGCTGCCAGCCTCCAAGCCTGACTGTCTGACCAGGGTTTTGCCCATCCAACTGTTCCTCTCATCCAGGCTAAAAAGTTCTAGTTTGGTTACTAGGGACAGCATGGAAAAGGTTGATTATGAAAAATTGCACTTAAAAATAATGTTTTAGGATGAGCAGTCAGTCTTCCTAGGGCTAGGTTCAGTCAGCACACTGAATGTGAGAATGTGCAGGCAGGAATTGCTCCCAGTGGGCATATAGAGCTTTCTTTAGGTATAGACTCCAGTTCACTCTCTTTTTCTCCTCTATCATTCAAGAATTGATTGTGGCTAATATCCTTTAAAATGTTAGAATTGCTCAAAATTTCTGTATCATTACTGCATTGAAAAGGGTCCAGGCTTTTTGCTGGCCTCTCCTTTTAAATGCTTGTGGTTGTGGTATTGCAATATTTGTGTCATATCACCCATTTGGGGTTGCTGATAACAGTGAAGGTGCACTCCAGGTCTGATGCTGAGGCTGGATTCCCATGCAGAGAAGAACATAAGAGTCAAAGGGGAACCTCCATGCCTACAACTCAGGGGGCAATCAAAACAAGTCATAGTTTTTATTCTGTGCATATTTTTCTGTTTTACTCTTTTGGGCAGTCCACATAAATTAGGACTGTATAGAAGGTGGAAATATAGGAGCTATGTAGGATTCTAGAATAGCCAAGTAGGTGACCTCACTGTGCAAAGTGGCATATTCTTGTAGGAAGAATACAGAATATGCCAGTCCAAAACTGTCTAACTGGCTAAGAAAGTGGATGTTTAGATTTCCCTATGAAAAAAAGGGGGGATTGAATGTGGTTTTTTCCTGTTTCTCTTTCCCATAAAACTGCATATTTATTCCTGCACTGCCTACTGAAAATTGCTTTGGGCCTGAACTGCAATGTCATCTTCACTGTAACAGTCTCAAAGATAGCATTAGCTGATGTGGGTTAAAATCATGCCAGAACACATTCAAACAGATAAGAGGAAGGGTGGTTGCAAAGTTGTTGCTTGCATCACACCCTGATATAATTTTAATTGAAAGTATAGATATAGTTGCAGTGGATTCTGACAGAGGAATTGATAATTCTTGAGGCTTAGCCCTGAGACAGTTTTAGGTATGTGGAAACTTCTCAAGCACATATAAATATGAAGTTTAGGTACTTCTTGGGAAGGCAATTTTTATGTGCCCCCCCAAAAAAGTGTTTAAATTTCAACTGGATCCTTATTTGGTTATCTGAATCCTTTTCTGACACTTCCCTTGCTGTCTAGTTCTTTTTCCCCAATATGAGTAGCAGTAGAGGCAGGGTAAGGGTACTTGTTAGCAACATCAGATTTAAAATCAGAAGTTTTCCAGCTCATCTGGATGACCTTGCTCAAAGTTTATTTTTCCCACTGCTTCAGTCTTTTGTGGTAGTAGATATTTATGAACCTGAGCATGGAAAAGCATTTACAGGTCTCAGCAAATAACATATATTTCCAAATTGTCAGTTGTCGTTGATGAAACAGAAGATGACAAGACTTTGTATACAACAACCCTTACTGGGTAAAGGAAAATTAGATAAAGAAAACATTTAAACCAACTGCCACAGAATGAAAGCCTCAGCCAAATAGGACTCTAGGAACCACAAAATCTGACAAATGTTCACTTATCAAGCATTGTATTAGTCTGCCCAGAGTGGAATCTCCACCCCTGGAAGTGTTCATTTGGCATGTTGATGTGGCACATGGTGATATGCTTTAATGGTGAACACAGCAGTGGTGTGTTAATGGTTGGACTCAGTCTTCTCAGATGTCTTTTCCAATCTTAATGATTCCATTATTCTATCTTTGTAAATGTGTTGTGTTTGTTTACTATATGTATTTTTTACAACTGTGTGTCTTTCCATCAGAGTTATAGGTTAAAGATATCTCAAAGAATATGCATGGTGGTTAAAATGCATTTATGTGAAGATTGATGAAAGTTTCGAAGTGCTAAATCATAAGACGAAACAAAAATTGTGGTTTTTTTTCTGTGCTTCCAAAGCCAAACATTTTATCATCACAAAATTCCGTAAAACATTGCCACTAAAAATAGTGCTCACCCAAGATCAGGACCACAGGACAATAGATTGTCTTTCTATATTGCATCCTTCCTAATTTTTGTTAGATTAAATACTTGCTAATAATTGTTACAGCTTGTTTTTGTGGACACAACTGACAATTTAATGTTTCTGAAATTACTGATTTTTAGAAGTTTTAATATTGTTCAAAGTGTTGCAGTTACTGTGCAGCATCATTGGCCTCTTTCTACCTGCCTGCCCCACAGCTTTTGAGAAATGACAAGTACATTATGCCTAGAAGCACCATATTTTTCTTTCTTTTAAAAAAAAAAAAACTCTGATTGACCCTTTCTATGACATTTTGGTGCTAGACATTCCTTAATGCCTGATCACTGAGAATTTTTTAACATTACAAAAAAAATCTTCCTGTATATGCTAGCCTGTGGCAAACATTCTATAATTCACCTGGTTTATTTTAGCTTATTGTGCATAACCTCTGGGCTTCTAAAGCATCCACACAACTGAAGAACTTGGTATCTGTCTGCCACATCTGGAGACAGAAAATTATTTCCCGTTTATTTTAGAACTGTGTAAGGCATCATGCTTTAATCCTCATCAGTCCATCTGAGTCCTTTGCTTGATCACTCACCTTCACAGCTGTAGGTATTTCACCATGAGAACAGGATTCAAATGCTTTCAACCCTTAGGAACTGGCACAAAATCACTGAGTATCGTACCATACTTGTGTCAGGCAACTTAAAAAAATGCAAATACTCTAAAGAAGCAGTCCTGTAAACGAGTAAAACTGTGTGTATGTACTAGTTTATCCTAAGTATAACAGAGTTAGTTAATTGCATTCTGCTAAGTGATTTTGAGAGATAGAAACTTGATATTCTGGTAAACGTAATGTTTATAAGCTAGTACTGCTGCTAAGGGAAACTCTTACAATCTGTTGTATTTCTCCAGCATTTATCAAAGGACAATGAAGATAAAAAAAGATTATGTCATCACTGTACATTCAGCCATCACAAAGATGCTCTGCTACAGTTGTGAGCACAATAGGGAACAAAAGGTAAATGTACACCACCACTGGTAGTGTAACTGCCTCCTCCTGCAAGGGACTTGCACCTCAGTGCCATCTCCTCCTTCCAACATGTGAGATGGAGCTGACCATGTCAATCAGGAAAACCAGAACCCTGTCAGTTGTCTGAGCTGCCTCTCCCAACAGACCCGTGCTTTTATAGACTCTCCACCATAGTGATTCATCTATTTCCTTTTACTATTTACCTTTCTCTTAGCAAACTTTTAGAGATGATACTTTAAACTTCTAGTTTTGTTTCTCTATGGAGTTGTCAACATTATCTCCATACACTATTGCAACGATATCGCCTTTCACTGTCAGACCCTTTGTATAACAGAGTGAATATTTCAGTAATTTTGTAAGATATTTTCTAATGAAGTAGCTGTTATTCTACTGCTTTTGCCTCATATCAGCTTTGGGATTTGCTTTCCATTAAGCATAGAGTCTCCTAAATTTTAAGGTAACTGGTGTCTCATCCCCTTATGTACTGAGAATTCACCACCTAAAGTCCCCACCTAAAGATATTTCATGTAATATTTGAACTGCTTTCCAAAGAACTGAAAATATTTCGTGTATGAAGCTGAATGTAAAACTACAATGAGAATGGAAGTTACAAACAGAACCACATTAAATGTCAGGGAATGCAGGAAAGGAATTAGCCTCTCTTGTTTGAATTAGAAATGTTGATGGGGGAGGATTGTTGTGGTGCCCATTAGCTTCACTCCCATTGTCCAGGTGTAATTCTGCATCGAGTTATAATACTGCAGTGGCCTCTCCTACCATGTCTTAGTGAAGAGACACGAATGGCCATTTGTTCTTTAGGAACATGGCTCAATTAGTGTTGCAAACAAAAGGCCAAAAGCAAATGATTTTCAGCTGTCAGCCACAAAGGTGACCATTGAAATGGATTATATGAGGTGTTTCTCTGACAGGCAGCTACAAGGTAAGAGCATGGTTAAACAGAGGACAGATGAAAAACCAGCATTTTTTAAATAAAACCAGTAGATACAGGATAACCCAGTGGATAGATTTGCATTCGTTGGCATTATAAGTAGGGCTGTGGCACCATTTTTTTCTTGTTAGGTTTTACCTGAAGTGTAAAATTACATGGTAAATGTGAAACCTGAAAAGGTGAGTTGTGTTCCCTTCCTGCCTGTCATTAAAATCCACTACCCCACAAGAGTTACTGTAAGACCTAAATGGCTAAAGTAGTCACCTTTTATGAAGAGGCAGAAGAGGTAACAAGTTTGGAGAGGAGAAAGCTGTGGGGATGTGCTCCAGGTTTACAAAATCATGAAGGTGGTTAATGAGAAAAATGCACGCCAAAGTTTTATTCACCAAGTCCCACAAGACTGGAAATAGGGAGCTGTAGTTTAAAACAGATAAAAGCAACTGGTGAACCAGTGAAAGTTCATTATTGCCACAGGTGTCTGTGAAAAGCAGAGTATTGACAGGTTTTCCAAAAGGGGTTGGACAAGTTAGAGAGCTGATAGACACCATTGGGAATTAGACAGGGATGAGGAGATCTGTTTGAAACTGCCTTACTCCAGTAACTATGGACTGGATGGAAGGGAGAAAGAAATAAGGTAGAGCTGACCTAAATGGATTATCATTGTGACCCCAGAGGCCATTTCTTGTGGTCTAATGTCTGCTTCCAGGTTTTTGCCTAGGTCATGAAGATTCTTCTTTCATGACATCTGTGAGTGATGAATTTCCCTAACCAGTCAGAAATACCTCTTACCTCTACAGCCTGTCACCAACTTATTTCTCAGATACTGTCATCATCTCTTCTGTCATGAGCAAATACCTCTCTCTTCCTATTGCTGCAGAATAGTGAAAGATTTTCTATGAAGACACCAGGGTACCTATTTGAGTGCTTTCTAAATGTGCAAGTGGACTGCTTTTTCTGATGTGCAACTAGATCTTCCCTCTGAAATGCTATGGAGTTTGTCTCTTCTCCTGTCATTCCTGGACAACAGAAATCTAACCTCTTTCTCATATTTCAAAATACTGCTGAATCTTTCCTACATTTAGGCATCTTTTTCTACATCTCTTGAAACAGTTTTCTCACACAGATTTTATGTTACTCTCCTCTGGACGTTCATTTGTCCCCAGCTTTATTAAAAAGCTGATTTCAAAAGTGTTCAAAAAGGGGCATTATACTCCATAGACAACCTCACATATGGGTAAGGAGAAAGTTTGAATTTTAGAAAGTGAGATAATATCAGGCTCTGGAGAGAGCCCCACAACATTGATATGCCTCACTTTGCTGACAGGAAACATTTTGTACCAAGTCCTTAAGTCTTATTTTTCAGCTGGGTCTGCATCCATCTTATAGTCCTGTCATCTAGACCATGTTTCCCAGCTTTTTTTTGTGAGAAAGATTTGGAGACTGTGTTAGGAAAATCATGTTCAAGTCACACTAACAGCAGTCTCAACAGTTAGATAACCTGGCATAAAATTAGTCTGGCTGGATACAATTTCTTCTTGATATACTCACAAAGATTGTTTCTTATCAGTGTATTATTTGCTGCATTGTCATAAATTGTCTTCTATCACAGTTCAGTATCATTTTGTATATTGAAGTTAGGCTGAGTTGTTTAATTTTTCCAATATCATCTCATTTCCCTTTTTTATGACTGGGTCATCCAACATCTTCAGGGGCATCAGCCATGCCCCTGTATCCCTCTGGAAGTTCAGCCTCCTCAGGCTCACAGTCTCCTTCACTTATGGGATTCTTCTAGCCCGCACTGTGCTGAGTCACTTGGCAGTCACATATCTCAGGCATGATCAGTTAGTCAGCCTCTCTTTCCACTTCTAAATAACCCTGGTGTATCTCAGTAGTGCACCAACCACTTGTTGTTAGGGAAAACCCCTAATTCCCTTTCCTGGACCACCTTGCATGGTTGGGAATAGCCCCTGGTGAACAACCACTTTGCTGTTCCCCTAAAAACCCATTTGTTCTATGATTTTTATTGACCTCAGCAGTGGTCAGTCTGTTGAGACGGTTGGCTGGAGATCTTCCTTTAACTTTCCTTTCTCCCTCTGTACTGACCCATTTCTCTTGTTGTATAGCTGAGTTTCCTTGCATGGATATATTTTCCTTTACATGTTTTCTTGCTTTCTTGAACACAAGGAGTTACTGATCTGTGACAAGGTCTCCTGGATATTGTCATAGTACACATAATAGTTAATGACAAGAGTAGGATTTAAGGACTTAAGGATTTAAGGAATCTGTCTACAAGATAAAAACAAAATATGATTGTGGTAACTTTCCTAATATTTTAGTTCTCATAGTTTTATACTAAAAGAAAAAACCAAAATACAAATAAAATGCAAATTCAAAACAGAGATATTGATTAATTGCTCCAGTGTGTGCTAAAAATATACTGCTAACCATAATACATTTCTCTTTCTTGAAAAAAATATATTTTGAGTACTCTCAGGATTCTTCTAGATTCTAATACCTAGTTGCTCTGAATAAAGCAGGCTATCCTTCTAACATACGACTTTAGGTCTATAAATCAGTTAAGTGAGCTATAATATGACATTTCAAAGCTTCTATGTAGTTTAAGAGAATCAGCTCCTAACAATATCTCACTGAAATACACAAATTCAGTAATATTCCTCAGAAGAAAAATGTTTTCTTACTGTTTGTCCTTCTTATGGCACTTATGTTTACTTTTGTTTCTTGTCTATACTTTTGCTTCCACAAATTATTGTGACAGCTATTAAAATAAACATTTCTTTTTAAAATCTATCCATCACTGTTTTCATTTTTTGTATGTTTTATGGCACTTTGCAGTTCAAGAAACACAATCTTTCCATCCTTTGCTAAATGTCAAAGATGGCACAAAATACTGTGCTTCACTGTTCACAACTAAAATAGTTTTCTACTTTTTTAAAAGGAGCAAAAATTCATCTCCCAGAAAGAGAGAAAATAACTGATGGTTCTGTATCTTTTCAAGTGTTGTGAAAATCAGAATACAATATTGGTAAGACTTGTTTCCAACACAGCTGTGTCTTCTCTAACGGTCATTTAGACATAGAACAAATTTCCAATTATTTACTATTGCAGGCTATTCTAAATTCATTTATTTTGAGTAAAAAGCACCGCAAACAGAACTGAAACAATGATGGTAGCACAAAAATTTATTTTCTGCGTGGAACAGTGTTTTCAGTCTTCAGTATCCCTCCTCTGCTTTTGAATGCTAATGTTAAAAAGTAAAACTGCTCATTTATTCATCAAGATTTTTTTTATTCCCTTAAGAGTTATTAAAAAAAAAAATTAAAACCTGTAATAGCACTGTTCTGGTTTGGTTTAAAAATACTATTCATGTGATCTAAGAAACAGTTGGATGAAATGTCTTTGTACACGTGTCTTAAACATTAAAAAATTCTTTTTTGGAATGAAAATATTAACAGAAATGTGTTCTCCTGAAAGACTTAATTGAGAGTTTTCAAGCATGCCCAAGGTTTCAATCACACTCATTCTTTAAATCTGTGAATGTATGTGGACAATGGCAGGTTTGGATTGACCAATTCAAATTTCTTGATTATCCTTTGTGAAAAATGATCTCTCTTTATGGAAATTGAGAAGAACATTATTTGTGTAATTAAAAAAATACTGAGCTGGAAAGATCCTTGAACACTTGAATTTATTACGGATCACAGAGATTTGCATTTCAAAAGCAAATATACTCCAGAAGTTTCCGCTTTGTTTATTTGGGTTTTATCTGAGAAATATATTCCTTTTTTCCTGATAATAGAGAAGCATAGACTAGTTTTTAAATTCCTATATATAGAGCAATTGCAAATAGCATGCAAATTGGCCACAGAATAAAAGTGTCATTGTTGACAAATTATTTGAATGCACTGTCATGGCAGTACTAAGAAGGCTTCTTTCAGTCTCCACAACAAATTAATGAGGAAAAATTGGAGTGCCTCTGACTCACTACTATCAGGAATTTTTCAAAATTAGTTAAGGCAGCTCCTTGCTGGTTTTAGGACAGTGCTTTAGTCAGGACTTCCATTTTCAATCAGATGTGTGTTTCTGAGTTCTACATGCTTGACTGATATTATTAGTCAGCGGCCTATGTTTGTAGTCCAAAGACTGAATCACTCCAGATCAGAAATAAATTTAAGTTTTATTTCTTTGCATGGAAAGACTCTGGGATTCTCACTTCTGCTTCCCTGGGAGTGCCTGCAAAAAAGCAAGCAGTTCTCATTCCCAGGCAGTGCTCCGTGGAAGGCATCAGGATTGGCTGCAGTGAGTCATTGGCCAGTGTCGCTAGCAGGAGCAGCAGTGAAAATTGCCAGCGCTGGTTGGGCCGGGGCTCCTGTTGTGCCATACCCAGTCTGTCAGCTCTGCTGCCTCACTGCAGGTGAAATCCTGGTCCAGTCTGATTCTTCTGTCATGCTGTCTTTCCAGCAGAGGTGTTGAAACAGAGGATTTCAGAACATTCCATGGCGTGTGCTGAAACAGCAGCCACATTTCTGAAGGATGGGGCTTTTAGTGAAAATAGAGATGGAAATGTAAAAAGAGTTTCTGCTGCTGCAAGCCAGACAGAGGTAATGGAAAATGAGTTGTGCCTGCGTCTCCTTGAAGAACCATTCTTTTCAACTCCTCTTCTGAGGCAGACTATCAGCAGTGATGGAACTGTTAGGAATTGAGAGCTACATCCCCAGGCCAGTTAAATAGGGCACTAGACACAAGATTCAAAAGTAGATCTTCCAGGCTCTTCGTAGTTCCTATTATATCTGGGGTCCAGTCTGTAGAATATTTCAGCTAGGCAGTGACAGTATCTTTCCTACATCCCCTGAAATACAGGCCAATCATTTTAAAATTCTTTTCTTTCGTTAGTGTACTAAAATCTGTGTTACCTGAAGACATATGTGATTTTATTCTAAATGTTGGCACACAAAAAAACAGCGTATGTAAGTCACAGTCCTTAGAAAATAAGACTTAAAAAATGTTTGAAGCTGACCTGAGAATAAAAAAGGAACATCAACAGACCTAACACATTGTAGTGGGATAATGAAAACTTATTTTCCTGGGTTTTGTGGGGTTTTTCTGAGGGACAGTGGCTTTTTATAATGATCTCTAAGCAAATGGTGGAGAAAAAACATGATTTTTATGAAAAAAGGAGAAAATCTCACATTTCCCATTTTTTTCAGCCCAAATTAAATAACAGTTTTGCATGAAGTTTCAGAGAACCAAAACTCGTATTTCTGGTAAATTTTTGATTTGTGATTGATGTAGTGAAATTTTAGCAAATGTATTTTCAGCTAAAATTCACTTTCTATTCTCTACCCAAATCCTTTGGTCATGAACTCAATGTTCATCACAAGAGAAGTAAATTACAGTACTTTCCACTCACAATAATGAATAAATTCTAAATCAGTGTTCTATTTCAGAAAGTTAAAGAATTCATAATATTTTGTTTTAGCAGTGTCTTTGACCAGTCCACTCAGCAGCATTCTTCTCTTTTCCTAAATGTCATGCTGTTGAACAGCATTCTGATCTCAGTTTCCCATGCTAAAATGAGAAGTTTAAAATTCTCTAATTTTTTTCCATTCCTTTCTACTGAAAACAGGAAATGAGTTTTGGATTGCTTGGGGAGCAATGTCAAGGACTTTGTGTAATCTGTCAATTTCCACATGGTCGTATTTGTCCTGAGAAGCAGGAAGTTTTACAAGAACTGCAAAATTTCAGTAGGAAGATACCACTGAATAGCAAAACAGAAAATGTATGGGACAGGTTTGTTTTTCTCTTTGGCTGTGTGAGCAATGAGACACTCCCCCCTGCCAGAGGTAGGATGTGTGCCACGGCTGACCCCTTCCCTCGTGGGCATTCCTCCCTTCCCACCTGGACTGTAGGTCAACTGGCACCTGTTGGAGGTGCAAGTCTTGAAAGTAAAGCGTGCCAATGAAGAGGAGAGGAGGGTGTCATTTGGCTAAAAAGAGCTAGTTGAGTGCTCTATTACGGTAACCATTTGTGCTCTTCCTAGTTCTCCATGTGATAGAAATTACAGTTTTTTTCCTTGAGAATTCAGTCACTCTTGTGATTTGCAAGTAGAAGATATTAAATCCATTTCCTTTGCCTTTGTCCTCTCCTCCATGTGTAATCTCACTAATGTCATTTAGTATCAATATTTGCTTCAGTTTAAGTTTGAAGTTTTAATGGACTTCATGGCTCTCCTTTCTCTTTAAGTGCTCTCACAGCAACATAAAATCATGCAGATCTGTGCAAGTACTTTGTTAACAACCATTCAGCCTCATGAAGTGGGTTATCCATTTCTAAATTTACATTTATTACAGTGCTAGGGGCACTAAGGATATCAAACTATTAATCAAATTGGTGGGAGGAGTCTAATTAAAAAGATTTCTTCTTCAGTTAGCTTTAGTACAAAAAAGGAAATACTTGTTTCTAGGCATATCCAAGCTAAAGTGTCCTGAAATCTGCCAATGTCCTTTCTAATACATATTCCTTTGCATATAAATATGTCATTGTAGTTACAAGTCCCTCAGTCAGGTCTCTATGCACAATTTTACCATTTGGTAGTAGAAATAAAAAGAAAGTAATATCAAAACAGAAATAAAAAATATCCTATAGCGTGTAGCATTCACTGAACACTGTTCCTAATTCATTGTCTGTCTCAGTAATCAACTCTCCATCAAATCCTGAGGAAGCATCTAAGGTGAAGTAGTATATAGAAGGCTTTTGGTTTTAGTAGTTTGATAAAAAGAACATACCTGAAAATGGATGTTTATATCTCTTGGTAGGAGAACGACTAGATGTTACTGTATAATCGGATTGCCCTACAAACTGGAACCCAGATCTTAACCTCTCATTAATAAGAGAATATGAAAAACCTGAATCAAGATTTGTACTTAAATGCTGTGCATAGAGCTTTTTCTGCTTTGTTTTGTTTCATTGCATATTGAAAATGCTAATATTTAGTTTGAGACTTTAAATGTGGAAGATGAAGGTCAAGTGCTCATCTAATGCCATGATTCTTATTTGAAAGCAAATTACAGCTTAAGTGACTTGGTTATAACTTCAGCAGTACACTTTGAGCATCACATTCTAACCTTTTATTAATGCTTCTATGGTAATTTTTGAAAAGAACTGATTTTATCTGGCATCATTTAGCTATTGTCCACAGATGTGGTATTTTCAACTGTTGATAAGGGCTAAAGAGAGGCATTTTGAGAAGAACTGTTCTCTCTCTGTGCACACCTGCACCCCAGAGCTGCAGCTGGCATCTCCACAGGCTCACCATTGCTTTGTGCACTATGTGCTTCTCTATAACAAATAAGGGCTTGTGGTGACATGAAACTGTGAAAGCCAAGTGGTTGCTGGTATTTTTCTGAAAAAGTGATAAAGGACTGAGAGAGCAGTTAAGAATCAATATGAAAGTATTCTCTCGAAGCTGCACTTGTTGCAACTTTTAATATTAGTTACTACTACTACTTTCAGGTAGTGGTTACTACCTAACACAGTGAAATCCTGCCTTGAATTTCAAAGCTCTGACAGGAATCTAGGAGTCTGTGAGAGACACTGCAGAAACCCTGAGCTGCCACTAGTTTAAAAGCTGGCTTAGGTTTTGCTAATATCAACAATGTGCATGTCTGCTAGTTAAGCAGGTATATGTTAATGTAATACTTAAGATGCTTAGTGAGAGGAGTGATGAACAGTCACAGCTGAGCAGAATGCTGCTTTATGTGGATGTTAAATATTTCCTATTTCTAAATTAAGCCATCTGTCATCTCTACTTATCTATTAATTGGTGCTTAAAAGCCCTCGTGTTGCAAGGAAAGATATGCAGAGTAAATTTTGTAAGAACCTAAAGTGCACAGCAGATAACAAAGAGTTCTGAAATATATAATAATGGCCCAATTCATGGTCAGTGGTCCTGTTAAAATTTGTCCCCCATTGGTTACAATTTAGGAAAACATGAAAATGCAGGCCTAAATCTGACCCCCTTATATGATCTCTGGCTTTGCTGATTGTGATGAGACTTCAATGCACACTCAGATTTATCTATGTATTTATATCTTCTTCTGAATAAAATTTTCCTGAAAAGGTCATTAGTCACAGTATGTAGAAACTAGCTATGTGAAACCAGAATCTATAATCCTGATCCATCTTTTCCTATAAATTATGCCAATTCTTAGAACACTTAATCTTGGAGTGAGGAATGTTTGCATATGGATTTCTTTGTAGCCAGTGGTCAGTGAATTAACAAGGTAAGAAGAAGACTTCAGCTCACTTTTTGACTGCAAGAGGGGTTTGGCTGCTGTAACATGCAAATGGATTTATATATCTGCTTTTACATTTATCAGTATTTAGTCAATGAGGGGCTCTATTCATATTCATGCCTGTTGTCACACTGTGAAGACATGTTCACTTCCCCAAACTACATTTCAATCTGTGGCATAACTGCTTTGAATCAGTTACACAGGCATGGATGGATGCTGGCCTCAAAATGAGTGAGCATGAAACCTGAGGCCTATTATAATTTGCAGGCTTTCACTGACTTCATTGTATATAGGAAAATGACCATACTGCAAAAAGGCCAAAGTCTAGGACTTCAGGACAGTCTGTCTTTTCACAGCCTTCATGTGTGATATCTGATAGACAAGGAGAAAGTTGCATTCTTGAAGATGAAACATTGCACCATCCATTTGGGCTGAAATAACAGACATGTCAGCTATGGAGAGTTTGAAGATGCCTTTGGTGGGGAGCATAGCACAAAGGGCTGATGACATGACAACATACACTTATACTGCAGACCCTGTCTTGCCACGTGAACATCCAGAGAAACAAGCAATTTCAGAGGGTTTCTTTGTTTCTTCGTGCTGAGAACATAGAGTGGCAACAGTGGGAAGTGCCAGGGTTGCCTGTCTTTAGCCTGTGGCTAAATGTGGGCAGAAAAGTTGCAGTCTTGTTCCAGAGGCTTCCTCACCTATTCCCATACTCCCAGGCATCTTGCTTGGAAAGGAATAGTCATGGCAGTGGAGCTGGGGTTTCATGGGAGGGCTCTTATCCTCTTCTCTCTGCAGAGCAGGGGATGAAGACAAACTGTTGTCTGGGTTGGTATATCCACCAAACTGTGAGTCATCTCAATGTTGTAGAGAGCCTGTGTAGCTCAGGAGCTCAGTTTTTGCTCAGTTTAGACAGGCAGCCAAGGGTGAGAGCATTTGTCATGGAGCCTACAGAGACATGTCTTATGTGCTTAGGCCCCATAGCTGCCCCAGGGCTCTTGGAGCAGCAGGAATCTCTGGCCCACTCTCCATTCAGTGCAGACAAAAATTCAACATGAGAGAACGATTTCCCTCCAGGAGTGTGCTCCTTCCACTCTCACTGCTTAGCATGAACTTATTACCCTGCTGTTTTTCACCACTCCGATGCCTGAGGCTGCTCCTTCTCTCCTGGCTGCCACAGGGGATGCAGAGTCCCTGGGGCACAGCAGGCTGCTGGTAGCTGTGGGTGATGAGGGGGAGAAAGTTGCCCTTTGGAGCCCAGCTCCTTCTGCCCTCAGACCAGCTGGCTCTGGCAAGAGCAGTGGGCCCCACGCTGTCTGAACTGGATAACCTGAGATCCGTTCAGCAATGGCTGCAAGCAACCAGTGGAGGTTGTGTAGTGTAGTCTGCTACACAAACTACGTGCTGTGTAGTCCATCAGACACTCAAGGATACACCAGCTTTCTTTTCTCTCTCTCTGATGGACAGTCATAGGAGCTGCATTTCCCCATTTCCTTGCTTCAGCATGTTGTCTCCATGCTGCTGCAGGTATTCAGAAGGATATGGACCAGGAAGCCATGCTGGAGCCTCACATCTGGGGATGTGCTACAGAGGGAAGAGAAGAGGGAGAGAGAACATGAAAGCTGTGTTTGAAAGGTACCCAAACACAGCTGGCAACAGCTGTGAGTCTGTCTCAGTCCTCAGGAGATCTTCAAAGGTGGTGGAAACGGCAACTTTGCTGTGAATGCCCTTTGGCCTTGGTGTTGGAACAGCAATAAGTGTTTTCCAGGGTGCCAAGGGGAGCTGCAGTAAGCTTTGGTGGTGGCTCTGGGCCCACACCAAGCTCTTGTTCATCCTCACAGGTCAGTGCAGAAGGACAGCAGAGGATAGGCAGTGGCTTTGAGTCCTCCACTGCTTGCTACAGACCTCCAGGTGTTGTGACTGCTCCTTTAGTTAGCCCATCATGGTTTTGATGTCAGCCTTTAGCATGTCCTGGTTTTGCTGTTTGGCTATGTTACTTCACACAACACTTACACTTGGATTTCTTCTGTAATTCTCTTCTCCTTATGATTTTAATATCTGTAACACTCATCTCTTCCAGTTCATAAGTTCCTTACAGGCATGTTCCTTTCCTCTTCCATCCAACTTCTTTAACTTCAAAGTTTTCCTACTGGCTTCAACAGTTTTGCAATAAACACCTGCAGTTGGAGAGGATGCATCCTTGCTTTCAGAAGTGTCAGATTTTTATCTCCAGGTGTGCTAGAAGATCCCATTCTAGGCCTCTGGCTGTACCTTTTCCTGTGCAGTGTGGAGCACTGGTTCCTGTAGAACCTACCAATCTCTGGTGCAAACTCACTGGTGCCACACATTCTGCTCACCTGCCTCAGCAGGGCTTGAGCTTCCTACTGCTGAGGCCATTCCTCCAGTCTCAGGCTCAGGAACACCCTGGGATTTCTGTGTAGCTGGAGAAGTAGATGGGTGCATCTGCTTTGAGGAGCTGGATCCTGCTCCTAGGACTCCAACTTGACAGAAGTATCCTTTCTGCTGCTTCCAGCTCTGCAGATGGTACACACTCCATAGCTTCTGATTATACTGTCAGTAATACATGCGTAACTGATAGAAAAAAATGGATTCTGGAGGATGGTAGGTCTTATTGTTCTTTGGATTTGTTTATAGTAAATACCTCTTTCGTTCCTAGAATTATTGCTGTCATATTTAGTACTAAAATTACAGGCTAAGTGGTGCAGCAAAGTATTTCTATGACATATGGAAATAACAGGGTACCAGACTCAAAAAAATCAGTCTAAATATACTGAGCTGCCATATGTTCCATCAATTCAGTAATTTAAATGTGCCTATTGCAATAGGACTGAATTGAGCTGTGATGAGAGTAGGAAAAGGATGAATGTTATATCAGTATATGGTGAAAGATAGTATTGTAGCAGAGGGATTGATTGGACCTGTGAGGGTGAAGACCTATTTCCCTGCTCTGCTACAGTTTACAAGTGCAAACTCAGACAAAGCAATGTAAATTACCATTGACTTTAGTGGCCTAAGCTACAAGGGCTAGTTCTGGGAAAAGGATGTAGCACTTTAAAGCATGAGCAGCCAGATTCATTGCTTTTACTTCACCTATTTGTACCTATTCTGAGGACTCTCATCCACCCCTTTTCCCTTGAAAACTCATCTTAACCTGCTGCTGAGACACTCGTCTTCCTTTTTTCAGGGATGTTTAGGTGCTGAGAAAGAGGTCTTAAGAGGCAGGATGTTTTCAAAATAGAGGCCTTAGTGCTGAATTTGAAGGCACAGATCAATAGCTGTTGAAAGCTCAGGTTGCTGCCATATTTTGCTGCTATTATCCTTCTCCACAGATTCCTGCTAAGTGCCCAAGAGTGTCAAAAGAAGGACAATGTACTAAGCAAATTTCATTTTAGTTCTTTTACATCATTCCCCTAACTGCTTCAATACTCTTCTAGGGAGTAGGCTAAGTCATATTAACCTGGACTTTTTTTGGAAACAAACCTCAAAGAAAATGTTTGCAGGTCTGGCACAAGGAAATGTTTATAATGCGGTTAGCAATTACATTTTATAAGATTATTCTCTGAAATAGGTGACTCAGACCTTGTGTTGGCTGTAGTTTTGGGACAAGACATGAATTCTAATTTCTTATGAGTTTGCCTGAATTCATGAATGGAAGAAAACTCTTGTCTGGTAGTTGCACACACACACACACACACACACACACACACACACACACACACACAGAGGCACTCTCTCAAGAGATGATCTTCCAGAGGTCAAAAAGTCCCTTTAACTGTGTTCACAGGCACTGTCAGAGAGGGCTGTCTGTAAACCATTTTGTCTTTGTCTGAGGGTTTGGAGGGAGGTACTCTTTCTGTCAAATATATGTCAGCTAACTAAATTTATTCTGATACTCTGCCTCAGTATGAAATCCTCTGTAAAGGCTATGATTTCTTTTTAAGAATGAGATCTGCCACACTTCCAAAAGTGTATACTTTCTGTATACCTTTTGATTACAAATTAAAGGAAGTTCAGGAAAATAATCTAAGCAAATGTGTCCATTTTGTAGCTTGAAAGAATTCTGTGTACACCCAGACAGATAAAAGTTGTAACTAAACATTTTATTTCATTCCATCTAGCTTTTCCATCCTTCAAGCCTCCCAAGGCAGCAGAGTAAATACAGAGGCAGTGTGAATAACACTGGTCCAAGCAGCTGTGAAATGAGTCCACTGTGTATAGTACTAAACAATTCAAATGACCTGAACTGAATATTCCTATTGTGTTGCAAGCATCTGGTAGGCTGTGAGCTGTGGTTTTCTTATCGTGCTCTTTTCTTCCTTAATTTTTTCCTCTTGTGTAACCTAAGTCTTGTGCACTCTCTTGAACAAGGTATTGTACCAGTTTGCATTGCAGTTATCATGGTGAGGCTGTGGCCCTAATTTTGAGACACCCATTGTCGCAATACAACGCAAAAAAATGACACTCACACTGAGATGTCCAAGACAAAAAAAGGGGCAGTTTATTTACAGACCTCAACATTTATAGAATTCTAACAGTGACCATGGATTGGAGGAAGAAAATCGTCCTCTCCAACCACACTGGTTAACTTAACAGTCCATAAATTCTCTCCTCCTACAGAAAGGAATGCAAAACAATCTTTGTTTACATGAAAGTGCGTGAGAAACTCCATTGCAAAAGGTAAACACAGAAGGCTGAAACAGAACTTTGGAAAAACAGAGAAGAACAGAGAAAACTAGGATGACACCCCATGTCATTAAAGTAATGAAGATTAATAAGCCAGTAGTATTCCTGTCCTGCTCCTGTTTCTTTCCTTCCTGAAGCAAAAGCAGTCATGAGCTAAATGTTTTTATTATTTAGGCAGATAACATTGAAAATTTAATAGAATGATAAGCTATTTTCAGAAATAAAGCAATTAATGTATTTTACATTCTTTGATTATTTTTTCCATTCTGTAGGCACATTGGTCTGGTAAAATCAGGAAGGTGGAGTCAGTCTTTGGAGATAAGGCAGGTTCTTTTTCATTTTGCTTTATTTTCAAATATTTCAAGGTTCTCAAGGGATTACTCGTTCACATTCTTATTATGCATCTTTCTGAGGGTACAATAAGAGGATTGGGGAAGCAAAGTGAGCTTTAGAGGCAGCTAAAAATTTGAGTGCCTCCTTCCCTTCACCAATTATCTTACCTTGATGGGCAAGTCCAGCTATCCAGTCTCTGCCTGGGAGGAACAGCCCCATAGACCCTGGAAAAGCCCAGGGGTGAGGATGAGGGAAGGAGACAGTCCTGGTCGTAGGCTAGAGTGAAAAAGAGTGAAGCAAAGAGCCTTTTGACCGAAGAAGGGTTCATGTAAAATGACCTTCCCACATCTATCCCACAGATACAAATATTTCACTGGCTGCTTTTATCCCTCTGAGCTGTACTTCTAGGAATTAAACAATTCTTCCGTTTTTCAAAGATGGCTATACAGGTGGACATGTCAGGCACAAGTTCAGTATTTCCCTAGTCCAAGACAGCATCAAATTGGTGGGTGTGTGATCATGCAGTTTATGCACAAAAATCTACCTTCAGTTTTCCTGGAAATGTTAAGGCTTTTTTTAATTTTTTTTTTTTTTTTTTACATTTCATAGGGTTGTTAGTAGTCATCCACCTCATTTGATTAGCCCAACAACAGACTAATTATTCCCTGCCAAAACAACAAAAAAACACTACACTAGCATTCTTAAGAACACTCTGGATATCCATGTGCAAAATCTTGTACTTCTTTGGGCCCTCTTATTTTTCATGCTTTCCCTTTTTAGATTTTGCTTATGGGTATAATTATTAAAATTGGCTCTGAAAAACTAGCAGGAGATTAGCTGCATATTTGAATGGTTTTATTCAATGAAGATCAATTTACTAATTTTTAAATTAATTTTCTTTAGTGCTTCCAACCTTTTGGAGAGGATCCATTATTATAAATGATTTAATCAAAGTACTGTATTATGAATGCCATATTTAATTAGCAGATATCAAGTAAACTGTTACAGTATTTCATTATAATTATAAATCTACATATAGTCATATTAAAACTAGGAAGTCAGTAATCAGTATAGTGCTGCAGCAATCTGTGATGTGTATCTGTTCTTACAAAAGATGTAATTTGAAGTAATTTATGGTTTCAAGTTCTCAGATGACATAGATTAGTGAGGAAGTGCAGGAGTTTGGACCAACAAAAATTTCTGCTGATGATATGTTAGGGATTAAAATATTGGGGAAAAAAGAAGAAATTAAAACATGCTTCTTTCAAATTTAATTTAATTAAGTTCACCAATAGTAATTAATAATGACCATGTCATGGTGACAAAGATTTAAACTAAGAAGTAGTACCAATCACAGTTCAGAAATAGTCAATACTTTGAAAAAGGTGAAACCCACAACTATAAAAAACCACCCACTCCAACTAACTTTTGCAATCTCCACAACTGTTCATAATATTAAGTAAAGAGAAAAGTGCTTGCAGATTTGAGACCTAAAAATGCTCTTGGTTAAATTCTATTCATCCTTCACAGTTTTTGTGGAACTACTGCTGGATTCTACTTCTTTGGGTGAAGACTGGACCTTGTCACACAGTCTTCATCAGAGTACAAAGTGACATTATGAACAACTACTTGCAAATAATCAGAATGCAAAAGCCAGATTAGGACTTAATTGTATAATTTGTTCTGTTCAAAGGAGAAGCCCAACATCTCCCTGGAGAAGTGATATGACTGGAGGTTTTACCTTTCAGGCTCCCAGCCGGGGCACAGGTTAGTCTGTGATTTCAAGAACTCAGAAATAGCGGTGGCGTTACGCACCACAACTCAGTCCCATGTGCAAATGCACGAGTACAAGAGTTTTCTGTCATAGTCTATTCAGCTAGGAAGTGCTGCTGTTTAGTAGCATAACATATGTTCTCTTGTTTACCTCAAAACAAATATACCCAAAGCTAGACTGAATCAGGGGCTCCTGGGAGAGTACTTGACTGAATCTTGAAATGTAGTGACTGGTTCCAGAATGGCTATTGCAGTTCTCTGGAGTACAGCTGTCAGTTAGCTGTGTTTGCCTTTCATTCTTTGAAACTTCTTGACATAAATTAAATTTCTGAAAGGCAGGGGTTGGACTTCAAGAGAAAAGTAAAGACTAAGAAAGATGAAACAAGGTGAGAATTGACTTAATGATTCTTGGTATGGTAGTTCAGCTTTACACACGCTTATTAGCAAACAAGAAACTAATTGATGTGTATCTTATTTGGTTCCTTTAATTCTCCTGAGATAGGGCCAGCTACAGATGAAAATATATGGATGAGTTTATGCACTAGAGAATTATAGTCTAGTGTTTCACATAATTAAATCCTAACAGGATAAAAGAAAAGCACTGCTCCCTAGAGGTACGGGTGGGTGCAAACTGCTAATGTTTGTGTATACTACACACCACTGGCTGCAAGACAAGGCTCAAAGTAACTGGGTAGAAGTTCTGATAAAGCTGTCTTCTCTCTGGATTTTTGTGAAGACTTTCATATATTTATGATCAAATGATTGTCTCACATTTCTTGTCATAACCCCCACCATCCCAAGCTCAGTGAAGAAAAACGACTGATTGAAGGAATTAAATGATTATTTGAAATTAAGTCAAAAACCTACATAGATGTAGCACACATATTCTCCAGATCACAATTTAAATGAGTAGGAAAGAAGATTATTGTAAGCCTGCTTTAGGGTATTGCTTCTCAAGACATATCTTGAGAGATTTACACCTGACCCCTAAAGGATATCATGTTGTCCTGTGTCATGCATGGCTCCCCATGAATCTGTGAGGAAAACTGGGAAGGTAGAACCAGATTTCACTGAAGAATACTAGGGTGGTTTATGTGTCTTGAGGGCAAACCTCAAGTATTGTAACCTAATTCTGTGGTAAGAGAGGAACTAACACTGCTGATGGCTAGAGCCGCAGTCTTGTCTGCTCCCTGCTAGCAGGGGCTCACACCACATCTGTCTTGCAAAATCTTGTTCTTTGAAGCCTTGCACATTCATCCACAGGTTTCTTCAGGTAACAGGCAACTCTCCCACTTGGATTATGAGTAATACCTGCATAAAAATGGCATCCTTGCAATTGTAATCAAGTTAGAGCAACACAGACCTCTGATCATACAAATTTGGCAGTATCAGGGCAGGCATCAGTTATAAACACATAAACCCAGAACATGAGGTTTGCCATGCATTTTGTTGTAGTTTGTAACACACTGCTTATCTGTATATCATAGACTCCTGCCTGCTGTGACTCAAATATTAGAGGTATGTATATATAGAGATGAGCAGCACGCCACAAATCCATACAGATATGTGTGAAGCAGTATATAGATTTTACCATATAGTACATAGATTTTTATCACAAGTTAGCAGCACAGTCTTTACTTCTGCTCTTGATCTGATCTGACAGAGTGAAAAGAGCTGTTCACAAGCCATTCACATATTCACAGATAGATCTCACAAGTGTACTTGAAAGAATGTGCTATAATCAATGCCATGCACTTGCACCTGTCAACCACGAGACAAAAGTAAATCTGAAGGCTGCCAATATCTTTATGTACAACTATTTGCCCAGCCACCATGACATGTTGTTCTGCTGTCTTATATCCTCTTTATCTGCAGCAAAGAGAGCTATAAACAACTATTTTCTTAAAAGCAGAGCATTCAGGAAAGACTGCCTACACATGCAGGCATGAGTTTGAGCATGAGTTTGTTGGTCACAGTTGATTCTGAAACACAGAGAGGGGCCACTTGAGTCTCAAGTAAAAATAGCAGTACCAAAAGGCAATTTATGTCTTAGATTTTTTTCTTTAATGTTTTGCTTTCCAAATTTAATGAAATACAATCAGAAATAGCTTGCTTACTTTTTTATGTTATGTCAAGTGCAATCTCAGTTGACTGACTGAGATGGAGATGGAAATCAACGGAAGGCAATGCCAATTTATTTTTTTAGGTGTTTTCAGCATCTGTTGAAGTTCAGCAGTATTGTTATGCCTTTCAAAGTTTCCATTCTTACAAGGCAGTTCAAGAAGGGAACAACAACAAGAAAGGTTCATAAGAAAGGATGACTTTTTAAATATATATTTTTAAATAGTCTGTCAAACTTTGCTTTTCAGTCCTTGAAAATCCAGCCAGTATCTTTGTAGTATTCAAGTGCCATATTCTAGAAAATTAATCATATCCTAAACCCATACTTCCATAGTGGAGCTCTCTGTAATAAACCGTTCCCTCAAAAGTTGCTAGCAAACCCTTCCAGACTGTAACTCTTTCCCAATAAAGACTATCACAAGAAGAAAGTAAGTGTATGAGAAGCAAACGCCAGTTCTGGAGCCAGTCTTACTAGCAGTTCTGTCTTGTACTTGATGATGGTTTATATCAAGTTGCACTTTTGTTGGACTTCACATTCCAGCCCTGAAAAATTGAAGTAGGATGTTTCACTGCTTTTTCCAAGGCTAAAATGTGAACCATGCCTAGAAAAGTAGCACTAAATGTTATGGCTCATGATAGTGTCTTAGTCTCATGTCACTGTAGCAGCTTCTGTGTGCCATGAGAAAGCTACGAGTGCACTGGGGCCCCTGCTGAAACTCCTTCAGCTGCCATTTCCACTCTAGGAATGACTGGAGATACCTCAGCCAAATCGCCCCAAAATTTCCTCGTAAAAGGAGAATTGTAAATTGTTCCTGTATTTGTCCCAGAGGAAGGCAGAGATGTCTTTGAACTTGTCTTTGATCAGCCATTTTCACCCCATTGCACATTTTGACCTTTCTGAGAAACTTAATGCCATCAATGCCATGGTGCCCCTTTTCCATGTTGTAAATCCCAGTGTGTTCCTAATGTATTATTGCTGAAAATAAACATATATGTGAAAAGAAGGGTAAACTGCCACAAAACACACAATATATAAATGCAATGTAATGACTCTAGCACCATTAAATAATAAAAATGTGCGTTGACAAATCATTAATTTTTTGTATTTATGTAAATTATCTGTAAAATACTGGAATAATAGACCTTGTTAATGAATACTGAGAAATTTGGGTTGTGGTTTGTTTGTTTCTGCAACACTCCTAAAAATGTACTTGCAGTGAAAATAGTTTTCACTAGGAAGATAGTAGGCCAGGTAAAAGGAGTGAAAAATTCCTCAGCTCAAAATTCTTCACAGGGATATTGGAAGTCTTTGCTAGAAAAGCAGATTCTGTAGTGTAGAGTCTTTTTAAAAGAAATCAACTGGCATTTTTACTGTAAACAAGAAATTATTGCTAAACCCTTTAAAAATAGTCTGGTGACACAATGCAATCTTTTTTTTTTTTTTTCACGTGTGCCCTGTAGGTAGCTCATTTGAGGGATTTAATATCATTAAGCTGCATTATAGTAAATTGTTACAATTTATTTTTTGTTTTCTGAAAAACTATATATTCTAAGAGTATTTCTAGTCTGTGTAATCAGACACAACTGGCAATTACCCATTCTGTTATTTCTAATGTTTCTTGGGGTTTTTGTATCAAAATGTTTTTTTCTATTCATAATTTTGAGGGACAGTGCCAATTTTTGAAATAAAAGCGTGCAGCAACATATACATTTCAATAATGTTCTTGTAGGGATAAGTTAATCAGAGTCAGAGCATACTATTCACAAACAAAAAGAAAAGGGTAGAAAGACTCCATATCTTTGCTAAGCATAGGATGAAAGAGATTTTAAGGTTCCAATGTGAATCAGGACAGAATGAGCATAAGTCCCCTACTGAGCATGAACTAAACACAGGTCTTAGCCAGTCTTCATTGCTGCAGCTCTCATTGTTTCTATGAGTTATAAAATATTATTGAACCAATTTAGAGAGTCTGATTCTTGTGACTGTAGGACTGTAGCATAGCAAGGCCAAATATGAGCCCTCAAGTGAGGGCAATTTTATTTTCAAAAAAAATCTGTTTTACTCATTCACACTTTCATAGCACATATTCACGAAGACACAAGATATGCATGCCCAAATCATGTCTTCAGGACACAGACACCACATTGTACCCAGGTTGTCTGTCCAGGCTTTCTTGATGTTGCTTGGAGGATATGGGATGGAAGCCATTGAATCCTCCTCCCTTCTCCTTGCTGATTCTTAGCTTGGAAACCCTGAGCACTATGTGTACATTGCTTTTTGTATGATATAATGGATCTCTTGAGGCTCCTACTCAGTCACTGTCTTCTCACCACCATCTCTAAATGCACTGAGTCTTTGCTTCAGACTGCTTGTAGGCTGCCTTTGTTTTAGTACATCCCTTCTTTCAGTCTGTCCTTTGTTTCCTTGGTGCTGGGTCCCATGAGAAGATGCACATAAATGACTTGGAATCTTGGTGACTGCTACAACTCTCCTGGAAGTTGTCCATTCCAGTGCTTCTAAGCCTTGATATTCCCAACATTCTCCATTCAAGTTACCTTAACGTTTCCATGAAAGGTGATTCTTCAGTCCATCCTGAAAGGTTCTCAGGCTGCATTGCTGTGCAGTGGAGAAGTGAGCTGAAGGCAGGTTGCTGGCTCTGGAGCTCAAACTCAATGTAGCAACCACATTTAAATTCACAAGAATAATGATTTAGATTAAGAGAAAGAAAAATTAAGTAGTCAGATGCCTTGCCTTCCCCAGTTGCCTATCATAAGGATTTTGTCTTTGTGATTCAGCTAATAGTATCACAGTCCCAGGAGACATCAATTAAGGACAGCAGGTAGTAGGGAATGAACACTACTGGAATGACCTGCTGAATTTGTCTTTGTTGGCCTAATAGGGAAGTTGTATACAACCTCACGTGACTGTCTTTCTAACCATTCAGGTGACACAGAGTTTGGGGCTATTCATTTGGACCAAGTCTTTGACCTGGACAAGCTCTAGTTTAATGTCACCATGATTTTTGATTTGTATATATTGATTTGGAATAATGTACTTTGAATTATCAAGGAAGGGCAATGCTTGTAGTGCTTGTTTGCTGTTGTTCTCCAGTAGAAGATATTTTGTAGTTTCATCATAATCATGCTATGATGTTCATGGAACCAATGGAGAAATGCGTAAATTATGTAAAAACAGACATTTAAATGTATTATTTTTCATCATCTTAAAATAAAGATTCAAAAGAGAATGTGAGCGAATCATGTCCTACAAGTACCTTTTTGTCTTGCTGAGTGTGAAATGAAGGATGAGTGTATAGCCCAGATACCACCTGGAAGCTATAGTGTTTTTAACATTCCCATTTTTAAAAATATTAACATGAAAAGACCAGACTTTTCAAGTGTCATTAAGAGAGGGATATTTAATATTCCTGGGCCCATCTCCTACCTTCAGGCATCCTTTGAGAGTGTCTTTGCAGAGAGAAGAGAAGATGCTGAGGAGGAAAGAACCATGTTCTCATAATATTCTAGAAAGATCTGGCACAAACTTATTAGCATAATAATCTCAGCTTAGTTGCTTTGTGTTCCAAGTCTTAAATTGCTAATGTGTTAACACTTATTACGAGAACATAACAGCTACCAAAATAAAAGAATAATATCCTTTTTTTTTTAAATAATACTTTACTTTTCCTCTGGGAGAAATGTATGCTTTGCCACCTGCACTTCAGGTAAAGCAGCAGCTTTCTTTATTTGCTTACTACTGCAATTTGTATCACTAGTGATATCAGACCAGTTCTAAGAAGGGCTTTTATTGAAGGGAATTGTGCTCCTTCTAATATCTGATTATTCTGAATTTCTGAAGCACCAAAAGAAAAGGAATGCTGCCTAGATGCTACTTGTGTTCCTGCTGAGCTGACCTTTATCTCTTGTATGACACCAGTGTGTCTTCTTGGCAAGTAAAGGCCTCTTTAGTATGAGTCACAGTGTCAAAATTCAGACTGAGGGTCAGGTTTATTATGTTGATTAATCATCTTCATTAAGAATTAGGTTACACCTGCACACTTATTTCTGGGCAAGGACATCAGTTGTGTCAAAGAGGGAGAACTTTTGGGATGCAGTGGTGACTCACACTAACCATACCTGCCAGTCTAATTTGCTTGCTCTTGAGAAGGAATTTTTTGCAACCCTGAACACGAGTGGGATTTTCCCCTCATCTTGGTCAGCTGCTGGTACACTGAAATCCTCTAGCTGAGTCTCCAAGTTCCACACTCAGCTCTTTTACAAGGAAAAGGTTTGAATGTGTCTTTTCTGCCTGGGTCTGAGCAATGATGTTCCAAAACCACCAGCATGATAAAAGGTAGAGTTCTAGGTTTTCAGAAGCAGCATTAAAAATGAAAGCAAATGAAAAAGCATTTAAAAGAGCAAGGGATATAAAAATCTTAGTCATATTTGAGCCTCATACGTCTGCCAAAATCAAGTGTTGCCACATAGGTTTTTCTACCACTGAGATGATGGAGCCTATTGTGAGGCCCAGCTTTTGACACTAATTTGCATTACATTGCTGTTACAAATTTCTAGGCTATTCCATTTACCAAGGTTTTGCTTGGTATGAAACCAGTGCACTGACCTCCTGTTAGGAATTCCAGTGCTAATTATGTCCCTGTCTCCTGTGCAGTATAGCAATAAGGGATGGGTAAAATAAAATCACCATTATTTTATGAGTAGGTAAATTCCTGGGCATTTGGCATTAAAATTATTTGGGATAGGATACATACCATAGCTATGATACAGTAGCCAAAATGTTGAACTATCATCATTTACATTTTTTTGCTGAAAAAAAAAATTGGTTTAGCCATTTCCTTTCTTGGCCAGGAAAATCCTCCAATGTATAATGAGTGGATTGCAACATGCTTAACATTTCCAGGGGAATGCAGAAACTGGTCTGGGAAGTAGCAGTCTCCATGTACAGCTTCATTTCAGAGTTTATATTTAAACCCCAAGGAAGATTTTTGATGATTACTCATCACACATTCATTAATCATGGTATTGTAGAATGGTTTTGTTTGGAAGGAACCTTAAAGATCACCCAGTTCAACCCCTTCTTTAGTCAGGAACGCTGACTAAACCAGGTTGCTCAGAGCCCCATCTACACTTCCAGGGATAGGTCAACCTGAACATGCATATTCTTAGTGAAATTAGGGTTTAATTAAGAGACCAGGTGCATATAGGTGATGTACCTTAGCCTGGCTGTTTTTCTCTTGAGTTTAAAAAGTGGATGTCTGTAGTGCTGGTGCTACTATGTATGGGAGTAACTCCCACTTACTTATGGTAAAGGATGAGAATCTGTCCTGTTGTATTTTAAATTATTCATGTTCTGTGTCTCCAAGGCAAGGATTCCGTGGGGAACTGAAGGACTGGTTCTTTGTTAAAGGTTGCAGCATTGATTTGTTTAAAAAGGCTTTGACATTGAACTGTGTAGCCTCTGAAGAGTACAATTTGGTTGGACAGATACATGGACATGAAACTGAATAAAGCACGTAAGTGTATTTCATAAATCCAGTGAAGCGAGATTCCTATGAAGGTGATTCACTTTAGCCTGGAGGTACAGAAAATACAGTTGTCTGATTGATAACTGCATAACTTCATTTATAAATAAATTGATGCTGAGGCTTTGACAGACGAATTAGAAAAAATGTTAGTGAAAAAGAGCCTAATAAAAATGAATGATTTAGTAACTCTCTTCAGCTCTCTTTGATCTGCTTCCAGAAGGAAGTCCTCTCTGTCTTGATCTGGGTCCCCTGTGTGTGAGAGGCTCCCCAGCCCAGTTGCAGTGGTACCAGTCCACATGGTGATCAGCCTAGGGTGGCCTCACTGTTTGCATTCACTTCCATGGCATGGGCAGCACAGTTTTACTCTCCTTATACAGCTTTTTTCTGGGACTGCTTGTTATGGGAAGAAGCACTGACAAGCTGCTTCCATATAGGCATGAATTTATAACATACACAGATGCTCAGCCCTAGTGCTGGCTCCCAACTTTTCCATCAAATGATGCAGGAAGAAACTAGATCAGGAGGCAAATTTCCTAGATGAGGGAAATGAGAAGATACTCAGTTGGTTCCCAAAAGTACTGGATTATCCTCTTGTCCTTGAGGTTCCTTATGATGTGTATCCCATTTTCCTCCATGTATAAAGTGATGTAGGTGGTCTGGGCCATTATTTCTCTTGCCAGCAGTAGGAAAGACTGCACATTAGAAATTGAGTCATTCTCATATAGTCCACACAAAGGAGACAAAATAGTTTGTGTCAGGATTAGTAACTCACACTTTGCTGCACTAGCTCAGATCTGTTCCCACTAATCTGGTGGCATGTCTGCACCTTTTACCAGCAGTAGTTGCTTCAGAGAAAACAATGGTCACTAACCTCCAGGAAAACAGGTTAAGTGGACCAGAGACATACAGAAAGACTTGTGCTAATTTTGTTCATTTGGTCCCAAAAGGGCAAGAATCTTGCTGATAGCCTTGCTCTGCAATCTGTACCAAAACCTCTGTATGCACAATGTAAACTGGTTCCTTTCCTCTAGAATTAGCCCCAAATCTTTTTTCAAAGTCATTCCCTGTGCCTTTTCCAGTCTTATCAAACAAAAATAAGGTTTTGTATAGTGTGAGACTGTTAAATAAGACCAGAATATTTACTGCTTCTAAAGAGTATGCTGGAATATTTTTCTCATGGAGGGATAGAAAATAGATTTTGAAATTCCTTACATTTCATAAAATATAGAAATGCTATTTGTAAGAGATGTCTAGTTGCTTAAAAGGTGATTATTTAATGATAATTTTAATATTCACTGGTCTTAGTTTTAGGTTTGTTGTCAAAATTCATGATTATTTGTATTCTGTCCCTTATTTTTGAACAAATGTCCTTGTAAATGTACAAAAATTACCACCTTTCCCAACATCATTTCTTACTCAGTCAAAACCTCGAGCTAGCACTGTGCCCCAGTATCCTACCCTGAAGTAGCCTATTGCTTTCCTTCTCTAGAGGGAATTGTGAAAACTTTTAGTCTGTTGCATTGTGAAAGCTACACATGGTTTGCATGTTTCCACTCCAAGACTGCAAATTCCTTTCATTTTTCGTCGTGGCTCAGATAATGAAGGAGATACTGTTCTTGTTTCTATATGAAAAACATATTAACACTTCTCCAGAAAGTACAGAAAGCTGCAATTCAGATCTGAGGCTGACAAATATTACCTTGCTTCTGTTCCGTGCACCCTTACAAAGGGGGTTACACTTGTCTTGAGAATGGTTTCTAAATCTATAGGTGCCAAAGAAACTGGAGAAAATTCCCCTCATTCTGACAAAAAAAAAAAAGACAAAAAAAAAGACAAAAAAAAAGACAAAAAAAAAGACAAAAAAAAAGACAAAAAAAAAGACAAAAAAAAAGACAAAAAAAAAGACAAAAAAAAAGACAAAAAAAAAGACAAAAAAAAAGACAAAAAAAAATTAATGTTTGAGTGGTAATTTGCAGTAGTGCTAGCCAAGGACATTTGCTGTGCTTGAGAAAGTATGAAGTTTCCCACATAGCTCTTTCCAGAATATAGAAAATTTTACATCTAGGGTCTAGTCCCCTCTTCATACCTTTTGTTTTCTAACTGTATCAAGGATGTAGGATATACAGGTCTTAAATGACATGTAGGGACAGAAGGAAAGGTGAGAAAACACTGCAGAAAGCTTGAATTGATAAGGAAGCTTGCAGACTTTTGACTTTTTTGACCAATTTGACTTTTAAAGTTTAGTCCCCTTGGGTGTACCTGTTCATGGTACCAGTATGGCACACTGCTGGAATTAACATCTTTTTAGAATTTGCAAAAAATAAGTATGCATGACTTGATTGTGGGGAAAGAGAGAAGGGCATATTCTTTGGTGGGAAATATCTGTCACTGCAGTGGAGAAGGCATTCTCCTGTCATAACTTCAAAGAACTATTGTGTACTTGAATCCTGTGTATTTTCTGCAAGAGTGCAGTTTTTCTAATAATTGCACAAGAGCTGCCTAATGTATTTTCATGCATCACAAAGCAAATGTTTATCTCTGGAAGTCCCTAAATAGTGTTATAATAATGCAAATTTCAGTGATTTAATTCCTCAAATGTGTTTAGTGACCAGAATCTCTAGGCAGGCTGCTGTATATAACCAAGATATATCTCTGTCTGACTGTCTTTCCCAGGCTTTTT